>CM076572.1:967853258-968272695 GCA_034641835.2 Pinus albicaulis
CCTCCTTAGCACACGTTGAACTTGCTAACACTCATTATCACACACTCTTATTCATTCATTTCCATAAAATTAAAACTAGTGCCCTCTTGTGTTTCCTGGAACTCCTTAATACTCCCTAGCATGCGTTGGCGCCACAGCCTAACACCTGGCACATATTGGCATACATTAGCACTTGGAATGTGTTGGCATGCCTAACATGCCTTGGAACTGTCTAAAATGTGTTAGCACTTATTGGAATTTCTTGACACACATTGGAACTCCCTAGTTTTCATGCCCTTATAGATAGCCTTACCTTTTTTGCAACTTGGGAAACCAACCAAGTCATTGAAAAAATAATGTTGTGCCTAGCCCAAAGTCTCCCTTTGTTTGAAACGACTTTGTCCAACCCCTTATCGCAATCGTAGGCTCGCATCCTACAAGTCTTATTCTAAAATGTTCCTAACACACTTCGTCCTTGGGACACCTGGAATTCACTGACACACACTCTTGTTCGTTTATTTCCATGCATTTTGAGCTAGTTCTCCCTTGTGATGCATTGACATTCCCTAACACTCCTCGACATACATTCACACTATCTAGAATGTGTTAGCACACCTTTTCATTCCTTAACATGCCCTGACACTCCTTAGCTATCATGCCCTCACAACTACCCTTACTTTATTTGCAACACGGGAACCCAACCAAATCCTGCCTTGACTATAACAACAACTTGACCAAGTTACAAATACTACAACTAGACTATGCCTTGTTCACCTAAGAACTTCCTATAACTCATCTTCAGTTACTCATGTTAAATCTCAACTCATACAACTTAACAATTTACAAAGACAAGGCTCACATCTAACTGTGGTCGTAAAACAACTAAGCAACAATGTTTACATCTTGGCATGCCATAACAGTTGGCACGTCTAACAATACCTTGGCAATATGTAGCACGTATTAGAATCTGTTTCATTTCTTGGCATGCTTTGGCACTCCCTGACACATCTTAGCACTCCCTGAAACCTAGCACACCTAGTAATCGCTAACACTCCCTATCACACTCTTATTTATTCATTTCCATGCACTTGAAATTAGTGCTCCCTTGTGTTTCCCCGGCACTTGGCCCTAACACTCCCTATTATGTGTTGGTGCCATACCCTAGCGCCTGGAACATATTGGCATGCCTTAGCACTTGGTATGTCTTGGCATGCATAAAATGCCTTGGAACTTTCTAGCATGTGCTATTACTTACTGGCATTCCGTGAAACACCTTGGTACTCCCTTGATGTCACGCAGTCATAGATAACCTACTTTTTTTTACGACATGGGAACCAAACCAAATCATTTGCAAAAAAAAATTGTGCCCAACCCAAATTCTCCCTCTGTCTGAAATTTCTTTGTACACACCTTATCACAACCATAGGATTGCCTCCTGCAAGTCCTATTATGAACTTATCCTAACACACTTCATCCTTGGGACAAATGGAATTCACTGACACTCCTTGGCACACACTCTTATTCGTTCACTTCCAAACATTTTGACCTAGTTCTCCCTTGTGATGCCCTGGCAATCCCTAACATTCCTCAACATGCATTGACACTGTCTGGCATGTTTTAGTATGCCTTTTCATTCCTTGGCATGCCCTAGAACTCCTTAGATTTCATGCCCTCACAACTACCCTTAATTTATTTTAGACTCGGGAACCCAAGTAAGTCCTACCTCGACTAAAACAACTTGACCATGTTATAGTTACTACAAATATAAAATGCCTTTTTCACTTAAGAATTGCCTATAACTCATCTTAGGATACTCATTTCCAATCTCAATTCATCCCACTTAACAAGTTACCAAGTTACGGTTCACGTCCAATCGTGGCCTTAAAACAACTAAGCAACATAGTTTACACCTTGACATGTTATAGCACCTAGCACGAATAAATATCCCTTAGCACTATGTGGTGTGTGTTAGCATCCCCTTCATTCATTGGCATGATTTAACACTCCCTAGCACTCCCTGACATGCCCTGACACTCTAGCATGCCTTGACACTACCTGGCATATAACTCTGTCACTCCCTCCTTATCACAATTGGATCTCATTGACACTCCCTATCACACACTCTTATATGTTCATTTCCATGCATTTTGAACTAGTTCTCCCTTGTGTTTTGTGGCACTCCTTAATACTTCATGGCACACATTGGCACACTCTAGCACCTAGGACACCTTGGCATGTTGTCCCGGCACACTAACATTCCTTGGCACTAACTAACATACCTTGTCGCTCCCTCCTTAGCACACCTATAAATCATTGACACTCTTAGTCACTCATTTCCATTCATTTGAAACTAGTGCTCCCTTGTGTTTCCCTAGCACTCCATAATACTCATTGGCATGCATTGGCACACCCTAGCATCTGTCACATGTTGGCATATTTCCCTAGGCTCTAGCATGCCTTATCACTGCCTAACATACCTTGTCACTCCCTCCTTAGCACACCTATAAATCACTCACACTGATTGTCACAAACTCCTATTCGTTCATTTGGATGCATTAATTTGACCTAGTTCTCCCTTGTGTTTCCCTAGCACTCCCTAACACTTCCTAGCACATGTTGGCACACCCTGGAACCTAGCATATCTTGGCCGTATGTCACCCTGGCACTCTAGCATGACTTAGTGCTACCTAGCATACCATGTCCCTCCTTCCTTAACACACCTAGAACTCCCTGGCACTCCTTGTCACACACTCTTATTCATTCATTTCCATGTATTTTTACCTAGTTCTCCCTATTGTTTCCCCAACAATCCCTAACACTTCCTAGCACATGTTGGCACACCCTGGTACCTCAGACATCTTAGACCCATGCCGCCCTGGCACTCTAGCATGACTTAGCGCTACCTAGCATACCATTTCACTTCATCCTTAGCACATCGGGAACTCGTTGACACTCCCTATTACACACTATTATTCGTTCATTTCCATGAATTTTGACCTAGTGCTCGCTTGTGTTTCCCTGGAACTCCCTAACACTCCCTAGCACACATTGGCACACCTTGGCACTTGAAACATCTTGGTATACTTCGTTAACACTCTAGATTGCCTTGGCACTTACTATCATACCTTGTCACTCCATCCTTAGCACACTTGGAACTCATTGACACTTCATTTCCATGCATTTGAAACTAGTGCTCCATTGTGTTTCCCTGACACTTCGCCCTCACACACCCTAGCATGCATTCACGACACTCCTTAGGTATCATGCCATCACAACTACCCTTACAATTTTTGGGACTTGGCAACCCAACCAACTCTTGCATTTACTACAAAAACTTGACCAAGTTATGGTTACTACAACTAGATTGTGTATTGTTCACCTAAGAAATGACCATAACTCATCTTAGGATACTCATGCCCGATTTCAACTTATCTCATTTAACAGGTTACAAGTTACCAAGTCAAGGCTCACATCCAACCGTGGCCATAAAAAAACTAAGAAACATTGTTTACATCTTGACATGCCATGACACCTGACACGTCTAACAATCCCTTGGCACTATGTGGCACATGTTAGCACCTTGTGCATTCCTTGGCATGCTTTGGCACTCCCTCTAACACCCTACCACTCCCTAACATGCCATGGCACTCTAGCATGCCTTTGCGTTGCCTAGAATACAACCTTGTCATTGAATCCTCAGCACACCTAAAACTCACTCACACTCCCTATTACACAATCCTATTCATTCATTTCCATGCATTTTAAACTAGTTTTCCCTTGTTTTTCCATGGCACTCCCTGGCATGCATTGACACACCCAGGCACCTTACACTATATCATTCCTTGGCACTACCTAGCATACCTTGTGTTAGCCCCCCATAAATTTTTTGACAAGCAAATAGGGCGCTAAAATGTTTTTGAGCCTTCAAGGAATGCATTTCCTTTGAAAACCCATCATCCTTGAAGTCTCCTTATGCCTTTGTCCTTTGATAAAATCCCCACTGCTGATTTCCATCATAAAGCCTCTTTGTTGTGAGGAAGAATGCCCAAAAGGCCCCTTTTCCCTCTTATTTCACCCCCACTTAGCTTCTATGTCGTCTCCCCTTCTATTTCCCTTCTCACCCTTCAATTTCCCCAAGATCCCCTTTAAATCCTTCCCCTACCCTTTGTTGGCCATTTTCCCCCCTTATTCCTCTATTGTTCCCCTTCCTAACCTTTAAATCACATTAAATGGGCCTAAAACCCACTTTTTAACTTTACCATAGGCCTAAACCACTCCCCCTTTCCATACCCCACCATGCATATTGTTATAAACTTTATTATAAAGTTTATATCGTATAATAAAACCCGTCACTTATCGCATTATCGCATTTTCTATGGTTTGTTCAATCGACCCATCACAAAAACTTGTGATGCAATCGTCCCGCCTGATCGCACATTCCCTCACCATCGCATTTCTCTCCATCGCGATTTCCTCCATCGCACTTTCCGCCATCGCAACTCCGCCCGATTGCAATATCGCAATCGCGGTTCTTTGCTCCTCGTTGCGATGACCCTACCGCTCCATTCCATCTTGCGATTTGCGATTTTTATTTGCGATTGCGATTTGGCCCTGGTCCCACCTCGTGCTATCATTTCCCTCCTGCTTCGTTGCTTTTCCGTTATTTCCTTTGTAATTCGCCCAAACAATTAATCTTTGGGTTTTACACTATTAACCATTTCTTCCGCCGCTTTTCATTGTTTCCGCTGTTCTCACTGTTCCGTCACCACTCCTCTGGCCTCCAAAGCATTCCTCCGCCGCCACTGCATGGGTTTATGACAGGTTTACTTATTTGCGCAGAGAGCACAAAGATGGCCATTTCAACACGTACCAACGGATCAGCATAAGAGTGTTTGAAGGGATTCAAGCCGGTTAATTGAAGATTAACAATTATAATCCCGCATTCAAGGGAAAAAGGCACAGTTTGAAGGTCAAATGCACACGCAACAAGTCTTATTTGTGTTTAATATCAGCAGAGTAATTTCTCTAAACGGATCACCTTCCTACAAGAAATCTCCATGCCTCCTCGAGCCCTGAAACAATTAATTACACTGACTGAAGCTCATTTAAGGCGGTCAGGCAGTATTTATGGAGGTATGGACCAGCCTTGCAGATTTTTCACCCAGTTCATTTGTTCCAAAAGGTAGCGCAGAGTTCCAGACCGCCGTAAGGACTTAAAGAACATATCAGAGGTCAATCTCGACCTGTCAGATGCCTCCAAACAGTGTACAGAGTACAACAAAATGCCATTAAGCAGAATGGGCTCGGTCGTCTCCGCCATTCTATCTTAATGAGACTCATTTAATTTGTATCTACTCCTGCTTTCGTCTCTTCTTCTATAAGAACCCCCGAGAACATATTGTAAGGGTTGTTGTTGGCTGCTGTCGTTGCTATTGGAGGGATTCATTCTGACTGTTAGAACAGTCTTGGGATGGAAATAGCAGATTAGTTTGTATGTAGTAGGCTGGGAGGAGAAAGTCTGGACTGTAACAGCCATTGAGATCAGTGTATATGACTGGTTTTTCATCAATTAATCAAATCACATTTCACAGGATTCTGGTTTATTACTATTGGTGATGTTTTTCTAACTCTGTTTATTACATTTACATACTGTTTCATGTTCTTCTGGTAGGCAACAGAAGTATAACATAGGATTCACCCTTGTTAGGTGCCCTATGTTCCTGCTCTCCCTACCTTTAATGTTTTCTGCTTTATGTGTTATCTAAGGATTGCTTTAAGTCAATTTAACCAGTGTAGTGGATGTTATTACCCGCTCTCTGATGTATGAATTGAATGGATCTGTCCTTAGATGTTCTTGTTGGGTTTAAGCTGGAAGGTTTGGGAACACCGGGGATTAGAGTTAGCCCTGTCCACTAGGATCCTTGCGCGACCGGCTGGCCTTTCTAAGATCTCTTCGTTAAACTTATCTCTGTTTTCCTTTGGAGTTGCTAAAGCAGACCTGGAGTTAAATGACCTCTGGTCTGATCTACAAGTTGCCCCTTTGTCCCTCATTGAGAGCTTCCTTTGAGTATGTCCAAGCAGGTCTGGAGTTAAATGACCTCTGACCTGATCTATAGACAGAAATTGGGTTACTCTCCTTCTTTCACTTTCTTTCCTTAATGTTCCATCCCACCATCTAATCTAAAATATCCTTTAGTATTAGATGACTTGCCCTTTGGAAGCCTTGGCTAGTGGATGCAAGTAATTTCCTTTCATGACTCCATAGCCCAATGGATGGCACAATTTTGACCTATTCTCTTTGTTGAAACGTCCTGCTGCTTTGCTCCTTTCCTTCCATTACTTCTCAGTCTATGATCTCATGACTCAATCCAGCAACCAACCAACCAAATCATTTAAAATCCCTCGTGCTTCATATCTAGCCTAATATCTCATTTTGAGCTTCAAAGACATATCATTATTTGCTCTATTTGGAGAGATCCCTTTCCGGGTCCAGGAGGGCTAGATCCTAGGGCCCCAAAGTGGTGTGATGTTGTCTTATCTTTTGGTATTGCCAAATCTTCCAAAACATAGGAACCCCAACATAATGGCGACTCCACTGGGGATAGACCAATCAACCTTGATTTGGTAAACCACTGTGGTGGACAGTAAGTTGTAAATCATCCACCTGGCGACTCCACAATTCCTGAATGATAAAAGACTCCACTGGTGATCAACAGGCCACTGATTATCTGTGGTTTCACATAAGACTCCACTGGGAGACCAGCCGCATTACAACATCAACCTCACCAATGGAAGACTCTGAGTTTAGTCCCCTTGAAGAGTTTTGTTGCGGAATATCAGATATACTGGCTAAACTCAGAAGCGAAGACCTTCCAAAGGCTTTCCGTTCCAGCTCAAGATTCAATGATCAACCTGAGCTCAAGGAAGCTTTTTTAGAAGTACTGGTGGAGAGATATGAAGCTGAGATCGAACTTCTGAGCTCACAAGAGATATCATATGAGTTCAAATACCCGAGAGCATTCTTGGAAAGTCTCCCACCCCCTAAAAATGAAGAAATTCCACTACTGTTCGATATACAAGAAGAAGATGATCTGGATCTCGAGAGCCGCTTTGAGGACGCAGTGGAAAACACAGAAATCGAAGATGCCCACGACGTAGACAGCCTACCAGCCATGGGAGGCCTGAAAGAAGAAAGTGTACATCATGTGTTCGTTGATCCTGTGGCAGAGTACATTGAGGCCTTGATTTGCTTGAATACTCCAGCATTGATCCTTAGCACGGGTCAGTTTCATCAGGAATGGTCACTACTGATGGTGACCTCAGTTTTGAAGGACCACATGTAGAGCACCTTGTGGTTATCTCTGATAGGCAGCCAATGCTCATATCCTTTTTTGCTACTGCTTGATTGGCTACATTGGCATTATTGTATCACCTAGAACATCAGAGATTTCCAAGTAGAGTAGGGTAGGTAGGAAGTCTGAAATAAAGCTCAGTCTGTGAGCATGTAGTTAGTTTTTTTTAATTCCTGCAAAGTCCAGCAAGTCAGACAGTCTAATCCTGGCTTGAATATTTTCAATTTCTATCTTAGAATGTAGAGAAGAAATCTGCTAGACAGTTTAATCCTGGCAGATGCTAGATTAGGTAGAGAAACATATGAGGCCAACAGTCTAATCTGGTCTCATGGAGTAATAAGGGTAGAAGTAGAATAGGTTTATTTTCCTGTTTGAAAAATTGATGATGTAAAGGGTCTGCAAGTCCAATTGTACCCAGAAGAAAATGTTAGGACTATAGTGTGGGTAGGTAGTTGTATGGGAGAATGTTACTGTTGATTTAATGTCTTCATGATTTGTGGCAGCTGATCAGAGAGAGAAGGGATGTGCCAAGCAGCAGGCATCTGGCCTACACCAAAGATCATTCTATGAATTCTTGACTCCTTCAAGAAGAAGCCATCCCTATGTGGAGCCACTGTTAGCCCCCCATAAATTTTTTGACAAGCAAATAGGGGGCTAAAATGTTTTTGAGCCTTCAAGGAATGCATTTCCTTTGAAAACCCATCATCCTTGAATTCTCCTTGTGCCTTTGTCCTTTGATAAAATTCCCACTGCTTATTTCCACCATAAAGCCTCTCTGTTGTGAGGAAGAATGCCCAAAAGGCCCCTTTTCCCTCTTATTTCACCCCCACTTAGCTTCTATCTCGTCTCCCCTTCTATTTCCCTTCTCACCCTTCAATTTCCCCAAGATCCCCTTTAAATCCTTCCCCTACCCTTTGTTGGCCATTTTTCCCCCTTATTCCTCTATTGTTCCCCTTCCTAACCTTTAAATCACATTAAATGGGCCTAAAACCCACTTTTTAACTTTACCATAGGCCTAAACCACTCCCCCTTTCCATACCCCGCCATGCATATTGTTATAAACTTTATTATAAAGTTTATATCGTATAATAAAACCCGTCGCTTATCGCATTATCGCATTTTCTATGGTTTTTTCAATCGACCCATCGCAAAAACTTGCGATGCGATCATCCCGCCTGATCGCACATTCCCTGGCCATCTTATTTCTCTCCATCGCGATTTCCTTCATCGCACTTTCCGCCATCGCAACTCCACCCGATCGCAATATCGCAATCGCGGTTCTTTACTCCGCGTTGCGATGACCCTACCGCTCCATTCCATATTGCGATTTGGCCCTGGTCCCACCTCGTGCTATCATTTCCCTCCCGCTTCGTTGCTTTTCCGTTATTTCCTTTGTAATTCGCCCAAACAATTAATCTTTGGGTTTTACACTATTAACCATTTCTTCCGCCGCTTTTCATTGTTTCCGCTGTTCTCACTGTTCCGTCACCACTCCTCTGGCCTCCAAAGCATTCCTCCGCCGCCACTACATGGGTTTATGACAGGTTTACTTATTTGCGCAGAGAGCACAGAGATGGCCATTTCAACACGTACCAATGGATCAGCAGAAGAGTGTTTGAAGGGATTCAAGCTGGTTAATTGAAGATTAACAATTATAATCCCGCATTCAAGGGAAAAGGCACAATTTGAAGAACAAATGCACACACAACAAGTCTTATCTGTGTTTAATATCAGTAGAGTACTTTCTCTAAACGGATCACCTTCCTACAAGAATTCTCCATGCCTCCTCAAGCCTTGAAACGATTAATTACACTGACTGAAGCTCATTTAAGGCGGTCAGGCAGTAATTATGGAGGTATGGACTGGCCTTGCAGATTTTTCACCCAGTTCATTTGTTCCAGAAGGCAGCGCAGAGTTCCAGACCACCGTAAGGACTTAAAGAACATATCGGAGGTCAATCTCAACCTGTCAGACCCCTCCAAACAGTCTACAGAGCACAACAAAATGACATTAAGCAGAATGGGCTTGGCCTCCTCCACCATTCTGTCTTAATGAGACTCATTTAATTTGTATCTACTCCTGATTTCGTCTCTTCTTCTATAAGAACCCCCGAGAAAATATTGTAAGGGTTGTTGTTGGCTACTGCCGTTGCTGTTAGAGAGATTCATTCTGACTGTTAGAACAGTCTTGGGAGGGAAATAGTAGAGTAGTTTGTATATAGTAGGCTGGGAGGAGAAAGTCTGGACTGTAATAGCCATTAAGCTCAATGTATATGACTGCTTTTGCATCAATTAATCAAATCACATTTCACAGGATCCTGGTCTATTAATATTGGTGATGTTTTTCTAACTCTGTTTATTACATTTGCATACTGTTTCATGTTCTTCTGGTAGGCAACAGAAGTATAACATAGGATTCACCCTTGTTAGGTGCCCTATGTTCCTGCTCTCCCTACCTTTAATGTTTTCTGCTTTATGTGTTATCTAAGGATTGCTTTAAGTCAATTTAACCAGTGTAGTGGATGTTATTGCCTGCTCTCTGATGTATGAATTGAATGGATTTGTCCTTAGATGTTCTTTTTGGGTTTAAGCTGGAAGGTTTGGGAACACCGGGGATTAGAGTTAGCCCTGTCCACTAGGATCCTTGCGCGACCAGCTAGCCTTTCTAATATCTCTTCGTTAAACTTATCTCTGTTTTCCCTTGGAGTTGCTAAAGCAGACCTGGAGTTAAATGACCTCTGGTCTGATCTACAAGCTGCCCCTTTGTCCCTTATTGAGAGCTTCCTTTGAGTATGTCCAAGCAGGTCTGGAGTTAAATGACCTCTGACTTGATCTATAGACAGAAATTGGGTTACTTTCCTTCTTTCACTTTCTTTCATTAATGTTCCATCCCACCATCTAATCTAAAATATCCTTTAGTATTAGATGACTTGCCCTTTGGAAGCATTGGCTAGTGGATGCAAGTAATTTCCTTTCATGACTCCATACCCCAATGGATGGCACAATTTTGACCTATTCTCTTTGTTGAAACGTCCTGCTGCTTTGCTCCTTTCCTTCCATTACTTCTCAGTCTATGATCTCATGACTCAATCCAGCAACCAACCAACCAAATCATTTAAAATCCCTCGTGCTTCATATCTAGCCTAATATCTCATTTTGAGCTTCAAAGACATGTCATTCTTTGATCTATTTGGAGAGATCCCTCTCCGGGTCCAGGAGGGCTAGATCCTAGGGCCCCAAAGTGGTTTGATGTTGTCTTATCTTTTGATATTGCCAAATATGAAAAAACATAGGAACCCCAACATAATGGCTACTCCGCTGGGGATAGACCAATCAGCCTTGATTTGGTAAACCACTGTGGTGGACAGTAAGTTGTAAATCATCCACCTGGCGACTCCACAATTCCTGAATGATAAAAGACTCCACTGGTGATCAACAAGCCACTGATTATCTGTGGTTTCACATAAGACTCCACTGGGAGACCAGCCGCATTACAACATCAACCTCACCAATGGAAGACTTTGATTTTAGTCCCCTTGAAGAGTTTCGTTGCGAAATATCAGATAGACTGGCTAAACTCAGAAGCGAAGACCTTCCAAAGGCTTTCTGTTCCAGGTCAAGATTCAATGATCAACCTGAGCTCAAGGAAGTTTTTTTAGAAGTACTGGCAGAGAGATATGAAGCTAAGATCGAACTTCTAAGCTCACAAGAGATATCATATGAGTTCAGAGACCCGAGAGCATTCTTGGAAAGTCTCCCGCCCCCTAAAAATGAAGAAATTCCACTATTGTTCGATATACAAGAAGAAGATGATCCGGATCTCGAGAGCCGCTTTGAGGACACAGTGGAAAACGCAGAAATCAAAGCTGCCCAGGACGTAGACAGCCTACCAGTCAAGGGAGGCCTGAAAGAAGAAAGTGTACATCATGTGTTCGTTGATCCTGTGGCAGAGTACATTAAGGCCCTGATTTGCTTGAATACTCCAGCATTGATCCTTAGCACGGGCCAGTTTCATCAGGAATGGTCACTATTGATGGTGACCTCAGTTTTGAAGGACCACATGCAGAGCACCTTGTGGTTATCTCTAATAGGCAGCCAATGCTCATATCCTTTTTTGCTACTGCTTGATTGGCTACATTGGCATTATTGTATCACCTATACCATCAGAGATTTCCAAGTAGAGTAGGGTAGGTAGGAAGTCTGAAATAAAGCTCAACCTGTGAGCATGTAGTTAGTTGTTTTTAATTCCTGCAAAGTCCAGCAAGTCAGACAGTCTAATCCTGGCTTGACTGTTTTCAATTTCTGTCTTAGAATGTAGAGAAGAAATCTGCTAGACAGTTTAATCCTGGCATATGCTAGATTAGGTAGAGAAACATATGAGGCCAGCAATCTAATCTGGTCTCATGGAGTAATAAGGGTAGAAGTAGAATATGTTTATTTTCCTGTTTGAAAAATTGATGATGTAAAGGGTCTGCAAGTCCAATTGCACCCAGAAGAAAATGTTAGGACTATAGTGTGGGTAGGTAGTTGTATGGGAGAATGTTACTGCTGATTTAATGTCTTCATGATTTGTGGCAGCTGATCAGAGAGAGAAGGGATGTTCCAAGCAGCAGGCATCTGGCCTACACCAAATATCATTCTCTGAATTCTTGACTCCTTCAAGAAGAAGCCATCCCCATGTGGAGCCACTGTTAGCCCCCCATAAATCTTTTGACAAGCAAATAGGGGGCTAAAATGTTTTTGAGCCTTCAAGGAATGCATTTCCTTTGAAAACCCATCATCCTTGAAGTCTCCTTGTGCCTTTGTCCTTTGATAAAATCCCCACTGTTGATTTCCATCATAAAGCCTCTCTGTTGTGAGGAAGAATTCCCAAAAGGCCCCTTTTCCCTCTTATTTCACCCCCACTTAGTTTCTATCTCGTCTCCCCTTCTATTTCCCTTCTCACCCTTCAATTTCCCCAAGATCCCCTTTAAATCCTTCCCCTACCCTTTGTTGGCCATTTCCCTCCCTTATTCCTCTATTTTTCCCCTTCCTAACCTTTAAATCACATTAAATGGGCCTAAAACCCACTTTTTAACTTTACCATAGTCCTAAACCACTCCCCCTTTCCATACCCCACCATGCATATTGTTATAAACTTTATTATAAAGTTTATATCGTATAATAAAACCCGTCGCTTATCGCATTATCGCATTTTCTATGGTTTGTTCAATCGACCCATCGCAAAAACTTGCGATGCGATCGTACCGCCCGATCGCACATCCCCTCGCCATCGCATTTCTCTCCATCGCACTTTCCGCCATCGCAACTCTGCCCGATCGTAATATCGCAATCGCAGTTCTTTGCTCTGCATTGCGATGACCCTACCGCTCCATTCCATCTTGCGATTTGCGATTGCGATTTGGCCCTGGTCCCACCTCGTGCTATCATTTCCCTCCCGCTTCGTTGCTTTTCCGTTATTTCCTTTGTAATTCGCCCAAACAATTAATCTTTGGGTTTTACACTATTAACCATTTCTTCCGCCGCTTTTCATTGTTTCCGCTGTTCTCACTGTTCCGTCACCACTCCTCTGGCCTCCAAAGCATTCCTCCACCGCCACTGCATGGGTTTATGACAGGTTTACTTATTTGCGCAGAGAGCACAGAGATGGCCATTTCAACACGTACCAATGGATCAACAGAAGAGTGTTTGAAGGGATTCAAGCCAGTTAATTGAAGATTAACAATTATAATCTCGCATTCAAGGTAAAAGGCATAGTTTGAAGATCAAATGCACACGCAACAAGTCTTATCTGTGTTTAATATCAGCAGAGTACTTTCTCTAAACGGATCACCTTCCTACAAGAAATCTCCATGCCTCCTCGAGCCCTTAAACGATTAATTACACTGATTGAAGCTCATTTAAGGCGGTCAGGCAGTATTTATGGAGGTATGGACCGACCTTACAGATTTTTCACCCAATTCATTTGTTCCAGAAGGCAGTGCAGAGTTCCAGACCACCGTAAGGACTTAAAGAACATATCAGAGGTCAATCTCGGCCTGTCAGACGCCTCCAAACAGTCTACAGAGTACAACAAAATGCCATTAAGTAGAATGGGCTCGGCCTCCTCCGCCATTCTGTCTTAATGAGACTCATTTAATTTGTATCTACTCCTGCTTTCGTCTCTTCTTCTATAAGAACCCCCGAGAACATATTGTAAGGGTTGTTGTTGGCTACTACCATTGCTGTTAGAGGGATTCATTCTGACTGTTAGAACAGTCTTGAGAGGGAAATAGCAGAGTATTTTGTATGTAGTAGGCTGGGAGGAGAAATTCTGGACTGTAACAGCCATTGAGCTCAGTGTATATGACTGGTTTTGCATCAATTAATCAAATCACATTTCACAGGATCCTGGTCTATTACTATTGGTGATGTTTTTCTAACTCTGTTTATTACATTTGCATACTGTTTCTTGTTCTTCTGGTAGGCAACAGAAGTATAACATAGGATTCACCCTTGTTAGGTGCCCTATGTTCTTGCTCTCCCTACCTTTAATGTTTTCTGCTTTATGTGTTATCTAAGGATTTCTTTCAGTCAATTTAACTAGTGTAGTGGATGTTATTGCCTGCTCTCTAATGTATGAATTGAATGGATCTGTCCTTAGATGTTCTTGTTGGGTTTAAGCTAGAAGGTTTGGGAACACTGGGGATTAGAGTTAGCCTTGTCCACTCGGATCCTTGCGCGACCGGCTAGCCTTTCTAAGATCTCTTCGTTAAACTTATCTCTGTTTTCCCTTGGAGTTGCTAAAGAAGACCTGGAGTTAAATGACCTCTGGTCTGATCTACAAGCTGCCCCTTTGTCCCTCATTGAGAGCTTCCTTTGAGTATTTCCAAGCAGGTCTGGAGTTAAATGACCTCTGACCTGATCTATAGACAGAAATTGGGTTACTCTCCTTCTTTCACTTTCTTTCCTTAATGTTCCATCCCACCATCTAATCTAAAAGATCCTTTAGTATTAGATGACTTTCCCTTTGGAAGCCTTGGCTAGTGGATGCAAGTAATTTCCTTTCATGACTCCATAGCCCAATGGATGGCACAATTTTGACCTATTCTCTTTGTTGAAACGTCTTGCTACTTTGCTCCTTTCCTTCCATTACTTCTCAGTCTATGATCTCATGACTCAATCCAACAACCAACCAACCAAATCATTTAAAATCCCCTGTGCTTCATATCTAGCCTAATATCTCATTTTGAGCTTCAAAGACATATCATTCTTTGCTCTATTTGGAGAGATCCCTCTCTGGGTCCAGGAGGGCTAGATCCTAAGGCCCCAAAGTGGTTTGATGTTGTCTTATCTTTTGGTATTGCCAAATCTGCCAAAACATAGGAACCCCAACACCTTGTCAATCCCTCCTTAACACACCTAGAACTCATAGTCACTCCTTATCACACACTCTTATTAATTCATTTCCATGAATTTGAAACTAGTGCTCCCTTGTGTTTCTCTGGAACTCCCTAACACTCCATGCCATGCATTGGAACACCCTGGCACTTGGCACATATCGGCATGTTTTATTGGCCTCTAGCATGCCTTAACATTTCCTAGCATACCTTTTCAGTCCCTCCTTATCACAATTGGAACTCATTGACACTTTATGTTAGATACTCTTATTCATTCATTTCCATGCATTAATTTGGCCTAGTGCTCCCTTGTGTTTCTTTGACACTCCCTAATACTTCCTAGCACACGTTTAAACACCCTGGCACCTAGCACATCTTGGTTGCATTCTACCCTAGCATTGTAGGATGACTTAGTGCTACCTAACATACCATGTCACTCTCTCCTAAGAATACCTAGAACTTGCTGACACTCCCTGTCACACACTCTTATTCATTCATTTCCATGCATTTTCACCTAGTACTACCTTGTGTTTCCATGACACTCCCTAACACTCCTTAGCACACATTGGCACATCTTGGCACTTTACGCATCTTAGTATGGTTACCTAGCACTCTAGCATGCTTTGGAACTACGTAGCATACCTTGTCACTCCGTCCTTAACACATGTGGAACATGCTTATGCTTCATTTCCATGCATTTACTAGTGCTCCCTTATGTTTCCTTGGCACTTAGCCCTCACACTCCCTAGCATGTGTTCGCACCACACCCTGGCACCTGGCACATCTTGGCATGCCTTATCACATGGCTTGTATTGGCATGCCTATCATGCCTTGGAATTGTATAGCATGTGTTAGTACTTCTTGTCATTCCCTGACACACCTTGGCACTCCTTAGTTATCATGCCCTCATAGATAGCCTTACTTTTTTTGTGACTTAGGAACCCAACCAAGTCATTGGAAAAATAATGGTGTGCCCGACCCAAGGTATCCCTTTGTCAGAAGCAGAGTCCAACCATCAAGCTCCTATTGAAAAACCTATAGAAAACCCGGTTAGAGAGACAAATATTAGGGTTTATAGGAGACAAACAAAGAAACAACAGGAACAAGTACAAGAGGGTAAAGAATCAAAACACATGGAGGTAGAAAAAAAGAAGGGAAAGCGTCGAAGCAGGAAAACATAGGAGATTACCAGAAAGAGAGAGGAGAAGGCACAATACTTTAAAAATCCACATACTATGCCTAGAAATGAACTCCATCAATTCAATCAAAGTTACAAATGAACTCAATCCACAATTAACAAGAATATTAAAACTCAATTTGAGAACTTGTCATCCCTTGTTCCTATTGAAGAAGAGTTTTTAATATCATAATCAATGGTTGGAATAGTAATTTCCCATGTCATTGCTCTCAATTATTGATCAATTCAATGTCACTTCTCTTCCAACATATAAAAGTGTTAAGTGCATTTGCTAAATAATCACATCGATTACTTCTATGCTTAAGTTTGATTTCATAATCAGGATCAAGCAAAATTGATTGCAGACACACAAAATAATATCCTTCTCTTAATTATTCTCCATTGGGCATGACAAAGTTTGGTTCAATTTATTTATGCAACCCTTTTCAATCTTCACTTGACCATTAAAATATGTAAGTAAACATTTTTTTCCCTTTCAATCTTGTATTTAAAGGTAGTAATTGCATTTGACCCTGCTAATAAACAAATTCTTGTCAGATTCCACAAAATAAGAAGATAATATTAAACAAGAGAGTAAAAAAACATAAAACTTACATGTGTTATTGAGTCATTAATTGGGTCATGAATATGTTGTCCCAAAGTCAATGGAGTTTGTTTTGGTGAAGCCTGATTAGGACTCAGGGAACTCTGCTAAAAATAAATAGTTTGCATGAGATACCATGAAATCAGAAGATGAAGGGTTAAGCTACAAAAATAATGTTTCATTAATTACACATCCCATGACAATAGAATCACGTTCATATTGACATTGTGCTTTTAAAATCCCAATCTTCAAAGATGTTATACATAAAAAATTAAATAGTCTACACACGTAATTCTTACATTGTTGGCTGGGTTTGAATCAATTTGACCATTTTCTTTTCCCGCCTCCGTAGTAGCTTTCATTCCATGAATTCTTCAACAACTAATTTCAAACTTCGAAGGTCCTCGTATTTTTCTCTCAATTTTTCTAATTACTTCCTGTAAGCATGCTCTTCATTGTTTTTTTGGTTTAGTGGAACTCACATGACCTTGAGGTTGTGACCTTTTGTCCCTCTCATAATACAGTGAGAGTTGATTAAATGACTACCTACCATTCAATATCATTACTTTAGGTATCATGCAAGGAGATTTTGATCTAGAAATTAGATAACATGGTTCTTCCCAGGACCTTGAGTAAGCTCGCCCCTTAGGGAATACATGAGGTATTGAGATCCCTCCAAATGAAACTTTCATTAATATTAATGAATTTTTTTGTTTTGTTTTTAAATCTATGTTTTGTTAGAAAAACATGCATTGCTCAAATATTTGGTGGGTTGAATGCCACCAAAGCTTGGGGATCCTATGGACGGATTTTTTTCCATCTACATTTTGACCAAGGGGGGGATCCCTTCTCTAATAAGAGGCTACAGGCATCCTAGAAAATGGATATTATAAAATTCTTTCCTTCCATTGCATCCTTAAAAGAGGCAAATCCACTAGGGTTTTTGGTGCTCAGAGCTCCTCCACATAGCCTCAGATTTATAATAATGGTATATTTCCTTGAAATGTCATATTCCATCATATGGTTGGAGTCCTACATTACCTTCCCTTTAAATAGCATGCATTGAGACATTGCACAGATGCCCATAGTGTTCTTGATGTGTTGTTACAAATTTTCCACCAATTATGAATACCTAAACCAGAATAGGGAAGACTTCCCATTGATATTTTTTATGAAGATCTAAAAAATTCCTTTGTCTAGTTCAGTCTACCTTTCGTTAAAACCGCAGTTTGGGGAGTGGGGGATTATCATGGAATCCATGATAAATAGGGTGGGGCAAATGAATAAGCACATGATAGAGTGAAAACAATGTTTAGACCCCAGACCCCAGTACAGAGCTTTCCCATTGCAATCTCCTTGGGCTTAATGAGCCCCAGTCGGGCAAATGAACTTTGGAACAAATGTACAAATTCTGTACCATGACACTTGATGTGACTAGAGCCCAAATGAAGGAATATTCAATGAAGCAGAGGCATAGCTCATCTGCAGAGTCTAAGAGAAAACTCCAACAGAGGGTCACTCGTTCTTTAGAAGAAAAAAAACCAAAGCATCCATTTTCCATCACCATGGAGTGTAGTGGGCTTCTTGACTACCGAATTTTTCCTGCCATCCTTCTATGTCACATGTTCCTAACCAATGACAATGAAAAACAAAAAATTATAGATATAAACCCTAGAGCATCCCGCGCAATTTTTATCGACATGTCAAATTCCATAAGTGTCTCTATTTGTTGTCATGGAATTCATGCGTTTTTTTTCAACACACTTATCTTCATTGAATAATACTTGCAATGAAAGTAAACAAAATATGTCAAAAACAAAATTTCGAAATTATCCTTCATTGTGGCATTCAAAAAAGATTTACTAGTTGTTATGGCCTTCAAAAATTTTGTACTTATGTGCATGTACTATACTACATAATACATATTATGAAGAAACCCACTAGGTACTTCTTCTCATTTTGAGAATGATACCCAAAGTAAACTATATTTGTTAAAATCTCAAGGCATTGCAACATGGGGTTCAAGGCCATTATAACAATATATTTGTTAGGAGCTCAACATCTCACTTGTGGGAATTGAATTTAGGTGGGGATGATACCAATCAATTCTCCCAATTTTAGACCCAAATAATTATTTCTTTCTAGTAGACACTCTAAAGTGATGCCTAATATTAATTTAAAAAACATGGAAACTATTGAAATATGTGTTTGTTGATGGCTTCATCTTGTTTACTATTGGTAGGGTGGGTGGGAATTTTGTTTTCCTAGGTCCATGCCTTTCGTTATTTGATGTGTTTTGTTTTCTTCGTTGAGGTTTTATTGAGCTAAATTGACTAACATTATGTGAATAGAGGAAGATAAGTGTGAGCATATATCATTATTGCAAACCATGTTCATTAACATGAAAATGTTCTATTCCAACATTTATTTGTTACTTTTGTTAAACTAGGGTGTCCATGACCAAAGCATTTTGATAACTACATTGATGTTCATTTTCACAAACCTTGGTGGTTACTAAGAAAATTTAGATTCTATTGTTTTGGTAGATTCCTCATGTCTATAGAGCTCTCTATTAAATTCTTAGGTTTCACTTTACTCCATATTTAGGAACTATTTCTCAATTAGGATGGAACTATGAAGTGCCCAAAAAATGAGAGTCCTAGAAAATAATCATTATCTTTCTTTAGGATGTCCTTGCAAACAACAATTGCGTTGGGGGGGGAAAAGTAGGGTAGGCAAGGTATGGTATGTAGATTCAAACACCTAGTCCAAACAACCCAAAATAATCTCGAGGCCACAAACACCTAGAACCTAGACATCAAGAAAAATATAGGATTCTCCAAAATAAAACATTGATAGGGAATCACAAAACCATCAAAACCTTTACCATAAGGTAATTTTTCTAAAGCAAAAGCCATAGACAATGAGAATTTCTCACCAGAAAGGCATATAGGTTCAGAGCTAATTGCCATCAAACTATGTCACCACGACGACTCACAAACTACTCCATTATCCCACTTGAGTCTTGATATGTGACACGAAAGCATTCAAAATGCCAATTAGGAGTTAAGTCTAACATGTGTGAAGCTAGTGAATAAGTCCCTTTACATCTCGCCCCTTGCTTTAATATCACATGAATTGGGAGTATCGTGACATGTGTTTATTATGAATATCACGACATGCCTTCATGTTTGATAAAACACAAGTGAGATTAAAGGATGGGTTGAACATATAAACCCTCATTTTTCTTAAGGAACTCCATTTAATTTGTTTCTTTATTTGCAAGACAATTAGATTGTCCATTAATGTTTCTTAATACTTGGAAAGAAAAACCTACTTTAAATTTGGGAATTTGATTTTTAAATCCTTATGATGAGATGCTAGAGAGGTATAAAAATAATTTCATTTTAAACTAAGAATGGTACTCAAAATTGCTAAGAACAATAATCGCCCTTACTCTCTTTATATTTACTACAATTAGTTCTAAACCAATACATATGCTTTAGCTTAGTTCAATCAGAAGGAGGGATTATGTCTCATTCCAAGACGACATAAAGAGGGAGATGCAAGAGATCATTTGTCATATGAGAAATTCGTCTATGGCGGAAGGTGGGTTGAGCTTCCCAAACACGGGGATGGGGAACTTGTACGTGCAGGTGGTTCGTTCGCTGGATTTTAACAAGAACACATCAAGGTTTATGGATCCCAGCGTGTGGAGGACCTAAATTATGAAAATTTTCTTCACACAGATCACCTTACCCTCTCTATTCGGATGCACTGCTCACACAGCTTGGACCATTGTCGATGTCACCCATTTTGCAGTCAATATTTAATTTATTTATTTTCTTTCATTAATTTCCTAAGAATTGACTCTTTACGGTTTTTGTTTTGGGGCCGTAACTTGTTCTGTACAAACCAATTAATTTTCATTACGTTTTTCTTTCTGACAGGCTTGAACCCTGGTCAACTGTAATCCCTTTTGTTTTCCCTTTTTTTGGTTGTACTATTGCTTAAATTATAGTGGAATGATCTTCAATTTTTTTTCAAAAATCGTTGTTCCCAAAATTTCTTTCTATTAACACAAAAACAAGATCACCACGATTCAACAGGAAGAAATGTCCTCAAAATACCACATCAATTCGCAACCAAAATGGCTACAAATTACATATATAAAATGGAAATTAAAGGAAGATACTTGTATAGTCTTAATACGATTTAAATTTAAAACAAAGGCATATGATTCTTACATTGTGCTCTCCATAGGAAGGGGATAACAAGCTAATCAATGAGAGTAGAGGCCTCGTAAATAGTGAATGTCCTTAGAAAGTGTCCCTTGAAGGAACTTGTTGGTCTGTAATATGTGTGATGTTCTTAATACGAATCTAGTTTCTTGTTTACAAGTCATTTTAGGGGAATTGGGTGGAATTATTTTTTTAAAGGCATTTTTATTGCTTTTGATGAGATCGATAATCTCACAATATGTAAGAAATTGAAAATAATCTTGAAATTCACGTGTAATACATTCCATGCAAATAATATATTTGTGTGGTATAATGGAATCAATGCTGAAAAATTCAGCTTGGAAAAGGACTTGGTGAGGTTGGAGTGCAACAGTTGGATTCAGACTTTGCAACAACTTGGCAGGAAAAACTATTAAAAAATGAGGGTTTTTCATCTCCTTTTTGGTGTTTAGTTTGATGCGGGTGATTTTACCATCTTCCCACAAGTTGAATTTGTCAAGTAGTGAATAACCTGCAAGGTACTTGCAGTTCAAGTTGTCACCACGAGTACTTGTAGGTTTGTTGTTCCTGAGTTTGACTTGTCATGATGGAGTTAGACTTTGCTTCAACAACAGGGCCTTGTAGGTTTGTTGTTCTTGAGTTTGACTTGCCACCAGGGAGTCAAACTTCCCTTCAATAGCATAGTAGGGTTGAGCTGAATTTTGATCTCTAGCAATACTCTGAAAACTTGACATTTTTTCCCAACTGTGAATGGAATTGTTCTAGGTTTGTGCCATTTTTTACCCAGGCAGATTATAAAGTTAAATGTTTTCTAATATTTTTGTAGAAGAAAAGAAAATTGATCGTAGTTTTTTATACACAAATGGTGTTAGTATGAATCTTTTGTCGAAAAAAGACCACTTTAGCTACGCATAACAAATAGCCCTAACATCAATTATGGCTGCCAATATCTTCAAATCTGCATTTAGTTGATCCAAATAAAGTTGCACAAATCCAGATCTATGCATAAAAAGACATTAAGCAGTAAAAATGAAATGTTGGTCCATGCATCCAATCGATAAGACAAGAACAATATGTTTGAAAGAATTTTTTATATTAAAGGGGCACCTGAGAGGAAAACAAGAAAGGTGTTTCCAATTCTCCTCAATGGGATGGGTTCTTGAAAGTCCTCAACATTTCAGATCTAAAATTTCTCTTTCTTGTTGGTGTAGAAAACCCAGACAAACACAGAACTCAAAGGGAGCTCACAAAACAAATAATAGAGAATGTGACAATGATAATGGCTCAAAGTCAGACCAAGAGTATAGATCTAGAGTAATCTAATGCAAATGGAAGGTGACAAATGAATGGGAAAACCCTTCTATTTATAACAAAATATTATGGTAGTCTAGGACTTGGTGCATGAATAAAATATTATTAACCAAATTCTAGAACCACCTTTTAGGAATATTTTATTATATTTGTTGGAGGGAAAAGGCATTTGACTTGGGTCAAATCTCTTTATTTGTAAATAATAAATAAATAAATGATTTATTTATTATTTTTAAGGATGAGGTTGAATGATAATTAAATAAATAATGATTTATTTAATTATTTATAAATGATTTAGTCATATTTAACAAGGAATATTATTTAAATAAGATTTAAATAATTATTCCTAGAAAATAATAAGATAAATAAGGATTTATCTAATTAATTTCCTTGTTTTGGGTTAAATATGACCCGAAATTATTTATAAATAATAAATAAATGATTTATTTATTATTTTAAGGAAGTGGTTGAATGATAATTAAATAAATAATGATTTATTTAATTATTTATATATGATTTAGTCATATTTAACAAGGAATATTATTTAAATAAGATTTAAATAATTATTTCTAGAAAATAATAGGATAAAAAAGGATTCATCTAATTAATTTCCTTGTTTTGGGTTAAATATAACCAGGAATAATAATTAAATTATTGTTTAATTAATTATTCCATGAGGAAAATCAAACAAATATAGATTTGTTTAATATTTCCTTTTGGGGTTTTCTGTTTAGACCATAAAGAACCTAATAAATGTGTTTTATTAAGTTATTTTACATAGTGAAAGCAATTTTACTCAGGGTAAAATTGGTCTTACATGGTGTACTTGGGTCCATCTAATGATAATAGGTTAGATGACCAAAAAATGGTGTAACAGATTGCCCCCCAGTGTACAAGTGTTAGGAGAAAATCGTATGACCGAAGTACATTGTAAGAACTCAAGCACCAGACATCAAAAGGGAAGTCAGAGAGAGAAATGTAAGGTAGTCTAAAGTGCTGAAGAACTAGACCCTGAGGAGATGAGACTTATAGGTGCAACAAGTCTCGTTTTATGAGAGGGTACCTGTGCTAGAGGCGACGGGGGAGGCATACCTATGCCCGCCGAGATAAAGTACAAAAGAATAGTGTGTCCAGTAAACAAGGAACTGAACTGTAAAGTATATGCTGGCATAAATATGAGCTAGATAAAAGATATAATGAGGAATCCCACATACATGTTGTGCCTGGGATAACAGCCAAGACTTATACAATAATATCTGAGTATATGAGATACAAATACAACCCGAATGCCCCTTATAAATGGGAGAGGGCTCGCAAAATCTGACTGATACATGCAAATCAAAGAGGCGCGCCGACATCATAAAATATATGGAGCTACATCAAAGTCTGCAATGAAGAGGTCATCCGGACATGTGAGGGGCTACCTACAGGGCCACCCCCTCATGAGGGTTGAGACATCTCACACACACCCAGGAATCACCAATAGCTGCTGCTGCATCACTGGACTATCAAGTATACGGATCTCGATCATGCTAAAAGGCGCTGGAGTGGAGAAACAATCAAGTCAAAGGGTAAGGAGAAATCCCTTTGCCTGATCTGAGGCACCGAACAAGTGGAGAAGCTGGAACCAAGGTACACCGCCCTCTAGACTTGTCTTCTGGAGTGAATGAGTTGATGTCGATAGAAGGAGGTCCGCCATAGGTGAGGCAATAAGGGATTCTCAACTAAGGAATGAGAGAAAATAGTAGAGCGAATGACAAACTAACACTAATGATGATGATGAAATGGGGGATACTGAGTAACGGATGGACGACTTCCCTTGTTAGAGCATAAAGGGCATGGATGACTTGGCAGTGACTAACACAATATCGGGAGGGATAGGGGACAGTGGGAATGAATGCCATCATTTAATAAATATTATATTTTAAAATACTTGTACACTTGTAATTGTTGGAAATATTAAGAGTGGGTGAATCAATATTTTTTTCAATTGTTATACCGTTCTAATTAAATATTCTTTCACAAATGAAAAGCACTAACACGAGATCACAAGAATAAAATATAACTTAGATTAATTTATTTCTAAACTAACAACGAGGACACCAGGGACACCAATCCTTTTTACAAGATTAAAATCAGGACTCCAATCCATTCATAAGCCAAAGGCTCCAACTTGGTTTAAGAAAAGCAACCCTCTTTAGTAATTCTAGCCACCAAAAAATTAAAAATATAACTCAACAATGATTCAAAACTCTACCAAGATATCTCCAAAGTACTGTTTCAAGGTGTCTCCAATGGGTACTCCAAAATGGCTTTAGGAATGTCTCCAAGCGCTGCTCCAAAGTAGCTTCAAGGGATACTCCAAAGTGGATTTAAAACCTTTAAGAAAAACTTCAAGGATAACTTGAAAGATGGTCTCAAAATCAACTCTAACTATTCTCCTTAAGTGACTTAGAAAATATCAAAACAACCACTAAAAATATACCCAAACAAAGCCCCACAAAAGGTATGAATTCATGCCTTACTGAAGTAGTGATAAGTTGAGATATATGGTTGAAAAGGATGAGTTTCGAGGGTCATAATTATAGGTCTAAATAGACTAAGATTCAAGGGCCACAATCACAGGTCTAAATATGTTTATTTTCATGGATTGAAATTATAGTTATGAATAGGTTGTGTTGCAGGTTTGAATTGAGGTTGAACTATGTTAAATTCTGGGGTAGAAATATGCTGAATTATTAATGATAAAAAGGTTGAATTCAAGACATATAAATAGCTCCAAGAAAATTCCAAAAATTGACCATGAGGCCCTCTAAGAAACCTTAGTCAATAGCAGGGTGTCTTTAAGAGATGCTCGTACAATATGCTTCTAGGTTCATAAGATATGAACCAAATTTTTCTTTATCTTGTTGAATGAGTTGTTTTGGTTGAATGATAGGCTGAGTTGCAAGGGTCACAATTACATATATAAATAAGATAAGTTGAAAGGGCCATAATCACAGGTGTGATCACTATGTTGGTACCAATTGGGCTGCTCAATTGTCAACCTAGTGTAACTATTTCAAACCACTTTGGACTAAAATTTATCCCTTCCAGTTAGAGAGGGCTCTCTCAAATAAAACAAATGATTACTCAAGATTAAATTTGTATTGCCTATGGCTAACTCTTTTTGTGTTTTAAGTTATTTTACAGTTGGAAGATGTTTGAAAGGATACCATTGGGCATGGAGTCAACTAATGGGACTTCAATCACAAGCAAATGAAGTTCATGGAAGTTGATGAAATTAAGCTTAAAAGATAACATTTTACACATTACACATAAAACATGAAGGAAGTTGGAGCATAATACTATGAATTCCAAGTAATCATGAGAACATGAAGCTGATGATAATATAAGAAATGGAAAAAACACAGACACATAAGCTTAAAAGAAATCTCATGTCTGAAAAACACTTCTGCAACTGTATATTAGCTTGGTGAAACAAAATTTCACAATAGTCCTATCATCTACCTTCATCAACCCTTTTCCTAAATTAAATAAAGCCCCTCATTTATAGAGTGAGATATCTATTATAAAGGTTTACCACCTCGCTAGACTTCGATACTTGACCCAAAGATCTAATTCAATTAGGATTACATCATTTTGAGAAATAACATGGATATTTCTATTTTAATAGAGTTGGTAATAAAAAAGGACTCTATGAATATTAATTACTTAAAAAAAATGTGTAAAAACCCAGGTTTGTCATCCTTATCGAATAAAACTACCATGTTGAGGTGGCCAACTGATACACTGGATTTAAGGTCTTCATAAAACTGGTTTGATGATGAGTTGTCCATTTCTGTGAGGTGGCATCGTCATGAGTTGTTTTAGCCATGTCAGCCATTTGGACTGGATTGCTGAGTTTCCCCGTTAAAAAATGGTCAACCCAAGATGCTCTAATTTTATGGATATAGAAATAACCCAAATATTGATATTTTTCCTTTAATATTCTACTGTTGCTAGTGTTGACCCTTTAATTATCATCTCTCTTTTAATGCCCAATCTCTGGCTTTGAAGTGCTCAATCTAATTACCACCAAAAACACATTTCTGACCAAGCATTTGAGAATTGACACCAAGAGATTGTGCATTCACTCCTTTCATTCTCCACACATTTTAATTATTCAACCAATTTTATTGCTTTGGAGGAGTTTAATGGTGGTGGGTTCTGCTTCTGTGCTTTGCTAGAGTTTTGGAATAATTAGAAAACAATGTGAGAAGATAGAATGGTAGAAAATATTTATTTGAAAACGAAGAGTAAACTTTTAAACAAGGTGAGCGTAGGATGTTTTATTACAACAATGTTACGGTTAACATATATACTAACAATAAATTATAGCGGGTAATAAAGAGAGACATGGAAGTTTATCATTGGTGGGTGAAATGACATGTGAGTGATGACGAGATGGCAGGAGTAAGTCAAATAGTCAAAGAGCGGTTTTGAAGCCTACCCGGAAGGGGGGGGGGGGGTGTGGTCTAAATGGGATGGCGACACGTAGGTGGTGGTGGTTTTGGTGAAACGGATTTACCCAGACCCCCACCCCCCCCCCCCCCCTCGCATGGATATCGTTCAGAAACATTGGGGTGTGCAGGTTTAGATGTGGGCCGTTGATATGAACATGCCCGATCTTATCCCTTTAAACCTAATTGTTATCATGGATAACCGTGACTCCAATGGGGATGCTATGCCCCTATGGTGTAGAAAATAACCAACAAAACAGGTGCATTATCCCTTGGGCAGTTCCCAACCACTTTCCATATTCTTCAGCCTACATCCGACCCTTGACATGCTCCTGAAGCGAAACATTGTATGAACCAAAATTTGCAACTACAACCTTCAAACTAAATGATGAAAGAGATGCTTGCCCAAAAACCTTATTTATGTACCTACCAATTCCACTCTAAAAATTGAAAATCCACCTGCTTAACTCAAGAAATATTAAAACCTCCAGTATAACCAATCAAAGAGTTGATCCAACACCCAAGCTTCTTTATTGCACTTGAATATAATCAGAAATGAATCAGCTATTGGAAATTTGGAATGAAAATTGAATCCATAACATGAAGTTATAAATGAAAGAAACTCCACCTTCACTCATGACTTAAATAATCTTACCAAAGGTTCTTGATAATCATGAAAAATCTTCTCTTTTGATGAAAGCAACAAATCAACAAAAGGATCCTTGAAAACACTGAAAACTATCCTATACTCATGATCCAAAGGATAATCTTCATTAATAACTGCAGGTTGTCTCTGTTTTATGTCTTCATTTTCAACATCATTCTTAATATAGGACTCTAACTGTTCATGAAAATCTTCAATTGGAGAAACCACATCATGTGCTACATGGATGTTTAAAAATGACTTTTCATGCATTACAATGAGAACTTCGTGTATATCATCACGCAAAAACAAGACAATTTTATCATTTTAATTTGTAACAAAACATTTTGGGACAACAACTTGTGGATCAAAAAGTTGTTGATTATTGTCTATAAGTGCTTCCTTATGAAAGTATTCAAGCATACTCAAGTTATCAACCTCTTCCTCACGATGAAAAGAAACATGTTTCACATAAACTTATCCTTGCTCCTTCCCATTTTCATGTTGTTCAACATTCAACTCTTTGTTCTTAAAATGCTTGGAAACTTTCACATGCTCGAGGATTATCTAAAAGTGAACTTTCATCACATGTTACCTTACTGTTAAGAATTTACATGCATGTATTTTCAACAACCTAATCTTGAGGAGTTCTTCTTGACATAAAATCTCAGAAAATGAATGAGATGAAATAAAGATTGAATTATTTGGCTCATACCTTTGACTACATATAGATTGAAAAGGCTGAAAATCCTCATAAATTTCATGTAATATGAACTGACTATCAAATTTTTGATCCAATTCATCTTCAACTAAAGAAGAAACATCTTCTTGTTGCAAAATTTCTTGATCATCATGACAACTAGCTTGTGAAGAAAATTCATAAAGTGCCTCTAATATTTTCTCATCATCCATACATTCTACATCATCATCAATCATTTTAATATATTGAATGAAACCTTTCCAAAGATTACAACAATCTTGAAACTGCGGTGATGAAGGATGAGACTTCCCATAATGTTCAAAAAATATTCTA
The DNA here is from genome assembly GCA_034641835.2 of Pinus albicaulis. NCBI lineage: Eukaryota > Viridiplantae > Streptophyta > Pinopsida > Pinales > Pinaceae > Pinus > Pinus albicaulis. The sequence goes on from CM076572.1 coordinate 967,881,479, forward strand.
TGGAAATATTTAAGAGAACACAAGCTTCCTGATTTCAACCCTTCATACCAAAATCTTGCTTTGTCTTCTAAGGTATCCATACACATCTTCATGAGGCAATCCTCAGGAAACTCAACCCTCAGTCTACATACATGTATATGGAATTTAACCAAATGCAAACCATCATTATCTTTCTTTTCATATTTGAACATGGGAAGGTGGGTTGACCAATCAACACAAGGCATAAGATTTGGAAAACAAAAGATGTGAGACCGATCCATAGGAGCATACCTGGGAATTTTTCTTGCAGTAGAAATCATCTTGGAACTTCTTGAAGCTACTGATCTTCAAGCAGTGGAGTCACCACGAAGCTATGAATTTTTAAATTCTTCAAGAATGGAGTCACCAAGGTAGAAGTACAACCTCAAATATTTATAATCTCCTGCTACCTTCATGAGCTCAGTTACTTTGATTGAAATCAATTACCCAGGATAATGTAGCTTCGAAATCTTAACAGACACACCAAAATTTTAACACTAAGTTGGTACCAATTGGGCTGCTCAATTGTAAACCTAGTGTAACTATTTTAAACCAATTTGGATTGAAAGTTATCCCTTCCAATCAGAGGGGGTTCTCTCAAAGAAAACAAATGAATACTCAAGCTGAAATTTATTTTGCAGATGGCTAGCTATTTCTGTGTTTTAATTTATTTTATAGGTGGAAGATGTATGAAAGGATACCATTGGGCATGGAGTCACCTATGGGACTTCAGTCACAAGAAAATGTATTTCATTGAAGCTGAGGCAATTAAGCTTAAAATATAACTTTTTACAGCATACACATAACACATGAAGGAAGTTGGAGCATAATACTATGAATTCGAAGTTATTATGAGAATATGAAGCTGATGATAATATCAGGAATGGAAAAAACACAGACACATAAGCTTAAAAGAAATCTCATATCTGAACAACACTTCTGCAACTATATATTAGCTTGGTGAAACAAATTTGCACTATAGTCCTCTCATCTACCCTCATCAACCCTCTCCCTAAATTCAATAAGACCCCTGATTTATAGAGTGAGATCTATGTTAAAGGTCTACCACCTGGCTAGACTTTGAAACTTGACCTAGAGATCTAATTCAATTAGGATTACATCATTTTGAGGAATAATATAGATATTTTATGTTTTATTAGAGTTGGTAATAAAAAAGGACTATGAATATTAATTATTTAAACAAAATGTCTAACAACCCATGTTTTTCTTCCTTATCGAATCAAACTGTCATGTTGAGTGTAATATTCCCAATTAATCATAAGCTAATGGGAATATTCATTTTTGTTTTATTTTTCTGTTCCATGAATAAAATTGTAAAGGAGGTTCATAAAAGTCCTAAATAGCAAATAAATCAATGCCAAATGTGAAAAAGACTATATCTTGGCTATGTAAGCAAGCACCCTTAGGTGTGAAAGGGGCTAGATGTTTTGATTGGGTCCACCATGAACAAATCTACAACGCTGTCTTGGAGGAGTGGCCATCAATGAGGCACAGCGCAGTTTTAGTTGGAGATGGCTTATGTGAAAGAAGCTATTTCATTAAAGGTGGTTTAGGGTTTACAAGCTCTTAACTTATAAAAGAAAGAGGATGGAAACATGAAGGGGTTGTTGAATGATATTTGATTTCTGAAGTATTGTCTGTTTAGACATACAACTTTCTTTGGCTGTTTAGCCTAGATTTCAAATGTTGTTTAGCATTAGGTGTTCCTGATCACGAATCCCACCTCTTCCCATTGAGTAGCTCTTGGGAGGGTCTTGTATTGCATGCTCCAATATCTGGCTTGAGGCCAAGCTTCTTCTTCCAACTACAACGCAGATCCCGTTGAGGGTTTGGTTGTCTTTGAAAGCTGCATCAAGTGGAGGCTAGATCTACTTAGATCTAGACCATTCTAGTGCTCCTTTTCAGTGGGTAAGGCTTCTATCCCATTGGCAAGAGAGTATTGGATCATTGGAGCACCATTTTCAGATCTTGGCATGTGGCCAAACTTATTCTAAACCCTACAATGTAGTTTTACTTCCAAATCTGTGTTTTTACTGTAGGTGCTGTTGCAGGGTCTTTTAGCACATCTTTTGGAGGAGTGATTTTCAAGTCTTGGGGATCTGCCCTTCACCTTTGAGATCCACTGAAGAGGATCATTTTATTATACATATAAGATCAGATCTAAACATTCCTGAATATCTGAATATTTCTGCAAATTTGTAGATTTAGATCTCAGATCTTCCTTGTACATGATCTTTTGCTGAAAACCCCAAGGGGATTTTGAAGGAGAGCCTATCTAGTGTATGGATCTGTTATAGATTTGAATTTTCATGCAATGATTTGCTCTAGATCTGAAGTGTAATCAAAAGCTACTGTAACTCAATAAAATAACACTGTCAAGCCTTTTTCAATCTATACATGTGATTGCATCACCTCTTTTTGAGGATTTTCTTCCATTGGAGACTTTTGTTTTCTGTTATACATCTTATGGGCCTCATTTTAACTCTATTTTTCTATTGTAAATGTTAAATAAGAGTCTCCATATGTCCTCCTTCTCTTACTTTGATGATCTACATTATTTTTTCCTGCATATCTTTCATATATTGCTGCATTCACCATTTGGGAATATTATAGTGATATCAGAGCATCATTTTGGCACAACCTATGCATTCTAAGAAGCCAATATGTCTTATAAAGAATAAGAACCTCTTACTGACAGAGAGAATAGGTATATCAATAGAAGACATAAGAATAAATTTGATTACACCAATGGTAATGAAGACAAGGGTAAAGTCCCTGTATCTGGAAGTGAAGAAGAAGAAAAGGATTTTCCTAAGATCCTTTTGAGAGCCATGCAATATCTTGATAGAGAGATCAAATAAATGAGATTGGACAGAGTCAAAGAATCCCCTAAAGGATTTCATCTTGGAGAATTCTCTGGCATGTATCACCACTGGAATGATCAACCAGTGCATCAACCACAAGTTTCCCAACGCTCTACCATGCATACCTTTTTGGCTATGGGAAATGAAGGGTTTGAAGAGAAAGAATCCCTTGAAGAATATTTTGAAGAATACGAGTCTTAAAATCATAGATTCAAAGATCACTTGAGTTTTCAGGATTTTTGTCACCTCAAGGACAAAAGAAGACCAGGGCATCATCATAGAGGTGGTGGATTCATTTAGAATCATGAACGACATCAATCTATGGGCAGATTCTTTCTACCCAACTTTGATGGGTCATCCGAGTGTTCTGCCAAAGCATGGGTAGAAAACTTGACATCTACTTTCAGTTGAACAAGGTTCCAGAGATGGAGGCTATTAATATTGTAGCGCTGCACTTTGAAGGTGAAGCACATGATTGGTGGTTCCATGGCTTGTCTACATTGGGTCATTCTAATGTGACTACTTATTCAGAGTTCACTAGAAGGCCGGTGGAAAGATTTGATAGAAGATATCCAGAGGCACCATTCACGAGCCTTGCAAAGTTGAAATAATCAGATAATACAGAATCTTACATTTCTGAATTTTTAAGATTATCTGTTATGGTTCTTGATTTTTCTGCTGCAAGAAGGGTGTACATGTTCATTGATGGTTTAGATGAACCTCTTCATGGGTTGGTTAAATATACCAAGCCCATTACCCTACATGATTCTATTGAAAGGGCTAGAGACCTTCAAGATGCCTTGCCAAAAGCAAAGGAAACTTTCTAGCATAAGCCCTCTTTTCCTTCAAAGGGAAAGGAAGAAAAATCTGCTCCTTCCAAGGAGAGCTCATACAAGAAGCCTCTTGATGATGAAGTCTAGAGAGATCTAATAAAAAGGAAGCTATGCTTCACTTGCCAAGAATCATGGGCACCTGAACATAGATGTGCTACTGGAAAATCACATTACATAGAGGTCTTCTCAGATGTTGAGGAGGAAGAAGGAGATGAACCAAGAAGAGGTCACAACGCTGACACTGCAAGAGGAGAGCCAACACCATCAGGAGATGGGCATGGAGCATTTTCTCCCATTGGAGGGGCTCTTGTATATTTGAGAGGAGTACCTAAGTACTTGACCTTAAGAGTTCAAGGTTCCATCTTGAATCAGAGGGTTTCTGTGCTGATTGACAGTGGGGCAACCCGCAATTTCATTGATGCCCATCTAGTGCAAAGGAGGGAAATACCCACTGACACTTTTGAGGGATTATTTATTTTGGTCCCAGGAGATAGAACAATGCAATGAATGGATTATGTCCCATCACTTTCAGTCACCATGAGAACTTATACTTTGGTTGATCACTTATTTGTGGCTGACATACCAGACACCAATGTGATTTTGGGTGTTCAATGGTTGATTACATTGGGGAAAGTCACCATTGATTGGGAGGATTTGCAAATGGAATGGGTGGAAAAAAAGAGTGGTGAAACTCAAATGATCAAAGGCATGCACACATACCCCTCACATACCACTTCCACACAAAGAACATAGATGGATTTGCGCAGTGGAAGCAAGGACCTTACATTCCCATCTATCATGCTCATGAGGTTGCTACATAGGACACTTTTATCTAGTGGAAAACCACTTGGGAGGCCACCTGATTCAGTTTTTGTGGGAGGTCTCTCACCACATGATGCTCCAAATTCAGATCTAGGAGGGATGGGAGGACTGGGAGACAATAATACAACGTTGGGAGGCTTGGGTAGGCTCAAGGAGGAGGGAGATCTTCTTCCATTATCATCATCACCCACTCTCATTTCTGATTCAGTGCTGTGGGAGGAGAAGAATGGAAGGAATGGCCTTCCAACACATACCTTTGGCATGGGAAATGTCAAGGAAGAGAGCATCATAATGACATACATTTATGTTGATACATCATCAGTGCTGTCATTGTTGGGAAATTTAGATCGATATTGGAAATCCCAACTGTTGGTGGATTATTCCAAGGATCTTCACACTTGTATGATACTTGATGACTAGCTGCATGAAGAGGTCTATTTAGTCCCAGAAGAAGTCATCTATCATCATGGTAGGATATTATTTTCTAGAGCCTCCAAGCTCAAGGAGAAGTTGCTACAAAGGGCCTATAAAGAGTTTTGTTTCAGCCACATATATTCCATGAATATCTACAACATCATCATGAGGAGCTTTGATTGGGAAGGCTTTGAAGGAGAACTACATCAGCATTTTCAAGAATGCATGAACCATGTGGAGTTGGGACAGCAATATGACTCTATGAAAGAGTTGTTTCAGCCATCTCTTCCTTCTTTTGAGAGAGGAGATAGATCTATGCACCACTCCATTTGTATGAGGAGGATTGTTGGTGAAGAACATGCTCATGTAAAACATGTTTTATTTTCTGATTGTATGCATTATTTCACCATGTTTATGCAGGCCATGACTCCAAGGAGGAGTATTATATCTTGTAAAATTCATGGCCAACATTGGGCCACAAAAATTTCTGAATTTTTCCACTCCCTTGGAGGACAAAGGGAGGTTTTTCATCATGATGGGTGCTTTCCTAAGGCACCAAATATATCTCACACTTTCATCCATAGTGAGATAACATCTGCAACAAGTAAGTGGTGGGGAAACCACTTACCACATCTAGATCTGATGCAGGCAGGAGATGCACTGCGTTGGTTCCACATGTGGGACTATGACCCACCTCCATATGCACAGATTTTTGTTTGTATGTATGTAGTTTTGCTCCCATACATTGATGATATACTTGTACTTTTTATGGGAATGTATGGAGGGAGGATGGGAGGTATGCATGTGCCCTATGGGATGGAGGTTCTCCATGTATATTATGCTACATGTTTTAGGGAGGACATTGGGCAAGCCATGTTTGTTTCATTTGAGTTATTGTCTCCTTGTGGGATGGACTATTTACATCTCATGAGAACTTTGGAGGAACAATTCATGGAGGGATGGATTGGTGAACACTTAGCTTATGGAGGGAGATTATCTCATGATGGTGTCACCAATGGAGGAGGAGAAGAGTTGCAACACTCACCTTATTAGTTGCTTTAGGACAAGCAACATTTGGGAGGGGAGGACTGTAATATTCCCAATTAGTCCTAAGCTAATGGGAATATTCATTTTTGTTTTATTTTTCTGTTTCATGAATAAAATTGTAAATGAGGTTCATAAAACTCCTAAACAACAAATAAATCAATGCCAAATGTGAAAAAGACTATATCTTGGCTATGTAAGCAAGCACCCTTAGGTGTGAAAGGGGTTGGATATTTTGACTCGATCAAACATGACCAAATCTACATCGTTGTCTTGGAGGAGTGGTCATCAATGAGGCACAACAAAGTTTTAGTTGGAGATGGCTTATGTGAAAGAAGCTATTTCATTAAAGGTGGTTTAGGGTTTACAAGCTCTTAACTTATAAAAGGAAGAGGATAGCAACATGAAGGGGTTGTTGAATGATATTTGATTTCTGAAGTATTGTCTATTTAGACATACAACTTTCTTTGGATGTTTAGCCTAGGTTGCAAATGTTGTTTAGCATTGGATGTTACTGATCAGGAATCCAACCTCTTCCCATTGAGCAGCTCTTGGGAGAGTCTTGTATTGCATAGTCCACTATCTGGCTTGAGGCCAAGCTTCTTCTTCCAAATACAACAAAGATCTTATTGAGGGTTTGGTTGTCTTTGAAAGCTACAGCAAGTGGAGGCTAGATCTACTCAGATCTAGACCATTCTAGTGCTCCTTTTCAGTGGGGAAGGCTTCTATCCCATTGGAAAGAGAGTATTAGATCATTGGAGCACCATTTTCAGATCTTGGCATGTGGCCAAACTTATTCTAAACCCTACAACGCAATTTTACTTCCAGATCTGCATTTTTACTGTAGGTGCTGTTGCAGGTTCTTTTGGCACATCTTTTGGAGGAGTGATTTTCAAGTGTTGGGGATCTACCCTTCACCTTTGAGATCCAATGAACATGATAATTTTATTGTACATATCATATCTGAACTAAACATTCCTGAATATTTGAATATTTCTGCAGATCTACAAATTTAGATCTCAGATCTACTCCTTGTACATGATCTTTTGCTGAAAATTCCAAGGGGATTTTAAAGGAGAGCCTATATAGTGTATGGATATGTTACAAATTTGAATTTTCATGCATTGATTTTCTCTAGATCCGAAGTGTAATCAATAGTTACTGCAGCTCAATAAAATAACGTTGTCAAGCCCTTTTCAGTCTATACATGTGATTGCAGCACCTCTTTTTGAGGATTTTCTTCCATTGGAGACTTATATTTTCTGTTATACATCTTATGGGCCTCATTCTACATCTATTTTATGTTGTAAATGTTAAAGAAGAGTCTCCATATTGGCCTCCTTCTATTACTTTGATGATCTGTGTTATTTTTTCCTGCATATCTTTCATATATTGCTGCATTCCCCATTTGGGAATATTACATTGAGGTGGCCAACTGATACACTGGATTTATGGTCTTCATAAAGCCAATTTGATGACGAGTTGTCCATTTCTGTGAGGTGGTATCTTGATGAGCTGTTTTAGCCATGTCATCCATTTGGAGTGGATTTCTGAGTTGCCACATAAAAAATGGTCAACCCTAGATGCTCTGCTTTTATGGATATAGAAGTAACCCAAATACTGATATTTTTCCTTGAATATTCTACTACTACTAGAGTTGACCTTTTAATTATCATCTGTATTTTAATGCCCAATCTCTGGCTTTGAATTGCTCGATCTAATTACCACTAAAAACACATTTCTAACAAAGCATTTGAGAATTGACACCAAGAGATTGTGCATTCACTCCTTTCATTCTCCACAAATTTTAATTATTCAACCAAGTTCATAGCTTTGGAGGAGTTGAATGGTGGTGCGTTTTGCTTTTGTTCTTTTCTAGAGTTTTGGAATAATTAGGAAACAGTGTGAGCAGATAGAATGGTATAAAATATTTGTTTGAAAACGAAGAGTGAAGTTTTAAACAAGGCAAGCACAGGATTATTTATTACAACAATGTTATAGTTAACGGATATACTAACAATAAATGATAACGAGTAACAAAGAGACACATGGAAGTTTATAATTGTAAGGTGAAATGACATGCGAGTGATGACGAGATGGCAGGAGTAAGTGAAATATTCAAAGAACAATTTTTAAGCCTACCCAGAGGGGGGGGGGGGTGCGGTCTGAATGGGATGATGACACACAAGCGGTGGTGGTTTTGGTAAAACGGATTTACACGGGCCCCACTGCATGTCGTGGATATTATTCAGAAACATTGGGGGGAGTAGGTTTAGGTGTGGGCCATTGATCTAAACACACTCGATTTTAGCCCTTTAAACCTAATTGTTATCATGGATAAACATGGCTTCAATGGGGATGATGTGCCCCCGTGGTGCAACAAAGAACTAAAAAAATAGGCACCTTATCCCTTGGGCAATTCCCAACCACTCGCCATATTCTTCAGCTTGCTTCCGACCCTTGACATGCTCCTGAAGAAAAACACCGTACTAACCAAAAATTGCAACTACAACCTTCAAACTAAATGCTGAAAGAGATGCTTACCCAAAAATATTATTTATGTACATGCCAATCCTACTCTAACTACTAAAAATCCACATGCTTAAATCAATAAATATGAAACCTCCAGTATAACTAGTCAAAGAGTTGATCCAACACTTGGGATTCTTGATTGTGCTTGAATATAATAAAAAATGAATAAGGTTTTGGCAACTCGAAATGAAAATTGAATCCATAACATGAAGTTATAAATGAAATAAACTCCACCTTCACTCATGACTTAAATAATCTTACCAAAGGATCTTGATAATCATGAAAAATCTTCTCTTTTGACAAAAGCAACAAATCAACAAATGGATCCTTGAAAACACTAAAAACTATCCTTTACTGATGATCCAAAGGATAATCTTCATTCATAACTGCAGGTTGTCTCTATTTTATGCCTTCATTTTCAACATCATTCTTAAGATAGGACTCTGATTGTTCATGAAAATCTTCAATGGGAGAAACCACATCATGTGCTACATGGATGTTTAAAAATGACTTTTCATGCATTACAATGAGAACTTCATGTATATCATCACGCAAAAACAAAAAAAAAACTGATCATTTAAATATGTAACAAGACATTTTGGGACAAAAACTTGTGGATCAAAAAGTTGTTGATTATTGTCTATAAATGCTTCCTTATGACAGTATTCAAGCATACTCAAGGAACCAACCTCCTCCTCACGATGAAAAGAAAAATGTTTGACAAAAACTTCTCCTTGCTCCCCATTTTCATGTTGTTCAACATTCAACTCTTTGTTCTCAATATGCTTGGAAAGTTTTTCACATGCTCGGCAATTATATAAAAGTGAAATTTCATCACATGTTACCTTACTATTCAGAATTTTCATGCATGTATTTTCAACAACCTGATCTTGAGGAGTTTCTTCTTGACATAAAATCTCAGAAAATGAATGAGATGAGAAATAACTTGAATTATTTGTCTCATAACTTTTACTGCATATAGATTGACAAGGCTGAAAATCCTCATAAGTTTCATGTAATATGACTTGATTGTCAAATTGTTGATCCAATTCATCTTCAACTAAAGAAGAGACATCTGCTTGTTGCAAAATTTCTTGATCATCATGACAACTAGCTTGTGAAGAAAATTCATAAAGTGCCTCTAATATCTCCTCATCATCCATACATTCTACATCATCATCAATAATTTTAATATATTGAATGAAAAATTTCCAAAGATTACAACAGTCTTGAAACAATGGTGATGAAGGATGAGACTTCCTATAATGTTCAAAAAATATTCTATGGAAATATTTAAGAGAACACAAGCTCCCTGATTTCAACCCTTCATACCATACTCCAACTTTGTCTTATAAGGTAGCCATAAACATCTTCATGAGGCAATCCTCAAGAAACTCAACCCTCAGTCTACATACATGTATATGGAATTTAACCAAATGCAGACCAACATCAACTTTATTTTCGTCTTTGAACATGGGAAGATGGGTTGGCCAATCAACACAAGGCATAAGATTTGGAAAACCATAGATGTGAGACAAATCCATAGGAGCATACCCGGGAATTATTCTTGCAGTAGAGCTCATCTTGGAACTTCTTCAAGCTACCGATATTCAAGCAGTGGAGTCACCATGAAGCTATGAATTTCTGAATTCTTCAATAATGGAGTTGCCAAGGTAGAAGTACAACCTCAAATATTTCTAATCTCCTGCTACCTTCAAGAGCTCAGTTACTTTGATTGGAATCAATTACCTTGGACAATGCAGCTTCGAACTCCCGACAAACACACCAAAATGTTATCACTAAGTTCATACCAATTGGGCTGCTCAATTTTCAACCTACTGTAGCTATTTTAAACCAATTTGGACTGAAAGTTAGTCCTTCCAGTCAGAGAGGGCTCTCTCAAAGAAAAAAAATGAATACTCAAGATGAAATTTATATTGCATATGGCTAACTCTTTCTGCGTTCTAAGTTATTTTGCAGGTGCAAGATGTATGAAAGGCTACCATTGGGCATGGAGTCAGCTATGAGACTTCAGTCACAAGAAATGTATTTCATGGAAGTTGAGGCAATTAAGCTTAAAAGATAATTTTTTACAGCATACATATAACACATGAAGGAATTTGGAGCATAATAATATGAATTCGAAGTAATCATGAGAATATGAAGGTGATGATAATATCAGGAATGGAAAAAACACAGACACATAAGCTTAAAAGAAATCCTAGGTTTGAAAAACACTTCTGTAACTGTATGTTAGCTTGGTGAAAGAAAATTTCACAATAGTCCTCTCATCTACCTTAATCAACCCTCTCCCTAAATTCAATAAAACCCCTCATTTATAGATTGATATCTCTTTTAAAAGGTCTGCCACCTCGCTAAACTTCGACACTTGACCTAGAGATATAATTCAATTATGATTACATAGTTTTGAGGTATAATGCGGATGTTTTATGTTTGATTAGAGTTGGTAATAAAAAAAGACTCTATGAATATTAATTACTTAAACAAAATGTCTAACAACCCATGTTTTTCATTCTTATCGAATCAAACTTCCATGTTGAGGTGGCCAACTGATACACTGGATTTAAGGTCTTCATAAAACTGGTTTGATGATGAGATGTCCATTTTCATGAGGTGGAATCTTGATGAGTTGTTTAGCCATGTCAGCCATTTGAAGCACATTGTTGAGATTCCCCCTTAAAAATGGTCAACCCTAGATGCTTTGCTTTTATGGATATAGAAATAACCCAAATACTGATATTTTTCCTTGAATATTCTACTGCTGCTAGTGTTGACCTTTTAACTGTCAATTGTCCTTTAATGCCTGATCTCTGGCTTTGAAGTACTCGATCTAATTACCACTAAAAACAATTTTCTGACCAATAATTTGAGAATTGATACAAGGAGATTGTGCATTCACTCCTTTCATTCTCCAAAAATTTTAATTATTCAACCTACTTCATAGATTTGGAGGAGTTTAATGGTGGTGGGTTCTACTTCTCTGCTTTGTTGGAGTTTTGGAATAATTAGGAAACAATATGAGCAGATAGAATGGCATAAAATATTTGTTTGACATTGAAGAGTGAATTTTTAAACAAGGTGAGCGCAGGATGATTTATTATGACAACGTTACGATTTACAAATATACTAACAATAAATGGTAACACGAAATAAAGGGACATATGGCAGTTTATCATTGGAAGTTGAAATGACATGTGAATGATGACGAGATGGTGGGAGTAAGTCAAATAGTCAAAGAGCGGTTTTGAAGCCTACCCGGGGGGCAGGGGTGCGATCTGAACGGGATGATGACATGTAGGTGGCAGTGGTTTTGGTGAAATGGATTTACCCAAACCCCCCCCCCCCCCCCGGCAGTTAACTTTTAGAAACACTGGGGGGTGCGGGTTTAGATGTGGGTCGTTGATCTAAACGCACCTGATCTTAGCCCTTTAAACCTACAAATATTTTATTTCATGCGCAATATATTAGATAATGCCACTTTATGAGTGATTAGATATTTAAACTATGATTAATAATCATAAACATACTTTATTCTAGAATATTTTTTAAGCAGGATTTTAAAAATTCTCTGACAACTAACTAGTTCGACCTTTAAGACCCTTCACATATGCACATTTTAGAAAATTTTAATTCCAAAGACCTTACTCAAACCTAATTGACTCAATCCAATTAAATGAAGAAAAACCCTAATGGTTATCATGTATAACAACATGTATAAATAGGTTGAGTTTCAAGGGCTAAAATTCCAACGACGAATGTGCCGATTTGTTGGGCCAAATTGATGTTGAACTAGGTTGAATTCTGGGGCAGAAATAAGCCGAATGGTTAATGAGAACAAGTCTGAATTCAAGATAGATATTCATCTCAAATTCCTCTTGTCTCTTGTTGACTGAGTTGTTTTGGTCGAATGAGGGAGAGCTTTGCCTATTTATAGGCTTTGTTACTCGTTAGACATGGCCAACCTATCCTATAGGAGTGTGAGTTGACAGGGTCAACATAGGTTGTTTTTCTTCTTGAAAATTTCGTTTTTCTTAAATGGAGAGAAATTGGAGGGATAGAGGAGAATATGAAATACTTGTATAGGTGAACATTTTTACTATAACTGCTCCCCTTGACTTTGTGTTGATATTCCTAATTTCATGTTCTCCACCTTTGTCATCAATATCTAAGGGGTTCTCTACTAGGATGCAAGAGAGTTTACACCCATATCTTGACAAAGATATTCAAATGCATATTGAGGCGTTATTTTAGGGAATATTTCTTCAATTTGTTCTTTAGTGTTGACATATTCCATTTTGATGTTTTGATCAACAACATTTTTCAAATAAAGTGGTACTAAATCATCATACGTTTTTATTTTGAGTGCATGATTGGGTTTTTTGAGAGACTAATTGTGCTAGTATTGTCACAAAATATGGTGATAGGTTGATTTATTTCCATTTTGATATCCTTTGTTGTGGCTCATTTTCATTTTCCTTTATTTTATTTTCAAAAATACAAAAAATAAGAAGCATATATCTAAAAAATATGACAAAATGTAAATCCTTCATATGTTTGAAAATCATTTTATTTTCGCATACTGCTCAATTAATATATATTTTGAAGAGCATGTGAAGGTGGGACCGAGTGTTCCAATTAACACCCGTGCTAAATGTTAGGCAGGATTAAAAGAGGTTTCATTTGATGTAAATCAACGAGAACCTGTGGGCACAAATAGCCCACAGGATAGAAGAGGAGGCGCCTCCACAGTTAACTTCGTTGACCACCAGCCGATCAAGATCGACGGTTCTCATCCACTGCGGGGATAGGACCCTGACAGATGCTTTTTATCCCCGAGCACCCCAACAGTGACGTATGCATCCAATTGGTGACAACTCATCTGTCATGTCATAGTATCGTTACTTGTCCGTTTGAGCATTAATTCAACATTGATGTTTGAACTAAGGGATCAAGTTTTTCTTTCTCCCATCAGTTTTCATTTTCAGTTGTCCACGAGGTCATCCTAGTCACTCTATTTGCTTATCTCCATGTATTATTGTCCGCCACGCTACATTATTCCATGGCGAATAAATCTTCTTTGTCTGACTCTTCTAGCCATATCCCTCTCATGGAAACTGAGCAGGATATTAGAGATACCGTCTGCACCGTTGAGAATTTTCCCTTCTATCAACAAGTTCTTTTGAATGAGAAAAGTTGTCCCATATATTTAGCCATGGCTAGTTCTGGTGTTCTGTCTGCATGCATCCCCAAAGCACATCTTCTTCCCAAATTTATCCATTTGTTAGAGTCTGCACTGTATCCCGGTAAATTTTTTGTGATGAATTGCTTAGGGGAAAATTTCCTTCAGGTTACAATCCAGTTAGTTCGTCAAGCCCTGTCTTACCCCGAGTCAGAGTCTTATGTCCAGTTCACTGATGAATCATTGGTATAATTCTATGATAATCTTGTAGGATAGGAGTTTACCAAGGTCATCTTCTTTTTGAAGCCGGATACAAAGAGATTTTTAGCAGATGATAAAGAATTCCCATTGGAGATTTTTGATGCAGAAGTCAAGCCAGTGCTACAGTCTTTGCAAAAATTACTTGGAAAAGAAGTTGCTGCTCAAATTGACAGGTAAATGTTGGGATTGTTTGCTATGATGATGAAGCCTAAATTGGTGTTGGATATTCCCTCTTACTGAAAATAGGCTGTTAACACTTAGCTCATGAGCTTGTCCCTTACTGGGTCCTTTAGGTTCCCTTCACTTATCACTTATCTATTTTTATATCAAAATGTAGAAGAATTTTTACATTTGGGGCTGAAAATAATGGATTCAAATAGTAAAAGACAATCATTATTTTTATGGACTGATACAATAAGAAATGAACCAGATGAGGGAGGGATGTTTGATTTTGCTACTTATTTTATGCCAATTTCTTATAAAGTTTTGAATGGGGTTCCACTTCCATGTTTCTTGCCAATAGCTCAGGAGTTTCTTTGGTTAAGAAATAATTGTAAATTTGGGGATTGTTCTGTATATGAAGATTATTAAAAAATGAGATTATATGGAGTTGAGATAGAACCTTATAGATTTCAAATTTTTGTCCCCATGAATTTTTTTGCATTGGAATTTATTAGACAGAGTCTGAATGTAGATCAAGTGCATTTTTTTCCAATGAAGAAGGGTCATTTGTTTAAGATGCCTATGTCTTTGGGGCCATTCATAGTGAATATGAGGCAATCATAAAATGAAACTAACAGGATATTAGAAGGCATGCACTTGTTGCTAGGTGAGAAATGGGCCTATGATCCTCACAAGGTAATCTCTAACAGAAGGGTTGAAAATGGCTATTCTGATTTCATTCATGACAATAAGCTCAAAATATAAAAGTTGGCTAATAAAAGTTTTGCAAATTCTATTAGTTCCAACATACAGAATCCCATTATTTCTGAAAAATTGAGCAAAAGAAGTAAAGAGGCAGTTGTTGATTCTAAAGATGAAGAACAAAGAGCTGAGAAGAGGGCTAGACTGACTGAAGAAATATCAAGCACCCAGCCTGGTTTCCTCCTTCAATTAGGAGATGATCAAAATGTACCAGCTTCACCAACAAGACAAGGAGATGTTCAGGATCAATTCCCTTTGATCAAGCGAGTTTTTTCTCAAATTACAGAGAGGAATCAAAAGATGAAAGCTAGTATGGAAGCGAAAGCTAAATATCAAATCACTCCTGACCAAACTATATTATTGACTGCCATGGACTTAGAAAGGGACCAGTTTAAGATTTCTTTTTCTCACCCATATGAAATGACAGTAGGGTCATCGAGTAGTTTCAAAACTGTTAATTTGACTCATAATGAAGATTTGAAGAGGTGAAGAAGATAATTGTAAATATTTGAGTGGATCCTAATGATAAATCAACTGTACTGAAGTTGTTACTAAGTGATGAGTCAGACATAAATTTGTTGAAGAAGAAGTGTAGAGAACACTCAATGGCAGTAGAGGTATCAAAGGTTGAGAATGAAAAAGAAAGCCTCTTACATCAACTATTGCAGAAAGAGGAAGAGGTTTCTAAGTTAAAGGAGTTTGTACTTAACTTGCAAAGTCAAATTGAATCTCATTCTTGCACCATAGTCATGCTATCTTGAATGGATGATTCAGTAACAAGATTATCCTAGTTGAGCACATAGTTGAAGATGGCATAAAATGATCTCTATAAGACTCAGAGAGAGTTAGAGACAACTACGAAGATAATGCAAGCCAAAGAAGGAGAAATCAATAAGTATATATCAGATTGCCAGACAACCAATAATGATATTAAGAGTCTAAAGGAAAAGCCGAAAGGAAATATAACTCTGATTCAAGCAAAAGACATTGTATGGAATGAAATCATTGAGCTCATGAAGGCATCTTGGGAGTCCTTGACAACAATGCCAGAGGAAAAGGGGATTATCAGAGATTTAGAGGAATCGATTATGGCAGACATGTATAAGACTCTTAACAGAGCTTTATGGGCAAATAAATTCATTTATTTCACCAATTCAAAGACAGATCCGAGAGTTGGAGGAAAATGAAATTAAAGATAGGAAATTGTGTGTTCTAGAGATTAATAAGTTGATTGTGAAATATGCTTGCAGGAAGTTAGTAGAGAAGAAGTTGGTAGAAATTAAACAATCTGTAAACATATTTGATAATATATTTGACAAAAGGACTAGAGCAAGATTGCCTTCATGTTGGGATCTTAAAGTCATTCTTTTATCATGGGATTCCTATGAGCCACTATTAGTGCTAGCAAAGAGTAAGATTGATAATACCCATGAGAATACCGCAATCTTGAAAGGATCTACAATTGTTAATTTCTTGCAGAGGCATTTTCAATTACTTTGGATGGTAAAGACTTTGTTCACGGAATGTCCTACTTTAAATAGAATCATGGCCTTCAGGCTAGAAGATCATAAGTTGATCAATTCTCCCAAAACCAACATTGAAATTTGGAAGAAGTGCAGAGCATGGATGACTGATTCACTGGGTGACACCTCAACATCTCAGAAGGACACGTCAGCGAATCCGGGGAATACAGTGGAAGCCAATCAAATCTAGATTCAAAAAATAGATTAAGTATTTACTTTTGATTATCTTTTTGTTAAAAGACCCATGTTGTAATGAAGTTTTTAATGGCCATGTAATAGGTAGTTTATGCAGTTCTAAGTAGTTTCAGCAGTTACAACTGCTTTGTATTGTATTTAAGGAAATGAAAAAGAAAGAGGAGGGTTCTGAGATTTGGAACTCTGGATGACTGTAAATTTTGAATTGAATTTTGTGAGA
This sequence comes from Pinus albicaulis, assembly GCA_034641835.2. Classification (NCBI taxonomy): domain Eukaryota; kingdom Viridiplantae; phylum Streptophyta; class Pinopsida; order Pinales; family Pinaceae; genus Pinus; species Pinus albicaulis. The sequence goes on from CM076572.1 coordinate 967,898,350, forward strand.
AACTAATCAAAGAAGATCAAGTTTCTTGCACCTATTGATGTTGATATTCCTTTCCAGTTTCACTCTATGTTTATTCCTCTTTGAATGTAGTGAAGCAATGTAGTTGCAGGTCTCTTTTTACATTTATAAGTAAGAGTTAAATAATCCTTAATGTGCGCTCCTTCACTCCAAATATTATGTTCACATAAAAATCTTCTGAGATTTAAAGTGATAGATTCTGTTTCTCAGCATATAATTTTGAATTTCCCTTACGGTTCTTCTTTTAATTTCATTCAATATCAACAGTTAATGGCATTGTGAAGGCTTTCATTATATCAAATTATTGAGGGTATTAAATAATTAAATTCTAAAGGTGTTATTCAGAGACCATCTTATATTATAATTTTGTGACATACATTTATAAATGTCTTAAGCACTAATTCCTTACCACAACCAAGGGATTGTTTCTTGAGATACAACATGTTTGGCACCGTTGTCGGGGATCGAATAAGCAAAGTTCATTTCCCTGGGTTTTCTTTCTATTTCCTCTGGTTTTTCAGTGAGGAGGAAATATTCGGTTGTGTTTGTTATTTTCATAATTCTGGCTTTAAAAGGCCTCACACGAGGTCAGATACCTCGCAAAAAAAAGTTCCTACTTTGTCAGATCCAGAAAAATTGGTTTCTAAAAAAGCTCAGAAAACAAAAACCCCTTCAACACCAGATCCTACATTGTATGCTCCTGGAAGTAGTTCTCATAACCCTTTGTTTGAATATATTTCCAAGGAAATCTCTTTCTTGGAACAAGATTCTCCTTCCACACCCATTCATTTTCAAGAACCCAAGTTAGAAGAACATTCTTTCGAGTCTATTTATTTTACCTTTACACAAGCTCAACCAAATATAGTTGTTGGTTCTTCTGCCATTGTTCATCAACCCACTCCCATATCAGTATTCTCACCACCTTCATTCACTTTCACAGCAGGTTCATCAACCTCAACTACCCAAGGAACAATTAACCAAGGTGTAAATATGCCAGCACCAACTTTCTTAATGAATATATATGCACCACTAAATCTTGCACAACCAATGAATTCCATGCCTTAAGAATACGTCAAATTACTTCCTCATTTCACTGGAGAAGATGAAGTAACTGCAGAACAACATTTACCCTTGTTTTTCACTTTTGTTGAGAATTTAAATGTAGAACATCTTGATGTTGTGGTGAGAATATTTGTGTAGTCTCTAAATGGACAAGCTAGGAAATGGTTCAAAGGTTTACCAAATGGTTCAATAAATATCTGGGAAGAGTTAGAAACTCAATTTACTCAGAGATGGGAAGAAAAGAGAGATCATGGTTACTCATTAACAGAGTTTAATGCAATTAAAAGAAAGCACAATGAAAACATTTCCGAGTTTGTAAAAATTTTCAACAAATTGTACAATAGTTTACCCAGAGAGATGAATCCCCCCTTGTTGGAGAAAATATAGTTTTTGCTTGGGATTTTGAATATGATTTTAGCTTTACATTGAGAGAGAGAAGGCCACTACTCTTGAAAAAGTACAAATTGATGCATTGGATATTGAGGCTAACATGATTGCAGCTGGAAAAATTAAAGAGAAGCAGTTAGTTCAAGATAAGGGAAAAGCAAAAGAAGAATCACCACGGGATCAAAGAATTGATCATAAGACAAAGGTGATAAAAAATTTGTCAAACAAGCTAGTAAAGTTGGAGTTAGAGAATAAAAACTTCCAAAGACCTACACAACAAAATAGAGGAGGATTAAATCCTCAATTAAAAAACAACCCCTGCAAATTTTGTAGAGGAAGAGAAGAGATCAAGACCAAGTTCAAGTGCCATTGTACATAGAAGCATCACCTTCACAATCAACAGAGGATGATAAAAAATAAGTCGAAGATCAAATATCTGCTATGTACATAAGAGAAGATGAAGAATCTGAGGGAGAATATGTTGAAGAAGAAGTATATTTTGACCAGGATGAGATGGATGAGTATTGTAGGAAATTTACGGATTTTATGCAAGTTGAGTTGCATAAGAAGTATGATTTAAAATTTAGGAAGATATCAAGGGTGCAGGATGATGAAGGTGAACAACAATATTCTGTTCCTACTCCAATGGAAAATCCACCACAAAAGAACTTAGTAAAACAAGCGGATAAAGGAAAACAACCTATAAATCTAGTAAATAGAACAGAAGTGCAACAGGCTGAGTCTTCCCAAAGCAAGTCTGTTGATACTAATATTTTGGAGAAGGTCATTCCTGTGCCTAAATAGACGTCAAATCCTAGAAGAAATGAAGAAGAACCTGAGAAGAATATCAATCAGATTCAAGTTTTCAGTCTATCAAAATAATTGGAGAAGGTCAAGATTCAGGTGCCTCTCCTTGAATTAGCTAAGACACCTGGTTACCAAAAAGAAATTGATGAATTCATTAATCTCTCACAGATTGAAGACATAGGTGATACTGTGAATTTTCAAGAAGAAAAACTAGTAGTCACTTTTGGTCCTCACGTAGAAGAAGTAGATTCTTCTGTTCCTCCATTTTACATTTAATTACTTCTTCATGATTTTTTCCTCCATAATTGCATGTTGGATTCAGGTGCTTCTCACAATATTATGCCATTGTCTGTTATGAAAGAGTTGAATTTATAGATTACTAAACCATGCAGGGACCTGTACTCATTTGATTCAAAGAGGGTGAAATGTGTTGGGTTAATCAAAGACATGGTAGTATGTTTGGCTTAGATTCTCGCAAAGAGTATTATGATGGATGTAGTGGTTGTTGATATTCCAAACAGATTTGGAATGCTCTTGTCAAGATCTTGGGGAGAAAATTTTGGAAGAAATTTAAAATTGGACTTCACTTATGCTATCATTCATGTTTTCAATGAGGAAGAAAAAAGGTTATATAGAGAAACAATATTTGTGAAAACTACCACAAATAAAGATGCAGGTAATTCCCCCATTTACAGTAAGGAAAAATAGGATCTTTCTTGTTTTTTGCTGCTTGAAGATGCAGAATTTGCTAAAGACACAAAGAAGCATCTCTCTTCAGCAATTGTACATAATCAGTTGTATTCAAAAAATGTTTGGAAATGCTATTTTGATGGCGCCTACTCAAAGGATGGCAAAGGAGCTGGATTCTTATTTATATCTCCAGAAGGTAATCTTATGCCTTGTTATTTTAAGTTATAGTTTGATTCAAAAAATAATGTGGCTGAGTACGAGGCTTTGAGCCTAATTTTACAAACTACCAAACAAATGGGAATTCAATGTATGTCTATTTTTGGTGATTATGAACTAATTATAAGGTAGATTAAAAATCAATGTCATACCAAGCATACAAGGTTGAGATCATATAGGAATGAAGTTTGGGATTTGGTTGAGAATTATTTTGAAGCTTTCAATCTACAATTTATTCCAAGGGAAGAGAACATGTTGGCAGATTCGTTAATAGTAGCAGCTAGCACCTTCAAGTCACCTATCAATCCAAGATTGAGGTATGAGATTGAAATCAGACACATGCCTTCTATTCCTGACAATGTGAAGCATTGAAAGGTGTTCGAAGATGATGAGAAGATAAATAATTTCTTGGCCATGATTGAAAATTTTGAAGATGTTGAGATAGATCAAGAAGAAGAATAGATAGAGCAGAAAGGAGAAATAAGAAATTTTAAGCAGTCAATAGGTGAGAAAAAAATTATCCAATTGAAAGATAATGTACTTCCTAAGGGATTAGTTCCCCTCGAAATATTATTTTATTCTAATGATGTTGCCATCAATTCAAAGAAAATTCATCAACAGGGAGAAATGGAAGACTGTAATTTGGGAACCCAACAGGATCCAAATATGGTGAAGTTATTCAAATATGTTCCTAAAAATTATAAAGAGAAGTACATTGATCTCTTCAAGAAGTATATGGATGTATTTTCCTGGTCGTATGAAGACTTGAAAACATATGGAAAAAGTATAATTCAACACAAGATTCCATTGAAGGAAGGAATCAAACCTCACAAACAAAAGCTCAGACAGATCAATCCATTGTTGCTAGCTCCAATTGAAAAAGAAGTGAAGAAATTGTTGCAGGAAAAAGTTATAGTCCCTCTCAGATATTCAGACTGGGTTTCTAATCTGGTCCCTGTAAGAAAGAAGAATGGAGAGATAAGACTGTGTAAACTTCAGGAATTTAAATAGAGCATCTCTAAAAGATAATTATCCTTTACCGAAAATGAGCTTACATGTTGTCTATTATTGATGGATTTTCTGGGTATAATTAAGTAGTAGTAGAAAAAGAATATCAGAAGAAGTGTGCTTTCACAACACCATGGAGACCCTTCATGTATGCAAGGATTCCATTTGGCCTTATGAATGCAGGTGCAACATTTCATAGATCCATGGACATAGCCTTCGTTGGTGCTAGGTTTTTAGTTATATATCTAGACGATGTAACTGTTTTCTCAGGGTCAGTTAATGAACACTTGGAGCATTTACAAAAGAATTTTCAGAAATGCAGAAGGTTTGGTCTGTCATTAAATCCTAAGAAATCTTTATTTGCCTTAGAAGAAGGTAAATTATTGGGTCACATAGTTTCGAAACAAGGAGTAAAGATTGACCCAACAAGGGTGGAAGCCATTCAGACGATTCCTTTACCTAGAAGCAAGAAATATATCCAGAGATTCTTGGGAAAAATAAACTTTCTGAGGAGATTTGTGTCCAATTATGTAGATATTGTGATAACTATAACATATATGTTGAAGAAAAATGCAGAAGTGAAATGGGATAAGGAAGCAAGAGAAGCATTTTCTAGAATAAAGGAGGCACTGCAGGAAGCTCCAGTTCTGATTAGTCCAGTCTATCAAAAATATTTTCAGGGATTCTCATTTGCATCCCCCACTACTATTACTATTGTTTTGTTACATAAAAATGAAGATAGTAAGGAGCACCCAGTGGCATTTTTCAGTAAATTTCTCAGATATGCTGAGCTCAAATACAATATTCTGGAGAAAAAAGTATATGCTTTGGTCAAAGCACTGAAAGCCTTCAAGACTTATGTGTTACAATCCCAAATAAAACTTATGTCCCTAATTTTGCTGTGAAAGATGTGCTGGTTCAAAGTGACGTTGAAGGAAAAAGGGGGAAATGGATATCAAAAATCTATATGATTTGGACATCAAACCCACCAAGTTGGTCAAGGGACAGGGTTTAGTGAAGCTGTTGACAGAAACAATTTTTCAAGCCTTGGGAATTAATCTGTTGGCACCAGTGGATGGAGGTGGTAATGAAGAAGGTAAGAGAAAGTCCAAAATAGGTATTCAATACAAATTTTTGTGCTCTGATTGGTATAAATATATTGTGCATTACCTTTTTTTATTTTCTTGTCCGAATTCACTAAATAGAACAAAATACAGAGCTCTCAAGCTCAAATCTCAACCATATGTTATAGCAGAAGCAAAGTTATACTCGAAAGATCCTGTTAGTATTTCGCTGTTATGTTTGACCGAAGGAGAATCTATTGAAGTCACCAAAGAATATCGTGAAATATTGTGTGGAGGTCATTATAGCTGGAAGGTCACTGATCATAAGATTCTCAAGTCAAGCTTCTATTGGCCAACCCTATTTGTAGTGTTTATAGACTAGTTAGAAGTTGTCAGAAGTGCCATTTGTTTCCTGAAAAGAAAAAAAATTTCTCCATTACCTCATCCCAGTATTCATTGAAGAACCTTTCATGCAATGGGGATTGGATTTGATTGGAGAGATCAATCCATAATAAAGTGGACAGTTTAAGTGGATTTTAACTACCACTGATTACTTTACAAAATGGGTTGAAGAAATACCCACCAAGAAGGCGAATGACCAAGCAGTGATGAAGTTTATGGAGGAAAACATTTTCAGCAGATTCAGATGTCTAGTCAAAATTGTGACTAATAATGCTCAGGTATTCAACTCAGCTCATTAATGTCTGTAAAAAATATACCGTAATTTTATCACATTCCACAGCGTATCATCCCCAAGGGAATGGATTTACAGAGTCTTAAAATAAGACATTGGTCATAATCTTGAAGAAGACAATCACTGAGAATCAAAAGGATTGGGATATGAAGTTGAAGTTCGCCCTCTGGGCAGTTCAAGTCACTACCAGAAGATCTATTGGAAAGTCTCCCTATGAACTAGTTTATGGAACTCAAGCATTATTTCCTACTCAGCTAGCCAAACCAGTGATTTCTTTCCTTCAAGAAGCTAAGGAAGAACGTAATGCTCTGGTGAGAAGATTGAACAAAGTAATTGAATCAAGTGAAAACAGAAACAAAGTTAGGGATAACTTGATTACTTATCAGGAAAAGATGAAATCTATATTTGACAGAAAAACAAAAGAAGTTCTCTTTCAAGCAGGATATTTGGTATTGAGATGGGACACCGGACGAGAAGAAAAGGGGAAGCATGGTAAATATGACCCTCTCTGGTATGGTCCATACAGAATATTCGAGGCAAGGTAAAATAACACATTTATTTTGGAAGATATAAATGGAGAGTCAATACAACTGCCTATGAATGGGCAGTATCTGAAGCATTATTTCCAACATTAAAAGTTTAGAAGTTCACCATTGTACATACCAAGATTGTTCACTGTTCATATATCACCAAGAATTATTTGACTCCATTCCCGAAGTGAAGGCACTAATTTGTAGTTCTTAGTGTTTCGTGGAAAAAAAAAACTATCCCCAGGTGGAGCCAGATGTTGTGGCTCATTTGCATTTTCCTTTATTTTATTTTAGAAAAAAAAAAAAAAACATATATTTAAAAAATATGACAAAATGTAAATCCTTCATATGTTTGAAAATATTTTTATTTTCCTCACTTGATCAAATGAAAGCAAATCCTATTTCCTCGCTCGATTAAATGAAATTTAAATGAGAAGGAGATGGAGCTTTTGAGATAAAAATCTCAAACGCGAATCGGGGCTTGTCTGACCTACTACACATGTCATATTTGAGGATAATTTGACTATACGCAACATTTACTCCCCATAAATTTGGTAATTTTTCTAATTCAAATTTTAAATTGGAGCGCTCACTCCGTATACAGCTCGCAGGTGGATTTTGGTGAAGGAGGGTGACCTGTCACTTCAGTGAGTGTGTGGCTCTGGGCGTTAGGTGAGTTTTCGTGTTGTAATCGGTGAGTTGGCTTGCAAACAAGAGTTGGACAACAAGCGAGAAAATGAACGTTAACTGTAAAAAATAGTTGGACAAAAAGCGAGGAAACATACCTTAACGCTGCGAAGTTGTGTTTCATTAACGTTGGGGAGTGATGGGACCCGGTCACCGGAAGGGCCTCGCTAGCAGTGAGGGGGCGCAAAACCTGAAGGGTGTTTTGTCGACCCGTTAGCTCACTCAATAAATATTTATATTTGTTATATAATATTCATACAAATAAAACTTTAAATTTATGTATTTATTTATATTGTGTTGAAATATTTCGTATGATGTGTTGTGTTGTATTTTAATATGTTGTGTTATGTTTTGTTTGCAAATATATCATTATATACATATAACATTATATGTGCAATAACCCTAGTCTATCTATTATACGTTTTTGAGGTTTTTCTCAAAATCCCATAGAGATTTTTTGTAATCACAAGTTTTAGTTGTGAACTCTCCATAGTTTAACTATATTAAGGGTTTTACAGAGTGTCAAATCCATATATGCAACCAAAAACATATTTTAAACCAAAAAACATCAAGATTTGACCAAAAAGTATTTCGTGGAATTCAACAAAAAACTCCAAAACTTATAGTAGTTTGAGAACACCTATGTAATATTATATTAATTTAAACTATTAAAATCCAAAGTTTAATCAATATAAATTTTAAAATATCTATACCATTTTGTTATGATATGTGATTACGAATATATAATTTATCATAATTTTTTTTTAAGGCATTTAAATGTAACAAATATTATATCACCCCAAGGATTAATGGGAATACCCATTCTTTTGGGAACTAGGATTTGCCACAAACAACTAAGGAGAAGCCTATATGCTTTTTTAAGGTCACTCTCTAGCTACAAAAAGAAACATTCAAGTTTTCATTATCATTGTTGACTTTGGCATTCATTTGTGACACTTCATTAATAGCTCTATTTTTCCTCACATCAAACTATACGTTATTGTAAAAGGATACATCATATGTTAAGAGGCTTTCATTCTAAATGATTTAATTATGTCCATAAGCACAACAACAATGCGATGCATCTCCTTGCGAATGAGGGGTCCATCTAGCAAAACAAAACTTTAAAGTGGATGCAGTTTCATGCTTAACCTTATTTCCGTAAGCCTACCTGCAAGCCATGTTTTTGTAAGTGTCAATTTTTAGTTTACATGCTTCCATGACAACTACATATGTTGGTTCAAGCATTTTTTCGTATCATCAATCTCACTGGCTTTTTTTGGATGATATATAAACTATCATATTTAAAACACTATAACGATCCAGGGTGGAATTTTGGATCACATTTAAAATTTTGTTTGGATAACATTTAAAATTTTGGTGATCACTACGGTGTTCATCAACCTACACTAGCATAAAATAATTGTAAAGGTTGTATAGTTGCACATATCTTATTAAAATACTTGTAAAAGTTGTATAATTATACCAATTTTATGAAATATAAATATATTTCCAACTAGTTAAAGAATAAAATAAATGGGACATATATAAAATTTGTTTTTTTTTAATTCAATTTATTTATATCTATTAAAATAATAAAATTTATTTTCTACATAGATAAAAGTGAATAATATGTGATAAATACATTTATTTTGTTTTTATTATTTCTTTGTGTTAAACAATAAGGTAAATAGATTTATAAGGTTTTTAGGTAAATAAATATGTTTTTTATTATTAGTAGTAGATTGATGTGAAATGTTAAATTTTTTTAATAATGTTATAATATATTCTTTAATTAATATATTTTATTTAATAAATATTAATATTTAAAATTCTAAATTTTATATATTTAAAATTTTAAGCTTATATATCTATTTATGTTTTGTGATGTGTTATGTTATTTTTTGTGTGAATATATGATTATATATAAATAATATTGTGCGTAATATAGTATATTTTAAATTAATTTAATGTTATTCAAAATAATTTTTAATAAATATTAATTGTTTTGAGAGGCACATTCTACAACTCATTATGTAGGAGATGTGTAATTCCTTCTATGCTCAATGTTGAATTGACATTGTCCTTACAACCTACAACCTACTATGTGAGAGATGTGTAATTCTTTCCATACTCAATATCAAATTAACATTATCCTTTTTAAAATAATATTGAAAATAATTAAAAAAATAAATAAATACATGTTTTATTTATTTATAATCAACACCATAAAAAAAACTAACCAAGTGAATAAAAATTATTTATAGAATTTCAAAATTTTATTACAATACATAATGAGATATTAAAGAGATTGCCCTTTCTCATAATATTTAAAAATAACAAGGCCAAAACTATGATGTTCTCAATTTTAAATAAAATCAATAATTTTATTATTAATTTCAATTTTGGAGTTTTGGAAATAATAATAATTAATAATTAATTTGTTATTTATAATTTAATTAATTAATATGAAATCAATTTTATTTTAAATGTGTAATTTAAAAATGATATATACTACATTCATTTTAAAAATATTTTTCACAATCACATATATACCACTTCTTATTACATAATATTCCTTTATACCACCTTTTTAAAATAATAAGATATATACTACCTCTTATTACATAATTTCCCTTTTTACCATTTTCAATTTATATTTTAAAATTTGTTTGTTATTGCATGATATCCATTTATAGCATTTACAAGTGAGTTAATAAAAATGAACTAATAAAATTACATTAACATTTTTTTTTTTTTTTAAATTTTAGATTCATTTTCGACATTGTGTTTTTTAAAAAAAAATAAAGTTTAATATTTGTAATTTATATATTTATTTATATTGTGTTGTGATATGTCAATGTGATGTATTGTGTTTTTTTTAATATGTTTTGTTTACGTATATGCCATTATATATCTATAACATTGTGTATATATATTATTATATATCTATAACATCGTGTATATATTATTATATATTTACAATATTGTGTGTAATAGTCTTTGTCTATTGGTTATAGGTTTTAAAGGCTTTTTAGAATTTTTTTTTGTCAATTTTGCTCAAAATTTGACATAGATTTGTTGGAACTACAAGTTGAGTTGTGAACTCTCCACAATTTAAAGTGCATCAAAGTTTTTTCAGAGGTTGGATCCATATATATATAGCCAAAAACACATTTAAACAACAAAGAATCAAAATTTGACAAAACATTATTTGGTGAAATTCCCACAAAAATCTCCAAAACATATAATAGTTAGACAATGCATATATGTAATATGATATATTTTAAATTAATTTAAAGTTATTAAAATTCAATGTTTAATCAATATTAGTTTTTAAAATATCTATACCATTATGTTATATTATGTGATTACGAATATACAATTTATCATAAATTTGTATTTTTATTAGGTATTTAATTGTAACAAATATAAAATTATCTCAAGAATTAATGGGAATACCTCTTTTCTTGGGATATAGGATTTGCCATAAACAACTAAGAAGCTCATATGCCTCGGCAAGGTCTCTTTCTAGCTACAAAGAGAAACATTCAAGATTTCATTATCATTGGTGACTTTGCCATTCTTTTACACCACTTCATCAATAGCTCTATTTGGTTTGGCATCAAACTCAAGTTATTGTAAAAATGATATGAATATTTTTATTCCAAATGATTTATTTATGTCTATATGCACAAAAAAAAGAAGGCACACCTACTCACGAATGAAGGGTCCATCTAGCAAAACGAAACCTTAAAGTGGATGGGGTTTCATGCTTAAACCCGATTCCTTAAACTTGTTTGCAAACCATGTTTTGTAAGTGTCAATTTTTAGTTTACATGCTTCCATTTCAACTACATATTTTGGTTCGAGAATTTGTTCGTATAATCAATCTCACTGGTCTTTTTTGGAAGACCTATAAGATAGCATTTTTAAAACACTGTAATGCCCCTATGCCTAATCCAAGGCATAGTTTTGGATCACATTTTAAAATTTTGTTACTTACTACCATTGCATAAACCAAGACATAGTTTTATATCAAATTTAAAAATTTTGATGCTTACTATATGATCATTCTATACTCGCTGTAAATACTTGTAAACTTTGTATAGTTATGCCTTTAGCACATATTTTATGAAAAAAATAAATATAATATATATAAAAGTTATGTTTATTTATTTATTTTATTTCTATTTATTAAAATAATTAATTTTATTTTTTATTTAGAAAAATGAATAATATCTAATAATTAATTTTTTTTTAAAATTATTTATTTGTGTTAAATAATACAATAAATATACTTATAAGGTTTTTAGGTAAATAAATGTGAAATTATTATTAGTTAATTGATGTGATGTTTTTTTTTCTAATTGTAACAAGAATCTAGAATCTATTTTGTATTAAAAAGATCTTAGTTAAATGCTTAGAGTGATTATATCATACAAATATATGACACTACAATCCATGAGCTCGGTATAAACAAAAAAAATCTTTTTCAACCAACTATAAAATGTTTTACCTATTTCCTTCAAACAAAATAAATCAGTTTCATGACTATTCCACTAGTACATACGCCAAAACTAGTCTAACAAATATAAAAATTTACTTAGCATATTGATTCATTTTCATTAGTCATTTAAATAGATATCTTTGTTGATCTTGGTTCAGGTTGAGTGCCCAAGATTATAAGACATTCCTATTAAATCAATGAAGGGTATATTAATATTACAGGAAGATAGAATATACTCTTGGTGGTATAGTAGAATCCGAAAGTCTTTATCCTTCACTATCCCAAATCACTCCAACGAGTTACTGATCCACCATGGTTATAAAATAAAATAAAATAAATGAAGCTTAAAGCATTTTAGGAGTTGGAATTTCATTCTTTGCAGGGTTTCCTACTTCTTATCAAAGAAGGGGAGTGGCCTAAATTTTTCTTTAACACTCCTGAAAAATATGGAGAAGGAAACATTACCTTCTTCAATTTTCTTTGCAAATGTAGAGTCACCTTCCATCATTGTCTCCCTTCCAAAAGTGGCTTCTTTTTTTGCCTCCAATTCCTTGTCATGGGATTGTTTATGTATAATATAAAAGACCTCTTCTAATGACCTTTGAGAACCTAATTATTTATCCTTCTTTGCATGTGCACTTCTAGCATATTCATTTGTGTGGTGACCTACTTTCTTATGTGTTTTTTCATGGATTTTCCTTTTCACCCTCTAATGTTTTGTCTGTAATCCAAAAACCAAAGATTCTTAATGATTCCTTCTATTTGTAGGTGAATGAAAAACCTCTTTTTTCGAACCCTGAACATCTCTTTCCACCTCATTTTCTGATTTATCCTTAAATTGTTGAAACAAAATGATTTTGTGGAATGCTTCCTTCTTTTGGAGACATGAAATTGTCTAGTTCTTTAGATCTTTTTTCCTCCTTTGTAGCTTCGAAAATAGGGTCCTCTCCCAAATTTGGGGGTCATTTTGATACGATTTGATCTACACATTCTTTCCTCTTGTGAAGATTTTCCTATGCTTCTTCTTGAGTTGCATATCCTTCATTGACATCACCCTCCAAACAGGTGAATGGTTTCACTGATCTGGGATTTTTATCCGAGTCTATTCCTCTTTCCTCCTGGACTGGATCCACTAGATTTTTTCCTGAGGAGGCGTGAGGCTCCTGAGACTTAAGGTCATGATCTTTCTTACATTCTTTCTGATTCACCATCTTTATCTTCCTATGATTATACCAATGTCCTTCATCTTCTTGGATATCTACAGTTCCACCTTTTTTCTAGGAAATTTCCATCGAAGTTCCCATAATCATTACAATTCCTACAATTGAATGAGATATGATCATAATCTACAGGTTGATAGATAACCAATTATGTAGAGATATTTTGATTTCTTTAGGAAGACCTTTCTCTAAATAAAAAGTTCAACACAAACCTTGACATAGGCATACATTGAATCTTTAATTGTTTCCCTATCGATATATTTTCCCAATGCATTTCTAACATTTCTCAAGGTATATTTGTCCCAATAGGAAAGAGGGAGGTGGGTTAATTTGACCCAAACTAGAATGGTATATGCGACGACGTTCTTTGGATTAAAATCCAATATCCATATGTCTAAATACAACCCGTTATTTCCATAAAATATGGTCCATTCCGAAAGATCAAATCCCTATCTTCTTTGTGCTAAAAAATGAAAGTAAATAAGCCTTTCCCACAAGAAGAACACTCAAATTTTCCCTTGTCCAATGGCTTACAGCTCATGTCTTCCCATTTCTTGAGCGAATTAGGGGATGTCAAGATTCCCATAAATTTCCCTACCGAGCCCCTTTCAACAATATTGAGATTTATAGCTCTAGATTTACCAAAATTTACCTAAACCTTGAGAATAGTTTCCAATCTCTTCACAAATTTCTCATTCTTGGTACCCCTTTCAATCTATTTTGAACTATATTTTTCGAGACAATTGTTGCAAGAGAGGATGTGGTGTGCAACTCGGGAGATGTTGAAGAGGAAGGTAGGGGAATGAACCCCCCATGGTGGAAACCAATGAGAAAAACCCTAGTTATTGATTCGTTATGTCTTTAGAGATAACACATAACCTTTTATGATGTGAAATGTTTTTTTTTTTTTTAATAATAATGTTATAATATGTCAACAGGTGCTTATCTCGAGTGGTAGGGATGGTGATTTTATATCCCATCCACCCAGGTTTAAGTGCCTGAATACATGGTCCATTATAGTAAGGCTAAAAGGATAGGTATCCCGTTGGAGTCTAGGATCTTGACTATAGTTCTGGTGGTCTTCAAACGTCTCAGTCCTAGAATGAACTATGAGTTCTTGATATATGTGGCTTGCAGGATGTTGCATATATCTAGGGAGGTTGCTAGTTATCCATCTTTTGATGGCAAGTTTACTCCCCAATATTTCTACTTCAACATAATCATATTATTCGTCTCCTTTCTGTGTGGATTTAGTAGTATAATCCTTAGAAACCCTCGTAGTTTGAAAATTGGGAGGCTCAGTTTCCATATGGAAATGTTATGTTGGAATTTATATAGCTGGGGGGTCATGGGGAGGAGTTGTAGCTACCAAGGCATTCTATGGTGGGTTAGAAACTTCAACATGTAATGGCCTTCCAACTAGTTCATCCTAAGTTATCCCTTCCCTTTGCAAGGAAACATCCACCAAAATTTTGATGAGGAAATGGTGGGACAAGATTTAAAATGGCTGCTTTGATTTATGCACACATAGGGTCATATGATCTATGATTTCTTCAATAAATAAAGGCATGTTAACCAACATGCCATGACGCAAGTGGTCTAACAACCGGAGGAGTTGGTAATAAATAATGACATACCTTCCTTTGCACATGGGAATTTTATAGACAAGGAATGCAGTATCTTTCCAGGGTTGTGGTAATGCCCTCTTGTGTAACTGTTCACCTACCACAAGGAATTGTCGCACAACATCAGTTTGGGGTGAAAACCATTTTTCTCCCATCTCGGGTAACCCTGTCACTTCTGCAATTTCTTCTTCTGTCGCATGCACCACTATCCCTGCTACCTCAGATCCACCCTCCATGTAATGCATGTAACATTCTAGAGTGATGCCATCGTCATACCCCTGAAACCTGCGAATATAATATATCCAACCGACTTGTTCAAAAAATGGTTTAACGCGTGGAAATTATTGTAGAAATTATTCACTACATTCTCTACAAACTCTTGGGATTCCCATCTTTAGTCATATTTAGAGTGGTTGTGGATGTGTTTTTTCTCTGCAACAGTTTGAATGTGGGATAATGACGCAATGGAGGGGTTGCGGTAATGAGTCTAGTAATATCATGTGGTGTCGTCTATTGTGGCGACAATGCATAGTCAAGTGTCTATACAATGGTTGCCTCCCATTTGGCACTGACCATTCATTGTTTTCTTGGCCAGGGGAGATTTCCATTTCCATTATAAGCAATCAGGTGTTGCTGCAATGGTTTCCACCCATTTGGCATTGAATGTTTGTTGCTGTCATGGTTAGGGGAGATTTTCATTTTCGTTGTACGCAGTGATGGGTTGCCACAATGGTTGCTAGCCATTTGGCACCAACCATTCATTGTTTTCGTGGTCAGGGGATATTTTTGTTTTATTTGTACATAGTTAGGTGTTGTCGCAATGGTTATGGGCCATTTGGCACCAAAAATTTGTTGTTATCGTAGTCATGGGAAATTTCCATTTCCGTTGTACACAATCAGATATTCCCTTTGGACCTAGTCAGGAGTTGTCGCAACGGTAACCATTGGAATAGGAGGGACCTCATTTTCCATAATAAAAATTTAAATTTTGATTACATGCAACTTTGTGGGCCCATGCACCATTACACTGACTCCTTAAATTACTTGCCTTAAAAAGTATTGGTTACAATTTATTAGCTATCCTTTAATGAATATTATAATTTTGCATGAATACCAAGTTAACTTCACTGATTTTTAGGTTGTGCATATTATTTTCGCTGTTTGCAGGCTTAGCTGTTGTTGCTGACATGTATGTCAGAACATGCTTCAATTCAAATCACCCGATCTTGTGGCTGTAGATGTTGATAATGGAGAGATACACAAAAATTGAATTGTTGTTTGGATATTTATACAATTCTATCCCTTAAATAAGGTTGGATCTATGGATTGGAAAAATGCAAGATATCACAATTGCATTTTTCATTTAACCATGTATAAGGGGAAAATAATGATTGATCTATAAGCTAACTTGGTTGGCTTATAACCAAGTGTATCTCACATAATTTTTTATTGAAGGGGATTCTTTAATAATTCAATCTCATTAGACTTTTATTAGAGACTTGTATAAATTTTGCATGTGCTACTCATGTATAATGAATTAATGAATGTTCCTAGAAGTTGGAAATGTGAAGAGGTATTGAAGGCATTCAAAGGTCTTATTTTGTAACACCTTTTGGAGTCCCCTATTTGATAATAAAAATATTTATTTTTCTTTTTATTTGGGTGCCGTTTAAAGTGATCTTAAGTGATAAAATAACATTTGTAAATGAAATAGTGATTCTCCCCCCACCCTTCCTAGTATTTACAATAGATAGACAAAATTGAACTGTAATGAAAATGACATCACTGAACTGTTAGACAAAACTGAACTATAATCAAAATGAGACATCTGAATTGTAATCGTAATGTAATTCCTTTAATAGCATTGACTGAGAATTACATTTTTACACACATGTTGTGTTGAGATATAAAAAATACCAAAATAATGTGCTCCCATCTATAAACAACACAACTCATATAAATACATAAAAAATGATGTACATAATGGTTGTTTATGTTGTTGCAATCTATCACAAGAAATAAGAACACCATAATATAACTACCACCATAATAACCCCAATAGCAATCATAGTAACAATCCATTCATTAACAGACCACATATATCGATGCTTGTCAATGAAAATTGGTGGCGCACATGATAACTCCTCCACATATATTGCACATCTGCGTCCATTGGATGATGCTTCATTGAGCATATCATCAAAAAGCCTTTGGACCTCTGATCGATAAGTTATGCTAAAACTTTGAAATTGTACAACAATGTTTTTTGATTGTTTGTGGAGGGTTTTTTTTAATTTTTTTTTGCTTTTTTCTAACTTGGTAAATTTAAATCATTTGATTGGTTATAAATTTTTAATTGGTGTAAATGAAAAGGTTGTTTGAACCATAATTACTTGTTTCTCTTAGCCCATCAACCAGGGCAAGATAATATGCTTCATTGTTTTTGGTTGTCACGAGAACTTCTCTACTATTTTAATATACTTGGATTAGTGCCTCATTATGAAGCAAAAAAATAGTCTATGCTTGGCCTGGGTTTGGATGACACCAAACCTCGATGATTAGTTTCCACTTTTTCACCATGAAGAAAATAATTAAATGAAAAAAAAATTAATGAAATATTGTTATATTGTTAAAAAAAGGTTGCAAGAACTCACTGTTGTAGTAGCGAGAACTCAGTGTTGTAGTAGCGAAAACTTCCTGTTACAGTGGCGACAACTCACTTTAACAATGAGTTTCTGCCACTATAACATCGAGTTTCCGCTAATAGGATAATACAATAATAGCCACTATAACAGTGAATAATAGAACACCACCACTATCACCTTATCAATGAACCAAAGCTAAAAAAATAACCACCTCATTTTTTTTCATTCTAAGATTGATGATATTTATATTGGTAAAGTAGAATATAATGAAAATGAATTGTGGTCTTCCTTGTTTGCAAAAATGACTTTAAGGAAGTTTATGTTTTACAACAACGACTTTAGGGAAGGTTATTTTTCAAAACAATGATTTTTTAGTATATGTGGAAAAAGAAATGTTAATTATAAAATTTAGAAACAAGGTTTTAAATTGATATTGAATTCAATTTTTTAAAAAAGTTTATGTTTTAGAACAATATATTTCATCTTTAATGAAGTTTATTTTTAAAAACGATGACTTTTTAGTATATATGGAGAAAAATATTAATTTTAAAATTTAGAAACACAATTTTAAATTGACTTTGTAAAATTACAAAAAATAGAATATATAATTTATAATTACCTATTTTTTAATATAATGAGCGTCGTGGTTGTAAAAAATGTTTTTTTAAATCTCCACTATATATATACTAACTAATGTCCCCACATAATTTATTAGGCTTGGTGTCAAAATAACATTGTATAACCATCAATTGGATTAAAGACCTTGGTATAATCAAGCTCCAATGCTTCCACCATTATATAAATGCCTTTAACTTTCTTTTGATAAAAATATTAGCATAAACTGAGGTTTAGCCCTGCTTCAAAATCAATTTCTTTCTGTTGGTGAAATGAAATTATCCCCTCACTATTGATTTTCCCGAAGGTCTTTACCCTCGTGTATTAGCCATCCTCTGTTTTTCATTCTCATTGATGGTCTTTTTGTTTGGGAAGGAATTTTTCCCGCTATGTGGAGGCCATAAAATCATTTCTGCTCCTTCTTCTATAAGTGAGCATTTGTTATCGGCCAGCATCTGGTGGAATTCTCGCTGCTATACTTTACAGCTGAGATTATTTTGTATATGTACTGTTTTATATATTAATATAAGCAGTGTTTTTTTCTTCTGAAAAAGAAAGAAAGAAAGTAGCTCATGTTTCCTCTTCAATTCTGTAAAGGAAGAAAGCATCTCCCGTTACTTCTTCAATTCTCTAAAGAAAGAAAGAAACACTTGTTTCCTCGCTCAATGGAAAGAAATAAACTCTTATTTCCTCTTCAATTCTATAAATAAACAAGGTAGAAAATGTTTCCTCTTTGGACGTAAAGAAAGAAATTATTGTTTCCTCGTTGGATGGAAAGAAAGCAACTCCTATTTCCTTGCTCGACGGAATGAAAGCAACTCTTGTTTCCTCGCTTGACGGAATTAAAGAAACTCCTATTTCGTCGCTTGACAGAATGAAAGCGACTCTTGCTTCCTTGCTCACCAGAATGAAATTGAAAAGAGAAGGATATGGAGCTTCCAATAGAGAAATCTCAAACGTGAATCAAGGCTTATCTCACCTAACACACGTGACATATTTGAGGATAATTCGTCTATAAACAACATTTACATTTACTCCCCATAAATTTAGTAAATTTATTAATTCAAATTTGAAATGGGAGCCCTCACTCCGGATACATCTCGTAGGTGGCCATTGGTGAAGGATGGAAACGTGCCACTTCAGTGAGTGTGAGTTAGGTAAGTTGTCATGTTGTTACCGGTGAGTTGTGTGTGGTTGCTTGCAAACGAGAGTTGGACGACGAGCAAGGAAACAAATGTTAACGTTACAGAGCTATGTTTCGTTAACATTGGGGAGGGATGGGACCTAATCGTCCGACGTGCCTCGCTGATGGTGAGGGGGAACGAAACCTGAAGGGTGTTTCATTGACCGTTAGCTCACTCCATAAAGATTTATATTTGTTATAAAAAAATCGCAAATAAAACTTTAAATTTATATATTTATTTATATTGTGTTGAAATATGTCATGTGTTGTGTTGTCTTGTGTTGTAATATGATGCGTTATCTTTTGTTTGCATATATATCATTATATACATATAATTTTATATGTGTAATAGCTCTAGTCTATCTATTATATGTTTTGGAGATTTTTCTCAAAATCTTGTAGAGATTTATTGGAATTACAAGTTTTAGCTGTGAACTCTCCATAATTTAACTACATTAAGGGTTTTACAGAGTGTCAAATCCATATATGTTGTCAAAAACTTATTTTAAACCACAAAAGATCAAGATTTGACCAAAAATCATTTGGCAGAATTCGACAAAATACTCCAAAACCTATAGTAGCTTGAAAACACTTATGTAATATGGTATAATTTATATTAATTTAAAGTTATTAAATTCAAATTTTAATCAATATAAATTTTAAAATATCTATACCATTATGTTAGATTATGTGATTACGAATATATAATTTATCATAAATTTCTAATTTTTTTGGGCATTTAAATGTAACAAATATTATATCACCCCAAGTATTAATGGGAATACCCATTCTTTTGGGATCTAGGATTTGCCCTAAAAAGCTAAGGAGAAGCCTATGTGCTTTTGTAAGGTTTCTCTAGCTACAAATGAAAAACATTCAAGTTTTCAATATTATTGTTGACTTTGCCATTCATTTCTGACACTTCATTAATAGATCTACTTTTCTTGACATCAAACTCTAATTTATTTTAAAAGGATATATCATATGTTAGAAGGCTTTCATTCCAAATGATTTAATTATTTCCATAAGAACAACAACAATGAGATGCATCTCCTTGCGAATGAGAGGTCCATCTAGTAAAACGAAACTTTAAAGTGGATCTAGTTTCATGCTTAACTCTACTTCCATAAGCCTGCCTACAAGCCATGTTTTGTAAGTGTCATTTTTTAGTTAACATACTTCCATGACAACTACATATTTTTGTTCAAACATTTTTTTCGTATCATCAATCTCATTGGTTTTTTTGGATGATATACAAACTAGCATTTTAAAAACACTATAACATCCCTACGCCTAATCCAAAGTGTAGTTTTGGATTACATTTAAAATTTTGTTTGAATCACACTTAAAATTTTGTTGATCACTATGGTGTTAATCAACCTAGACTAGCATAAAATAATTGTAAAGGTTGTATAGTTGCACATATATTATTAAAATACATGCAAAGGTTGTATAATTGCATAGATCTTATGAAATATTAATATATTTCCAAGTGGTTAAAAATTGGAATAAATGTAATATATATAAAATTTGTGTTTTTAATTCAATTTATTTTTATCTATTAAAATAATAAATTATATATATATATATATATATATATATATATATATATATATATATATATATATATATATATATATATATATATATATATATATATATATATATATATATATATATATATATAAAGGGGTAAAATAATATGTGATGAAATATTAATATATTTCCAAGTGGTTAAAAATTGAAATAAATGTAACATATATAAAATTTGTGTTTTTAATTCAATTTATTTAAGGCAAATAATATGTGATTATTATTATTTAAGGCAAATAGATTTATAAGGTTTTTAGGTAAATAAATGTGATTTTTTATTATTATTAATAGATTGATGTGAAATGTTATTTTTTAAAAATAGTGTTATAATATATTATTTAATTAATATATTTTATTTAATAAATATTAATATTTAAAATTCCAAATTTTATATAAAATAAAATTATAAGTTTATATATTTATTTATATTTTGTGTGGTGTTGTGTTATGTTATGTGTTGTGTGAATATATGATTATATACAAATAATATTGTGGGTAATATATAATATTTTAAATGATTTTAATGTTATTAAATTTTTTTTTTAATAAATATTAATTGTTTTGAGAGGTATATTCTACAACTTACTATGTGAGAGATGTGTAATTCTTTCCATGCTCAATGTCGAATTGACATTGTCCTCTCAAAATAATAATTATAAAAATTTCTAAATAAAAAACCAATGTGAGTCATAATTAAAACAAAAATGAATACATGTTCGAGTTACTTTTAATCAACACCATTATAAAGCACCGACCAAGTGAGTAAAAATTAACTTATAGAATTTCAAAACCTTATTACAATACATAATGAGATATTAAAGAGTTTTCCTTTCTCATAATATTTAAAAATAACAATGCCAAAACTATCTGGATGTTCTCATTTTTAAATAAAATCAATAATTTTATTATTAATTTTATTATTAATTTCAATTTTGGGATTTTAGAAATAATAATAATTAAAAAATAATTTGTCATTTATAATTCAATTAATTAATTAATATGAAATTGATTTTATTTTAAATGTGTAATTTAAAAATGATATATACTACATTCATTTTAAAAATAATTTTCACATTCACATATATACTAACTCTTATCACATAATATTCCTTTATACCACCTTTTAAAATAATAAGATAAAAAAATGTATATGGTTTTCAATTTATATTTTAAAATTTGATTTTTATTGCATGATATCCAATTATAGAATTTACAAGTGAGTAAATAAAAATTAACTAATAAAATTACATACAATTTTTTTTTTTTTAGATTTATTTTTATATTGAAAATTTTGTTATTTAATAAAGATTAATTTGTGTATCCTGGATGCGGGTGTCTAGTCGAAGGTTTAATTTGGCTTCTCCTCTGCGCTACAGCTAGCACAACAACATGGCTACACATGGCTCACGCGAGGCTTCATGAAAATTCACCTACTACCACCCTGGTGCTATTAATCATCCTCCTGTCTCTGACATTTACAGCTGTCCTTGAAGACCCCCGCTCAGCTATTTCATGGATCCCATAGATGTCATTCCATCATTCTCTTCCCTTCCCCTCTCGGTTCAGTTGGTCGGCCTCACTGCTGAATGTTTGGCCCTCCATCCCCTGCCCTCTCTCCCGCTTAAGGCCTCCTGCCATTTCTCTGTTTGTAATTATGTCTGCAACCCTTCCTCACCTGTGCATTCTGACCCCTCAATGCCACGACGCCATAGAATTAAGTTCCGCCGAGGCAGAGGCTGTTGCCAACCCTCCTGCCCCCCTCTTCCCCTTTGTGAGGATTTCCATATTGATATCACCCTCAATGTTGTTAGCCACCTATAATATTTTGTTATACCAAAAGGTGGCTAAAACTTTTTGGAGCCTCCAAGGAAAAAATTTTATCACTAAAAATTGTTGGCTCTTGAAGTCTCTCTAAGGCCTCATGCCTCTGTCCAGATTCCTTATTGCTGTTTACATCCTAAAAACCTCTGAAATCCTTCAAAAATCCCAAGTAAAAAACTGCTGCAGAACCTCTTGGTCCCCTTCCTTTTCTTCCTCACTAACCTCATTTTCTATTCTCCATTTCCCATGAAAAACCCACAATTTCATGTTTCTCCTTTTTCATTTCATTAAAATCCCTTTTATAAGGTTAAAAACCCACTTTTTAACCTTACAGAAACCTTCATTTCCTAAAAAAAAAACCCTTAAAAAACCATGAAAATACATGTTTTTATGTATTGGACTTAAGCCCCCTCGAGCTTAAGCCCCTAACCCTTTTCATCCATATACCCGTACCCTGGAACTGAGTTCTAAACCCTTTTGGCGCTCGGCGCAAATCGCAATATCGCAATATCGCATTTTCCGCGGTTTGTTTAAATAACCCATCGCAAAAACTTGTGATGCGATCGATCCGCCCTATCGCAAATCGCAAACATCGCATATCGCATATCGCATTTTTCATTATTTGAAAGGTTGATCCATCGCAAATATTTGCGATGCGATCTGATCGCATCGCAAATATTTGCGATGCGACCGTGCAAATCACAAACATCGCATATCGCATATCGCATTTTTCATTGTTTGAAAGGTTTGATCCATCGCAAATATTTGCGATGCGACCGCTCCAATCGCAGTTTCCGCCCGTCGCATATCGCAATATCGCATTTTCTCTCCGTCGCATAATCCCCATCGCATTTTCAACTTTTGCGATTTGCGATCAGTCCCTTCGGGCCCACCGTACGATACCCCCGCCATTCATATAAAATACGCCGTTTCCCTTTGTAAAGTTGAAAAATGCCATTTTCATTGTTTATAAAGGTTTTTGTCCATTACGTCCATCCGCCACATCTCCGCCGTTGATCTGCGCCCCCGCTCCACGATCCGACGGCCACACTCCTCTCCCACCCTCTGAAGTAGTTAAAACCTAAAACGTAGGATTTCTTAATTGTTTTTGTGTTTTGCAGGTGTTTTAATGGTTTTCCATTATATAAAGAATGAAAGCCGAGGGTTAGGAAAGACGTTTCTTGCGCCTTCGAGCTATTAAAAAGAACCATTCACAGGTTTGAATTCAATGATTTATCAATGTTTCATAAACGTTGATAGCACGTAAAATGGCCTGCGCGGCCCTGCACATCGACAAGACACTGTTTTACTCAAAAACAGTTAAAGAGTATAAGTTTGAAGATAGAGCATAGCAGAATGAATATTGAAGACAATTTTACGGGGATTACGGCTAAGACGGTTATCAAAAGCCTAATCCCCAACTCAAAACACAGTTTAAAGAAAACCTAAAGTGTTTTATCAGACAGAAAGCCTCCACCGCCACATCTTGAGGCAAATTGATTTTTCAGGTACCCCCGAGCCACCTGTTGCCTCAAACCTTTCAAAACAGAGGCCGAAGTTAATGAAGAAAATCAGATATTCGCCTCCAGCACAGCCAGGGAGTTACTTATGCAAGGAACTCAATGCAGAAAATATCCGCGGAGTTACTCCACACAATACCCAGAGCCTCAAAGTCAAATAAAGCTCCCATCGAGCTTTGATATTTATTGTAAAAGTTAATACAGTGATCCACTTGTAAAACTTCTCCATCGAGCCCCTCAAAAGGCCGAGAAGTCCTGTATCTGTATTAATTGTCATTAGAGATCTTTTGTTAGGTCTCACCTCCTCATTCTTCTATAAATACCTCAGTAGAAGATGAGAAGTTGTTGGTTGAGTTGCTTATAGAGCTTTGAAATACATTTGAGCCTAAACTTCTGATTGTAAATAGTGTTCACTGGCCCTTGGAGCTCTGCTTGTGATAGATTTGTTAGGCTAAGTAGTGAAGATGATTGCTGAACTGAAACATTGGACTTGAAGATTGTAACTGGTTTGACATCAATATAAAGCTGTTTCTTGTGATCCTGGTCTATATTACTGGTGAAGTGCCTCTTTCTTTGTTAATTGTTTTCCTTCTATGTATGCCATATTGTCCATATTCCTCTGTAAAGAATAGTTTAAACAGGGTTAGGATCTGTTGTATATCAGTAACCTTCTCTGGCTGAGAAATATTTATCTTAATGTTTTCCTCATATTAGTTTATTTAAGAATGATTCAATACAGTTTAAACAGTTAGGAATGTTGGCGTTCCCTCGTCCTTCTGTTGGCTTAAAACATTGTTCTTGAATGTGATTTCCATTATTTGCTATTAAAGTGAGACTAGAGAAGATATGGTTTGCCCTGATTCCTAGATTCTTTTCTCCAAAGGCAGATTCTGATATTTTCCCTTGGTGTTGACTGAAAGCAGACTAGGTTTAAAAGTACTTTATCCGATCTTAAGTTACACTTTGTTTTTCTTATATGTTTTCATACTTTCTGAAGGTAATTATGTGGATTACTGGATTGTTTGTCAATTAAGCTGCTTTAATACAAACTTTCCCAAGAAGTCAATGGTTAGCCCTGCACTTGGTTGGTTTTAAACACTTAATTAAGAGGCTTTTCTTGTTTGGACTGACTATAAATCCTCTGAGAAATTATTATCAGTTTCCACCCCTCCAACACTTTATTGTTTCCATCCCATCACTCTAATCTCAATAATCTTGTGGTATAGATGACTTGCCCCTTGGATCACTCTTGATGTTGTTGCTCAATTAAATCCCAGATATGACTCCATAGCCCAATGGACTAAAAACCAGTGTTATATCTATCTTTTAGCCAAAGCTGTTCTATTTGCTTGCAACTTCTCACATTTGAAGCTTTTTGCACTGAGAACTTTCTCCTCAAGTAAAAATCATGCTCAACCATGCAAAAAACAAACAAACCCTTGGCCTTCATAACTAGCCTAATACCATAACCCCAAACTTCAAAGACAAATCCATCTTTGTACATATTAGAGAGATCCCTCTTCGGATTCAGGAGGGCTAGATCCTAGAATCCCAAAGTTGGTTGAAATGATGTTAACTCTGTGATCGGACTTTTGCCAATCTTGCTTATTGCAGAGACCTAACAAATGCGAATTCAACAGAGGCTCCGGATGAGCAAAGAGTGTTAGTCCTCATTTAATTGCGCCTCCCTGAAGTCCCTTCCATATCGTCTGGCTCGAGGTCTTGGAAAAGAATGAGGAAATCCATCATGTCGCCTTCCTTCCTCCAGCAACCCAGGAAATCGATGGCTTTGCCCACACAATTTGCAACGACTTCCTCGGGCAGTGACAGTGGCAACAGTTTCGTTGAGGATGACAACACAACAGCTTCAGGTGCACGCTATGCCTCCATGTGAGAGCCGAATACCCAATTTTTGAAGCAAGACGACGACACCTCAGAAGACTATGGCCTCTTCATTGTGGAAGAGCCACCTCCTGAAGACATGCAGAATGACAAGCCACAGAATGAATAGCGCCATGGTGTCTCTCTCCTTTGCTAGTTACAAATCCATAATAGCGTTTTTGCTTTACTTTTCTCTGCATAGTTTGTTTATATTTTGGATGATTATGCTTCGTGCTAGTTTCCCCATCTAGGGTAGCACCTCTCTTGAGAGCTAGTATAACTTATGGGTTGGCTTCCCCAAGAGGGGCAATCCCAATTTTGCTATTTTGAACATTCTTGCCGTTGGAATTGGATAGTACATCAATTCTAGTGGGAATTTTTTGAAATGTACCTCTTTTGTACCATATAATAGAAATTAGACATACTTAGAAAAACAAATATTAATCCGTGTAATTAAAAATTTATACAACTAAAATTTTAAATTTATATATTTATTTATATTGTCTTGTATAATGTGATGTATTGTTTTGTTTTGTAACATGTTTTGTTTACATATATATCATTAACTTTGTGTGTACTAGTCCTTGTCTATTGGTTATAGGTTTTAAAGTTTTTTAGACATTTTTTTTGTCAAATTTGCTTAGAAATTGACATATATTTGTTGGAACTACAAGTTTGAGTTTTGAACTCTCTACAATTTAAGTGAATCAAGGATTTTTCAAGGTTGGATCCATATATGTAGCCCAAAAAAACATGTTGAACCACAAAGGATCAATATTTGACAAAAAATTGTTTGGTGGAATTCCCACAAAAATATCCAAAACATATAATAGTTAGAGAATGCCTATATGCAATATGATATTTTTTAAATTAATTTAAAGTTATTAAAAATAAATGTTTAATCAATATTAGTTTTTAAAAAATATATAACATTATGTTATTATAAATATATAATTTATCATAAAGTTGTATTTTTATTAGGTATTTAATTGTAAAAAATATAAAATCACCCCGAGAATTAATGGGAATACCTCTTCTCTTGGGATATAGGATTTGTCACAAACAACTAAGAAGCTCATATGATTCTACAAGGTCTCTCTAGCTACAAAGAGAAGCATTCAAGATTTCATTATCATTGATGACTTTGTCATTCTTTTGAACCACTTCATCAACAACTTTATTTTGTTTGACATCAAACTCTAAGTTATTGTAAAAAGGATATATCATATCCTAGGAATATTTCATTCCAAATTATTTAATTATGTCCATATGCATAACAACAAGAACACACACCTCCTCCTGAATGAAGGGTCGATATCACAAACGGAAACCTTAAAGTGGATGGGGTTTCATGCTTAAACTGAGTTCCTTAAACTCGTTTGCAAACCATGTTTTGTAAGTTTCAATTTTTAGTTACATGTTCCCATGTCGACTACATATTTTGGTTCGAGCATTTGTTCATGTAATCAACCTCACTGGTCTTTTTTGGAGGATCTATAATATAACATTTTTAAAACATCGTAATGCCCCTATGCCTATTCCAAGGCGTAGTTTTGGATCACATTTTAAAATTTTGTTGCTTACTACTATTGCCTAATCCAAGACATAGTTTTGGATCACATTTAAAATTTTTGCTACTTACTATCATGTTGATCATTCTATACCAGCAGTAAATACTTGTAAACTTTGTATAGTTATGCCTTTAGCACATATATTATGAAAAAAATAAATATAACATATATGAAATTCATGTTTTTAATTTAATTTATTTCTATTTATTAAAATAATCAATTTTATTTTTTATTTAGATAAAAATGAATAATATCTGATAAATAAATTTATTTTGTTTTATTATTTGTTTGTGTTAAATAATACAATACATATACTTACAAGGTTTCTAGGTAAATAAATGTGAAATTCTTATTAGTGAATTGATGTGGCGTTTTTTTTTTTAAATTGTAATAAGAACCAAGAATCTATTTTGTATTAAAAAAGTCTTGAATAAATGCTTAGAGTGATTACATCATACAAATATATGACAATACAATCCATGAGCTCGGTCTAAACAATAAAGTCTCTTTCATCCACCTATAAAATGTTTTACCTATTTCCTTCAAACAAAATAAAGTAGTTATATGACTATTCCACTTGCACATATACCAAAAATAGTCTAACAAATATAAAAATTTACTTAACATATTGATTCATTTTCTTTAGTCATTTGAAGAGACCTCCTCTTTGTTGATCCTGGTTCAGGTTGAGTCCCCAAGATTATAATATATTCATATTAAATCAATGAAGGGTATATTCGTCTTATAGGCAGATCAAATATACTCTTGGTGGTATAGTGGAATCCGAAAGGTTTGATCATTTACCTATCCAAAATCACTCCAACAAGTTACTGATCCACAATGGTTATAAAATAAATGAAGCTTGGAGCTTTCTGGGAGTTGGAATTTCATTCTTTGTGGTTTTTCCTACTTCTTGTCAAAAGGGGGGAGTGGCCTAAATTTCTCTTTAACACTCCTAAAAAATATGGAGAAGGAAACATTACATTCTTCAATTTTCTTTGCAAATGCATAATCACCTTCCATCTTTTTCTCCCTTCCAAAAGTAGCTTATTTTTTTGCCTCCAATTCCTTGTTTTGTGGTTGTTTGTGGAAAATATAAAAGATCTCTTCCAATGACCTTTGGGAACCTAGTTATTTATCCTTCGATGCATGTGCACTTATAGCATATTCATTTGTGTGGTGACCTACTTTCTTATGCGTTTTTTCATGGATTTTCCTTTTCACCCTCTAATGTTTTGTCTATAATCCAAAAACCAAATATTCCTAATGATTCCTTCTATTTGTAGGTGAATTAAAAACATATTTTCTCAAACCATCAACATCTCTTTCCACCTCATTTTCTAATTTATCCTTTGTTGAAACAAAATACTTTTGTGGAATGGTCCCTGTTTTTGGAGACATGAAATTGTCTCGTTATTTAGATCTTTGTTCCTCCTATGTAGCTTGGAAAATAGGGTACTCTCCCAAATTTGGGGGTCCTTCTGATACCATTTTATCTACACATTCTTGCCTCTTGTGAGTATTTTCCTTCACTTCTTCTTGATTTTTATATCCTCATTGAGATCACCCTCCAGAGAGGCGAATGGGTTCAATGATCTATGATTTTTATCAGAGTCTACTCCTCTTTCCTCTTGGATTAGATCCACTAGATTCTTTCTTGAGGAGGCATGAGTCTCCTAAAATTTAAGGTCATGGATTTTCTCAGATTCCCACTGATTCACCATCTTTCTCTTCCTAAGATTTTGTCAATGTCCTTCAACTTATTGGATATCTAAAATTTCACCTTTTTTATACGAAATTTCCTATGAAGTTCCCATAATCATGACAATTCATACACATGAATGAGATATGATCATAATCTACAGGTTGATAGATGATCATAATATACAGGTTTATTTTTCATTCAACATCTTGTCCTGAAGATGGATCCTCATTGGGATTCGAAACATCGATCATTGATTTATAACACTGTAGATAATCCAGAGATTTCTTCAATAGATGACCAATTATCTAGAGAGAATTGGATTGCTTCAGGAATACCTTTCTCTAAATCAAAAGTTCAACATACGTCTTGACACAATCATACATTGCATCTTTAACTGTTTTCCAATCTATATATTTTCCCAATGAATTTCCAACATTTCTCAAGATATATTTGTCCCAAAAGCAAAGAGGGAGGTGGGGTAATTTGACCCAAACTAGAATAGTATATGGGATGTCATTCTCTGGGTCAAAATCCAATATCCATCTGTCTAAATTGAACCCTTTATTTCTCATAAAATATGGTCCATTTGGGAAGATCAAATCCATATCTAATTTGTGCTAAAAATTAAAAGTAAAGAAGGCTTTCCCACAAGAAGAACATTTGATTTGTCCCTTATCCAAGGGCTTCCAGCTCATGTCTTCGCATTGCCTGAGAAAATTAGGGGATGTCGAGATTCCCGTAAATTTTCGTACCAATCCCCTTTCAACAAGATTGAGAGTTGTAGCTCTAGATCTACCGGGATTCACCTAAACCTTCAGAATACTTTCCAATCCCTTCACAATTTCTCATTCGTGGTACCCCTTTCAATCCATTTTGATCTAGATTGTTTAAGGCAACCATTGCAAGAGAGGATGTGGTGTGCGATTGAGGAGATGTTGAAGAGGAGGGTGGGGGAATTGACCCCCATGGTGGAAACCATTGAGAAAAACCCTAGTTGTTAATCCGTTGTGTCTTAGAGATAAGGCATAACCTTTTATGATATGAAATATTGTTTTTAATAATAATTTTATAATATGTAAAAAAGTGCTTAGCTAGAGTGGTAGGGATGGTGGTTTTCTATCCCATCCACTCGGGTTTAAGTCCCCAAAGACATGGCCTGTTATAGTAAGGCTGGAAGGATATGCATTTCGTTGGAGTCGGGGATCCTGGCTCCAGTTCTGGTGGTCTCCAGACATCTCAGTCCTAGGATGAACTACAATTTCTTGATATATATGGCTTGCGGGTTGTTGCATATATCTAAGGAGGTTGCTAGTTCTCCATCAAAACTATTACATTAAAAAAATGATACTGTTATAATATATTTTTTAAATAATATATTTTTATTTAATAAATATCAATATTTTAAATAAAAATTTTATATAAATAAACTTTCAAATTTTTATATTTATTTATTTTTTCTGGTCTATTGTGTTATGCTTTGTTTATGTGAATATATGATTATATATAAATATAATATTGTGCATAATATGACATATTTTAATTAATTTAAAGTTATCAATTTTTTTTAATTAAATAGTACGGGGGGATGTCTAATTCCCTTTGTGCTTAACCTTGAATTGACATGTGCATTTAAAAAAAATATCAATCTGAATGATAAAAATATTCAATTGATATTACAACTCAATATAAAAGAAATGTGGTAAAAATGTCTTATTTGCACTCTCAACCTTAGATAGAATAGTTGGATATCCATATAAAGTAACATAATTTTATATCAAGAGAAATAAAGTATTTAAATGTAATAAGAAATCTTATATTTTTAGTTTTGAATGTGATTATTCTTATACTTTTTCCACAATGGTTCACCACAAAACTTAAATTAACTATTTGAATATCCATTTTAACTAATTTATTTCAATATCAACTTCACACACACACACATACTCATAAAGAGATAGAGAGAGTTCAAAAAGGTATTTAATGTTAAACATAATAAATACTAAAAGAAAAAATAAATGAAAATAAAAATAAAAATAAAAAATTACTTCTTAATAAAAGGAGTTGTGTAATTTGCTTAATTTTTAATATAAAATTAATATCTAGCATTTAGAAAATAAAAATAATAAAAATAATATGAAATTAATGTAAATCATAAATCAAATACTTTGATCTGTATGATTAGATAATATTGACATGTATTTAAAAATATATTAATAATAAAAAAATTTAATGTAGACAATGAGGTTCATAAATAAAATATTCAATATATATGGTAAAAAAAAATGTGTATGTTATATATAGAAATTCAAAAAAATTATTTCTCATGGTTAAAATATTTAAAATAGTCTTACTATTTTACATTTTTTTTTAACTATATTTTTTGGGCAATTTTGTGAGAAATCTACTAAAGATTTGTTGGAATTGCAATTTTGAACTATATAGTCTACATGCTAGGTTCCTATAATACTAGTATATCCTCTTATTGTTATTGTTAGTGTAGCTCCCTTATTATTATTATTGTACCCATGTAGTCCCCATATTGTTATTATTGTGCCCCATAGAAGCCCACTATTGTTATTGTTGTGCCCTTACATTGTTATTGTTATGTCGGTTAGGATTATATTGTGACCCCTTGGAATCATATATATAGAAAGACAGTTTTGTCATTTGAATCTTCAAATAATTGTTCACTTATGTAATGTAAATGAGGTTTCCACCTCGAAGAAGCTGATTTCTAAGTCGTTGATCTATCTTTTATTCTTTTTTGTGACTTGGTTTCATAACAGTTGGTATCAGAGCTTTGGATTCTAGGGTTTTGTTGCTGCAAACAAGTCATCTTGGCATTTTCACTATAACTATTTTTCTACGAAGGTTCATAAGCTAAAAAAAAAACCCATTTGATACGAAATTCGGAGGGATCTCTTGTAAAAATTTCATAGATATGATGTGATGAAGTTAGGGTTCTTGCAAGCTCTAGAACTTCATCTCAAAGAGGTCACCGAGGGAAATCATCATAACTTTCATTTTAGACATCAAATTGGAATTATGTAAAAAGTTTCCACAAGTGCACAAAATTTAGTTGATTGTGTATTGATTTTAGAGCCAAAAGTCAAAACAGTGACATGTGGAACGTCATACAAGTTTGCTCTGCTGAACTAGTCCATAATTAGGTCATTGTGGGAGATAGGGAATAACTTTATCTTGAAGAATTAAAATTAGGTCTAACATGTGGAATGGGAAAGCAGACTCAGAGGGATACTATAGTACCAAAGATAAAATATTTGGGATCTGAAATTACATAGATACATGAGTTTCAATATCGAGCTCCTCAAAAGCAAGAAAAACATGTGTATATTTTTTTTTTAATTGCAAAATTCTTGTTTAAAAAATCAGTTTGAAGTGATTCCAAAGGCATATTGAAGCATAGATATTAGTATTGGGTTATAAAATTCCCCCACAAAATAATTCCACACCCATTAAGCCCTCATAAGACTCTACTATAACTCATGAAGAGGAAGAAGTGCAACATGATATATCAAAATTACAAGACCAAGTGCAACAAATTTTTCTCTCGCAAAGAGTAACAAAAAATGAAAAGGAAGCTAAGATGGATGGCTTGAAGAAAGAAATGGATGGATTGAAGGAAGGTTTGACGAAGCTGCTACAAGAAATGATTCCTAATAGCGAAACAGTAGTAGATGAACCTCATGATGAGAACAAAAGAAATTTTAATAATGATTTCATAGACTCTAATATTGGATTTAAGACCCACCATATTCCAAATATCGATGTTAGGATATTTCGACACATAGGAAATAGTTAAGTATAACTTGGTCTAGTGTAGAGTTAGGTAAATTGTTTCTTTACTATGTACATTTGTAGCTTATAATATGATGGTCACGATATGTAGTGACCCGACGATTCACTCTCTCCTCGATATTATCGACACTTAATCCGTAGCTTAACCCCGATTGGCCCATGATATATATTTAAAGAGAATGGAGGGTTATTTGTCTGGTAACTATTTATGAGAGAAGCTTATGTAAATTTTCTTTTTTTATATTAATAAATTTCCTGAAGTGGCCACGTTGGCTCAGGCTATGGAATGTTTCCCTCTTCAAGGGTTTTAACCATGTCAAATACTGGTGTATTGATTTGTGATCTATTTGTGAACGGTGACCTTTGGTGTTTGATCTAAGGAACTTACCCTAAAAATTCCTACATGGTATCAGAGACAATTTGAGGGCCGCATTAATTGTTGATCCAAATTTGAAGCCAATTTTACTGCATGTGACTGCCATTTTCCAGATCTACTATTTCTAACAACTTTCAGGCGAGGAGAACTGCTTTGTTGTGTCTGGAGCGTCTGTTACAATGAGGAACCCCTTTCATTTCATGCGAAAATGTTTCTGGTTGCCTAAGTTATGTCATTTTAGCTCTGGAGGTATAAAGTATCTTTTTTGCAGTTATATTTATTAATCCTTCTATTTATTTCGATTCCCTCTGTTTATTTCTATTCCCTCTGTTTTTTTTGGTTTATAATTTTTTTGTTGTTGGATCTATACCCTCTTCTCTGTCTATGATCTTTGCTCTGCGCTGTATGCGATCTCGGCAAATCAGAAATAGGAAGATGGGATTTTTTTTTTGCTATGTATGCTCTTTACCCACGTCTTTGTGTGATCTCGAGAAATTGGAAATAGTTGAAAAAATGATAGTTACCGGTGAGAATAACCGAAAATGTAACATTATGCCGTATGGCTTGTATTTTTTGTTTTTTTTTGCACGGTTTTTTGGTAGGAAAAAGCACCCACATCGAAGAGCAAAAAAAAAAAAAAACCTTTCCTCCTTTCAAACAATTACAGAATCCTTTTACTAGCTCACTTGGTGTAAAGTTAGTTTATGAGAATAGAGGTCTTGTGTTCAAGTCTCTTTCTCAAGCTTATTTTTGTAAAAAGATTTTTGTTAAGTTACATTTTCTTATAAAGTCCTTTGGCAATTTGTGGGTTTTAAAAAGAGGGTTTTATTTAAAAAGCATATGTAAAATTGACTCTCACTTAATTGTAAAAGTGGGCCACAAAGTAGTTTTTTTAAAGTGAGCTTATTGTATTAAGTTTGGCAAAGGTGGGGGGGGATTTTTTTTTTAAAGTAAAACTTCATCATCAACTTTCAACCTTTCACGTATCTATTCTGCATCTACAACACTTTTTTTCAAAAAGGAAAACTTCTTCATCTCGAAGCTGTTTTCAGAGCCTTTTTTTTAACTAGCCTAATTGCTCAATATATTTCCATTGGAGCAGTTGGTTTCAACCCTTTCAGACTCTTTTTTTTTGAAAGAAATGGAAAGTGCATGCCCGGTTATTATTATAAGCACCAATAATTTCCAATGGATATCCTACATTGTAGACTTACTTAGAAGTAAATGGCTTTATAGAATAGCCATAAGATAAGAAACTAAACCTACCGATGGAGAAAAAGCCGCTAAATGTGAAAATAAACAAGATAGCGCATGAGGGTTGATAGGAATGTCTATTTCTCAAGATCTTTGATTTCATATCCAAGAAATTGACACCCCTCATGTAGCTATGAAAAAGATAAATACTGTTTTTTGCATTCAAAATGAAATTAGGGCCCACAAGCTTGAAAATGAGTTGCTTACTTTGGACCACAATAATTTCTCCTCTATTGAAGATTTTTTGTCCAAATTCAATACCCTTAGACTTCTTTTAGAAGGTTTTAAGGTAAAAAAGGAAGATGGTAACCTTATCTATTCCGTTGTTGCTAAGATTGGACCTGCACACTCTGTATTTGTTTCCACCTTCTATTCCACTAGATAAGCCCTCATTTCTCAAGGAAGAACCTACAAGCCACCCTCTTTTGATGCCTTATGCGATTATTTGATAAGGGAAGAAGGAAAACCCTTACACCTTGGTCTTATTAATACTGGAAACTCTTCTAAGAAAGCCTTAACAGCCCAACAACAACCATACCAAAAGAATCCTACGAAGCAACATCCTAAAAATAATGGTCATAAACCAAACAAGGGTCCTAAGAAATTTTAGCCGCAAACTGACAAAGAAACTCAACACATAGATAAGACATATAAAACAAAGGGAAGAACACTGATAGACATTGAAACTTTTGTAATCATGATGGCCATGTAGAGTTCAAATCTTTTAAGAATATGGAAGCCTTGAAAGAAACAATGAAGAAGCACCACATCAATTTGGATAACTCTTCAACTTCAACTTTAGAAATGACTCTTTCTGCTTATGGTTGTCAAGAATCAAGATATGGTTATGCATTAAATGTATCTTCTTATTCTTATTCTCGTGATTGGCTCATTGATTTCGGAGCCTCTTACCACATGGCCAAAAATAAAACCATGTTTGGTTGTTTTTTGGTATTGTTTATCTCAATAGGTTTTTATTTAAAGGGTGAAAATGTGAAGCTGGGTTACACTTTTTGCCCTTTTTTGAGAAAAAAATTTCATTTTTTTCGGTTCTTCAGCTTTCTGCAAACTATAACAATTTTTCTGTGTAGAATTTCATTTTGCGATAAAAATAAAAGTTGTGAGAAATTTTGTTAGCTTTCTATTAATTATTTTTTGAAATTTTTTTATGTAGATTTGATATGTCAACTTAGCGTTTTTTTGAGTGTGTTTTTCTTAACAATCAAAGGATTCATAAGAAGTCATGTTATGACGCAATGTTGTATTCATTGAAAAATTGTGTTTTTGAAAAAACAAAATGTGTTACAACAATCTAGATAGAGTCTACTTTGTTTTCGTCATATTTACAAAGCCAATGGATGCATATCATAATTACTAGAATTTTTTGAACTGGTCCAATACGAAAAACTGCGTATTTTGGATATGTTT
This sequence comes from Pinus albicaulis, assembly GCA_034641835.2. Classification (NCBI taxonomy): domain Eukaryota; kingdom Viridiplantae; phylum Streptophyta; class Pinopsida; order Pinales; family Pinaceae; genus Pinus; species Pinus albicaulis. The sequence goes on from CM076572.1 coordinate 967,934,279, forward strand.
CGCTTCACAAGAAATTTCTTAACATATAAGTTATAAACTAAAAATATAAAAGCTACCCATTAGAGATGACGGAACAATGTAATGCCCCATAATTTTTTCAATTTTTTTACAATGTATTTTGGGAGATACAAAATTTTGATTTCACTGAATCACAATGACCCTCAGAAATTGTTTGCACCCATTTTATTAGAAAATGGATATGTTTTGCGTCGCAAGAAATTTCTTAACATATAAGTTATAAACTAAAAATCTAAAAGCTACCCATTAGAGACGACAGACCAATGTAATGCCCCATAATTTTTTCAATTTTTTTTACAATGTATTTTGGGAGATACAATATTTTGATTTCACTGAATCACAATGACCCTCAGAAATTGTTTGCACCCATTTTATTAGAAAAATAATTAAAATTATTAAATGTTTATGAAATTCCATAAGAGTTATATTTCCTGAAAGTAGATTCAATTCTGAAAATGCTTGTCTTGGTTCCGACAGTTAATTAACAACCTTTCATGGAGTTTAATCAGTCCAAAGTTGCAGAACCGTATTCAGAACCTAGTTTTTGCATAATTGATGACGCGTTAGTTCGACCGAACTATGTTTTCCTCTTAAGAGCCATTAAATCTAACGTCTTAATAGTTCGGCCGAAATTTTGATCAAAATTTCGGCCAAACTATTGTGTAACTCTCTGTCGGCCGGAGAGTTTTGCGGAGCCCCCTACTATAACACATTTCACGTCAATATAAATTGGCGTGAAATGATTCAAAATTTTCGCACATTTCAGACACTTCTCATTTTACAAAGATCTTGGTTTGGGTTCAAAAACTTTTCTTCAAAATTTGGATTTAAGAGCATTTCTTGGTTGATTTTACAATTTTGGGTTTAAAGAATTTTTTTGGAGGACATTTCTTAGAGGCGGCGTGATTTTGGCAAAAATTGTAAAAAATTTCTTAGACGTACATTCAAAAGACATTTCTTGGAGGTATGTACGTGTTTTGAGTTGAAGTAAATCTTTTGAGCTTTGTTTCATTTTTGTAAGACATTTTTCTCTCAAATTTTTTAAAGTAAATGTTTTGAATTGGAATATGTATTTTTTGCAAAAAATTTACACTGAATTTTTTAAAATTAAATCTTTTGTGACATTTTTTGTAATTGAGTTATTTCCCAATTTTTTGAAGGAAATTTTTTGAACTTCATACCCTATTATCATGGGAAATCGAAGAACTTGTGCGAGAAAATATGATCGAAAAAGAGACCCTGAGACACGTAGAGAAGAGACTAGACAATCTCGCAAAAGAAAGTTAGAAGCCCTCTCAAATATTGAAGAGGAAAATCAACCTCAAGTAGAAATTGAAGCAGGTATGTAAATGTAAATATTATGATCTATTGATATATATTTAAAATTTTCCTAATGTAAAATGTGAAGCTTAGTTTTTATTTGATGAACTAGTTTGAAAAATATTTTGTTTAATGTAAACAGATAGAGATATTCCTCAAAATATTGAAGAAGAAAATCAACCTCAAGTAGAAATTGAAGCAGATATGTAAATGTAAATATTATGATCTATTGATATATTTTTAAAATTTTCCCAATGTAAAATGTGAAGCTTAATTTTTATTTGATGAACTAGTTTGAAAAATATTTTGTTTAATGTAAGCAGACAGAGATACTCCTCAAAATATTGAAGAAGAAAATCAACCTCAAGCAGAAATTGAAGCGGGTATGTAAATGTAAATATTATGATCTATTGATATATTTAAAATTTTCCTAATATTTATTGACATATTTATTAATTTAGTGATTTATTAAATATGTACTATTTTTTCGAATATGTACAGATGAAATCACTATCGATAATGAGATGTTAGAAAATGTTGACACTCACACATATGGAGATAAAAAACCTGACCATGTTATACGATATCGTGTTGACCGCATTTTTGAAAAGCATTTCTTAAATGAGCGAGTGACAGTTTAGGCTCAAATGTTGAAAGGTCTCCTATCATCAAGGAAATTAAAAGAAGCGACGACACTATTGGGTATTCGAAAATCAACCAAAGATAAAAAAATGAAGGAAGAGGTGATAAAAAATATGAGTAGTGCTATAGAGTCAATTAAGAGATCTAGAGATAAAGATGTTTCAAATATACGTAGAGGAATACAGATGGCAATGGTTTCACCAAGTACTCAAGAGAATCGTTTGATAACATCTATGGCACGAGCACTGGGAACCTCGTGAAAAAATCTGCACAGACATCGAAAATTTCGACTGCAAATAGATGTAAATGATGAACTCGCTTGTTGGAGAGCTATTTGTAGACAACCATACAAAGATAGACTTGGAGAAGATGTTAAAAAAATAATATATGAATATTGGAAGAACAATTCGCGTGTTTCACCGACTGCAAGACATGTGATGCGAAGAAGAATAACACGAAATCAATACGAAGAACATGAAAAAAATCTCTTGGAAACCACTCAAATAGAGTTATTCAACAATTTCAAAGAAGAGAATCGTCAAATTCAAGTTTCACTCAGTGCTTTTGTTCAACAAAAACCATGGTATGTAAAACCTATCACCGTACGCGACACTTGTTGTTGCCGTTATCATGTGGAATTTGGGTTATATTATGACACATTCCTTGATTTCGGTAGAACATTATGGAAGGATTCACCTCCTCCTTCCACTATCCGTGAATTCATATCTCAAATTCTATGTGAAAGAGAAAGCGATGAACTATTTTACAAAAAGAAATGTGTTGGTGGTAAAAAATGCGATGATTATGGAAATTTGACTAAATTTCAAAACAAATATCATATTGATATAAATGATCAATTATTGTCCAACATGAAAGTGAAATGGAAGAGATATGAATATATCGGTTCATCGATTCAAGGTGCAAATAGTGTTAAAAGAATCGAATTACGAGAAGACGAAATTTTTCTGATAGACTTTTTGAGAAAGTTTGAGGCAGAAATTTACAAATACACCAAGCATTCCCATAGAGCTCGATGGCAAGACTTGCAATTCAAAAAATCTCGTGAAGTTTTTCCACCAGGGACCATTTTGTCAGTGATTGATTTTGTAGAAAACTACACATTTGTTCCACAAAAAGAAATTCAGAGTGAATACTATCATTCTGACCAAGTCTCCATGCTCTTCCATATTCTATATAGACATTCTGAACAAAATGTCGATCATATAGAAAGCACGAGTGAAAATCGACATATCATTAAAGAATATCACTTTTATATCAGTGACAATCGTACACATGATACATGTTTTGTACAACATTGTTTTGGAAAAATTTATGATTCATTGAAAAATCATGGAATAACATTCAATGAACATTGGATATGGTCAAACGGATGCGCAGGTCAATTCAAATCTGCACAATCATTCTTTTGGTTGTGTTGTCTTCATAAGAAAACCTGCATTAAACATTGTTGGAATTTCTTCGAGACTGGCCATGGAAAAGGAGAACATGACGGTGCATGAGCATGCATAAAATGAGTACTTCGAAGATATCAAATGAACCACTCTACACACCGACTTTTGAACGCTGAAGAAGTTGTTCAATGGTGCATCGCTGCTCTAAGCCATGAGAAAAACCCATCAAGAGAAGTGCGAAGGTACATTAAATTTAATTTATATTGGAAATCTAATTTTAAACATTGTACATTTATCATGCAATGATTATTTTTAATTGTATTTTGATATCATATTTACAAATTATTTTTCTAATTTTCCATATAAAGGTTTTTATGGCATATTGGAATCGAAGACGTAGATAGATCAATTGGAAATGACATTGAAACAATAAAAGGGACTCGAAAATTGCATTCAATTCAAACAAAGTCATCCAAAAATGTGTTTGCATTGGATAAAAGAAAATATTCTTGTTTTTGTGATGTTTGCATAGACAACACAAAATCCAATAACGTTTGTGAAAACAAAATGTATGTGAACGATTGGAAACATACAGAGCTAAATACAAAGGGAAAAATGTCTGTTGCAATGTTTGAAGAAATGCAATGAGAGGAAACTACAATATCATCCGATGGTGATCGAGTTTCTGATCTTGTTAGAGAAGGTAACATTTGAATTACTTTCTAATGATTTAAAGATCTAGAAATAAATTTAAATATGCATAATTAAATGTTAAATTTTTATTTTATTATGCAGGAGATGTTTTTGTTGTAATTGCACCTATTGACAACGATGAAAATGTGAAGTATTATTTGATGCGTTGCACTGAACGAAAAATGAAATTATTACAAGACTATAATGATCACGTATTTCAGTATGACAGAGGGTCTATTATACTGAAAGGTCATTTTTTTAGACAAACTCATCAAAGTGGAGACTTTGTTTACTTTGAAGACTATGAACCTGATTCCATAAGTTGTCAATATAGTCACTTGGTGTGTGCAGCACACATAAAGTTGATAGAAGTTCAATCAAAGAAAAAATCGAAAATTAAGAAATGGAAAATGTCAAAATCTGATCATGAACGGATTATTGAAGATGGAATTCCATTAGAATTTTTTTGAGTGAAGTGTCCAACAATTTATTATCTTTGGATTAAATATGTTTTAGAACTTCCAATACTCAACTAAAAATTGAGCTGCTTATGTTATTTGTGGTTTGCACACGTTACAAATTGTTTGGGTACAAGCACGTGCTCTAGTATCAACTAAAAGTTGTTTTTCTATACATGTGCATTGATGAAAAATGTTATATGTATTGGATATATATATTCTAGAATGAAATTAATTGTTCTTGTATATTAATTGTTCTTGTATATGTTTTTCGACCGTATGGTACAAATTATTTCACTTTATTTTGTAAGGTCAGATTCAGTCCCCATATGGCCTAGCCTCCAAGGGACGAGATAACAAGTGGTTGTCCCCACTTGCCCGAATCTCAGTGTTTAAGTACAATTTTACTGTTTATGGCGGACATCTTACATGATGTCCTAGCCAAGGATAGATTCTCTTTGTTTCAAGTTTCCGGTAAAAGTTGTCACCGAATGACCTACTAGGATATTATAAATTCTAGCTTTGTAAGATCATTTGGCATTCGGAAAAATTCAAAAGTCTTGGAATGTCAATCAATTTAAAGTATCATTCACCCTAGGGAGTGTAAAATATTCAATGTAGGTTGGTGACGATGCTCACTCCTAGCTTGAAGCAACTCCAATGACCAATTCTTTAATGAATTCCAATGCACTAGACCAAAGTTGGTGACCCACTTGGTTTTTCACCCAAGAAATTCCAAGGTACTCTTCTTACCTTTGGCCCCCAAAGCTACAATGGAGTTATAGGAAGGTGAAGAATTTTTTTTTCATTGATAGGAATTTGGTCACATCCCTTATCTCCCCTTATCAAAAAGTTCCTATCTACTACATTATCCAGCGTGTACTCAAGATCACTATTTCGTAATTAGAATATCACAATATCATAAGTTCTCACAAAAATACTTAGAATGCCATTACGACACTCATCTAACAATGGGGAGCTCAAAACCTAGAAAGCTCCTCGTCCCCTTAATAATAATGTGTTTAATTTAGTCTTTTAGGTGAGGATTAAGTGTGAATCTTGTTTTCACATAAAAAAATAATTAATTGTTTAATTCCATAAATTTGATTATTCACCAAAATACATGTCATATCCACTATTTGTCTCTCCTACAAATTCCCATTATTTTATTAAAATATATGATTTTATCTCACCCAACTATCACATGTTCCTAAATTTACTCCTAATTGTTCCCTATGACCTAAATCTACTCCTAATTGTTCCCTATGTTGCTTTTCCCTTACTTATTTTTAGAAAGTTATTTTCCTAGATCCATCATAACTATGGATCTATCAAGCGCCGAGAGGGATCAAATATCTAGAGGTGCAAACCTCTTTTTTGAGTGCAAAACTTGAGGAAAGGTTTGCACCTCGAGAGATTTGATCCCTCTCGGCGCTTGATAGACCCGTAGTTAAGATGGATCTAAGTTGGTTTCAGTTGTGTGCAACCAAGGAAAAACTATCGATAATATGAGAAACATATGATTAATTTTATCCATAATATGTAAATACATCTAATATTAATATAACCATTTTAAATATGCTAAATATGTTTGAGATTTATCAAGTCATTTTAATTTTAAATTTTCTTAGTTACCTCAATTTGTTGAGATGATAAATATTGTAGAATAACTTTAATAATGGAAAAAGATCAAATAAAATTTTTGAATGCAAAGTGACAATGTAATAATATTGAATGATAGAATGTGAATAATTAGAATGTAATCAATTACAAATAGCATTTATTTTGATCAATCTTAAACTATTTTATTCTTCTATTCTTATTTTCACCCTGATTAGTTTTGTCATCTTTCCGTATCGATTATATTAAAAAGAAAGTAAAAATCATAAATCATAAACCATTTAAATATTTAGCTCGAACTCTTGTATTAAACACCATACCTCAAGTCTCTCTTTCTCTCCAATATTATTAGGTTTAATTATTATAACACAAAAATCGTTCTACATTGTCAATAATTTTTTGCGCTTACACTGAAATCAATGAACACTATTAATGCAATGACTTTACAAGTAATGTACCATCATACATGCAATTATATCAAATCAGAAATCAACATATACAATGAAATCAATGGGGATTGTCTTGTTACAAGTAACATTTCAATTTACCACATGTGCAAATGTAGGTTGAAACCATCCAAAACTTTAAGGTTTAAAACCCTTTTGATTATATATTGTGCAACATTAAAACATTAAACATTTAAAGTTCATTAAATATCACATGCAAAATGTATTGAAACCATCCAAAACTTGAGTTTTAAAAACTTCACATTCCATGCCAATTATAATTCAACTATCCAACAAAAACATTTAACATTAAATATCACATGCCATATGTAGTTCAGATGACAACATTACTTCACATTCACATGCCAAAAGTACTAAAACCATACAAAAATTAAATAAAACAAATTATATAATAACAATGTAATAAAATATGTCCAAAAATTGTAAATCTCACTTGAGTATCAAACTGTATCAAGTTTAACAAATTTTAAAACCATCTAAATTTTAAAATCAAATCTATTGTAAATGATGTCCATCAAATGGAGGATCTAGCGTCTGGGTCTCAGTCCGCGCCCTATCCTGTGAATAGGAAACCTACATACACAATGCACATGTACTTGAACATTAAAATTTGAATTTTTAAAAATGAATGAGAATATATATATCTAGAACTTCATGTAAAAAACAAAATATAACAAAAAAAATCATGCAATACCTCGTAAGGTTCCCTCTCCATTTGATGAACAGGTTCTCCCATAGGAACATCTGCAGTGGTAAACTGTACAATATACATGTACAGTTAAATATATATATATATATAATTTATATAAATTAAAAACTTTCAAATGAAAATGCACGTGTACATATATAAACTTATTTTCAATAATATTAAAAAAAGGAACTAAAGACAACTTGTTCAAATGCTGTGGATGTTCCTATCTCCGTCGCTAGAGTCCCCAGATTAAAAAAATCTTCTATAGGAACCTAAATTCAAATTTTTTTAAATAACTCAAAATATAGATCTCTCTCTCTATATATCTCAATTTTTAATGGAACTTTTTGAGGTAGAATATATATATATATATATATATATATATATATTTTAAACATAGATTTTGAACTTGTGAAAAATTGTCCATACTTGTGGCACATCTCCCAATGAAGTAGAAGGTATATCTCCTAAGGAAGAAGAAGGTACCGCCATCCCAAAAACATCAGATGGAATCGGTACCTGTTAAAACATTTTATCAAATTATATATATACATACATGTACATGTGTGACAACAATTATTTATTTTAGAATCACTTAAAAAACACTAACATACATGTGCCAACATATCATGATGGTCAGACCCATCTGCATTGTTTGAACCGGAGGTCCCGAACGTAATATTAACATTTTCATCACGCATCATGCCTGAGAACTGCAAATGGTGTTTTAATATATAATCATACATTTTTGTTAGATTAATGTACACATACAAATAAATATATACATGTACATACACATGTATTTATTACAAATTGTACACATGTATATGTAAATATAATTTCAAACCCTAAGGTCACTAACACATACCGTTCCGGTGCCCTCTTCCTCATGAAAAATTAGGTCTTGCAGACCATTGCGAGAATTTATTGCATATGTTCGGAGATCTTCAACATTGATGTTGTAAATCTCCTCATCTGTACGATAAACAAAATTGGCACGTGCATTTTCACGTGCTCTTTGTCGATTTAAAAAAAGATCGACTCCACTCAATCCGCTATGAACATTGTCGATCATAACATCTCTTGCTTCTCGACTTATTTGAGAAGTCACATCCATCTCTGATCGCAGGGTTTCGACTCGAAACGGTCGACTCACCAATGGCGGCTCAGGGTCAGGCAACCCCACATCTCGCTTAGCGCCCTTATGTTGATATAATTGACCTCTCCCCGGGCCAAAAAATTCTGAAGGAAGGTCATTGTAGTCGGGTTTCATACCCAAAAAAAATTCTGCATAAAACATCTGTGCAAAATAAACAGGAACCTCATTGTTCCATGGAAGCCTTCCAAAGGCCGCAAGATGTCGATCATACAAATAAGTAGCTTTGTTTGGGTGCTTGAAATACTGCACCTTCAAAATTTTTCTTTTTGGCCCTTCCTTATAATTAAACATTGACTTGGCCTCTGCTCTTGTAACTCTTTGTTTTATGTCCTGCCATTTATTGGGACCTATCACTGTTTGTTTTCTCTTTCTCATCAGTTCTACAAACGAATCAGTCGTTGGCCCCAAATTTTTGTACACATTTACCATTTCACCCAATGAATGTGTAACTATTTTGAGGCTTTGTCTACTCTCAGCAGGTAGAGACAAAGCCTCGAGATCTCTTTGCAATTTTGCATGAAGGCTTTGACACCTTTGTAAGGTGCATTCCACCATGTTCGTTTCCCATGGTATATCAGTAATCTCAGTCAAATAAGTTGTGCTGGGTTGACAGCCTTCTTCTTCAATGTACCGTGCTGCCCTGCGTCTTTTTTGACCACTTGCTCGAACATTTTCAGCCTCTGCATCAATATATATAGAATTTCGTATATTAGAAAAAACACGTGTAAAAAAAGTTGTACAAATTTAATGAAAAAATATTGAAATTGATGGCAACCTTGATGTTGTTGGTTAACATCTTCTCCAACATGACCCTCCTGAGAACCAAACCCAGAATGATGCTGCTGAGAAACAGACCCATAGTGACCCTGTTGAGAACCAACAGCCGTTGATTGGCCTTCGAAGGAATAAATATCACCCCCTTCCTGCAACCTGCTACCACTCATACCTCGACCGGTTGAACCTTGGCCACGCTCCATGGATGGAGTAGAAACCCTTCTCCTCTTGCCTCCTAAAAATTAAAATATGAAACTTATTAACAACTAATTTCACTCACAAAGTTAATACAAAAATCAATTCCATATGTACACACATGTATGGAGATTTAAGATTATATTTAAATACCGTGAACATCCTCCGATCCCTGAACCTCCATATGGGATTCGGCTGATCTTCGTCTTTCATCCTCCATGATATATATCTATTGGTCGACATTCAAAAAATCGATTTCAAAAAATCAATTTGTAATTTAGTGTACACAAATTATGTAGAACAAAACTTTCAAAGCAATAATTGATCATGTGTGAAACTAAATTTAATCGAAAAAGATATTATAAAAATGATAAGTTCACCAAATTGCGCTTTACATGGTGGGAGCACACTTGGTATAAAATTTACTACTTATACACTTTAGTTTGTGGAAGAAATGACACATGTACATAGTTTACCTTAAAGTTGTTGTGTTTTACGGATATTAAAATGAAGAACTTCTATTTAGATTCATTCCAGAGATTGATTGTAGGGAAATTTACTAGATATGTCACCTTTCATAAAAGATGAGATCCAGAGGCTACCTGGCCCTTTACAGACTCTGCCTATAGAACCTGTAGAAGTAAACACTAGAGGCATTAACAATATCAAAGAATGTTTTCATGCTCATACATGGGAATGTGTCTCTTTCCCTACGCAAAAAAATAGTTCAAGGTAGTTAATCTTCATAGACATGTCATCAAGCAAGTCAATGTGATCATCCCCAACTTACTTTTTATGAAATTAGGCTTGGAATCCTCTACAACTTGGTGGATAAAGTTGAATGGGAACTAGGTTGAAAGGCCTTTACACAATACATGCTAGTGAATAACACTTAGTAGGTTATGCCAACAAATAAAGTGGGAGAAATGTTTTCTCCTTGAGGTTGTCCAATTGGGTGTGTAATACCAACTTCACACATTTCCTCATAGGTTTCTCTCTTAGGTTACAAATGTCTTCCACCTTATTAGTTATATATTTTTCAATTTCCTGAGGATTCCTTGATTTTTTTCTCCTACCATCTCCCTCTCTCACTCCCCAAATTATTGTCATCAAACATGCCCCATTGAGGATCTAGAGCAATGTTTGCACCATACTTAAAACTGTCATTGCTGCTAATTGAAATTGGAGTCATGTATACTAGATTGCTTTCTTAAGTGGCTCTTACTTGGACATTATCCTAAGATGAGTTTGACATGATGGTCATATGAGGTTGGAAGCTACTTAGTGTAATTTTCCTTAAATCTTCAAAAAAACAGAGCAAAAATGTCATTTTCGATCATTTTTTATTAGCTTCTGCATACAACAAATGCTATCACAATTGCAACACAATCATGTTCCATGAGCATGAATTATGAATTTCACAAGCCAAATGGCAAGGAAATTTGCATTCATTTAGGCAAAAGAAGGCTATGACATTAAGGTCCATGCTAGAAAAAATTATGCAAATAAAGTTGCTAAGTCTTGATACTTACCATGTGTTTCAAAGCCATAACGAAGGTTGGCTTTGAGAGTGTCCTCTCAAAGCCGTGTCTTGAGATGAAATTTAATTCAATGTCTTAGAGTTGCAAGGTGGAATTGATAGAACTATTTGATTTCTTTACCATAAATGGATATCTCCTTTCATCTATACCTTTCTCTACCATCTTATTTCCAAATGAAATGGGAATTTTCACATTTTGAATGCCATTACCATGTAATTTGGTAGCCTGCTAGCTAGACCTATCACAAGTAATGTTGTCATACCAAAATATTTCTCTTGCTCAACTCAGTGACCATGACTCTCTTCTCACGCCTTTCAAGAATCACTAGAAGAGGTTGATAAAGAATATAGGAAGGAAATTTGTACATGAGCTCTATTATTTGACTTGAGAGTCAGTTGTTTGAAGAGGCATGTTTTGTCCACTTGTGTTTGGTTGATGGTTTTGTACACCAATATGTAAGAGTACATGGAGATATTCACATGATGTGAATTTTTTTTCTTTGAAGGATAAAAATGATATGTCAGCGAGCTATGTTTCTTGCATGATGTGTTTTTCAGTTTGATGGTTTTGTTTGTGACAAGACGTCACAAAATTTTGGGAAGGTCCACTCTTGAGCGAGAGCCTCATGATTACAACCTAATCATGAGAATCAAATGGGAGTGCATCCTTATTTTGAAAAAAAATAGGATTCTAAGCTACCTAGGACTCAAACCATCATTTTTAAATTTGAAATATCATGGTGTGTTGTTTCAATGCCTGAATCCACAACCCTAACATAAATTGTTTTATTCTTTTTTGCAGGATTTAGTTGGTTATATTAAAATTCAGTTGAATTTAAAATTCTTGGCTTAGTGGCATGAACCAAACATATTGTACATATTAAATGAGGAATTTCGCTCTCCCAATCATTTATAAATCACCCATATCACCAAGAAAACATGTTTTAAAAGAACATACTTTGGTATGGGAAAGACATTAGGTTTCAAATATTATAAGATTGTATAATATTATAAGATTGGATAATTATATTATTTGTCATGTATTATATTTTGATGCTTATAGAGTGAAAAAACTGAAAGAATCAAGTTGTAGGGTCATTTTAATGGTGGGTGGAGAATTGGGGTCTAAAACCTTTTGGAGTCATTTTGAGGTATTAAATGTCATTCTGGGGGTCAAACGATTATCCCTTATGCCGAAATATTGACCATTATTCTACACTTAAAGACATATCCAATGGTGCAAGAAAAACATCAAATGAAGTTCATTCAAAATTTATGCCTTTAGTAAGTTGACCTATCATGTTGACCAGGTCATGGTACGAGAGAATGACATTTTAGCCCCATTACTCATGCATGGCAAGCTAACTACATGTGGAATTTTAACAAGACTCTATAAAAGGTCTAAAATCACAAACCTCGTTAATGGTTGACAGAGTCAAATCTTACACCTAATTGGCTATCACGCTATGTTAAATACTTGGCCACTAGGAGGAATAAGAGTTCCATTTTGTGTTATTGTATTTTGTTCCATAGTTGAAAATACAACTAGGTGTGAAGTTAGAGAGAAAAATGTATGAAGTTAATTTTTTATAGCAACCTTACACGCTAAAATTCAGTAGCTAACTCTAGAGCATGTTTACATTTTAGTGTTGTTTTTCTCCCATAAGGATTTCCTAGGGAAAAAGGAGTCTAGAGCATCATTAATTTTTAGGGTTGCTTGTCTCCCATAAGGATTCATAGGAAAATAATTGTATTGATTGTCTAGAGATATATGTATGTGTTTGTTTCATTATGTTATCTATTTCTTACGTTGTGTTTCATTATGTTTTATTTTTCTTACATTTTTGCCCTCCTATTTTTCTTTCCAATCAAGGTTTATAAAATAACATGAGAAGCAACATGAGACTTCTAACAATCATTTTCAATAACTATATGGAAGGCAAGAAGGATTATATACCCTTAAGCTTAAACTTATGTAGTTTGTCAAATTTTATCATATATTTTTTGGTAAGGGTAAATGTTTTTTATCTATAGTACAAGTCATGAGTTCCCCAATTTTACCTTATATGTAAAGCATGATTCTAGGATTACTACAATTTATACTTGGTTTCTTATTGTGATGATGCCCTGTCTCAATCTAGACATAAGTGATGATGGTCTTCTCCAAATCAACTCATGTATCCTCATTAAATTTATACAAACATTTCAAATTCATATTTTCTTTCATAAAATTCTAGGAATATTAGAAGAATCAGTAAAAAGTGAGATAGCCATCTCAATATGCCCCCCATAATTCATTTTATAAAAGATAAATTTGTAAAATCCCTTTCGGTAATAATGGCCGTTATTAATTAATTAAAAAACATAATATATAATAAAAAATTGGCAAATAAAATTTTTGATGAAAATGTGCTATGAAAGTAAAGGTTTAAAGGAAAACATGTACAAGGCATAGTTGAGTACAAGGCATAGTTGAGCCAAATTATTATCTATTTGTTGAACTAGAAAGGACATATAATTATTACACATGTTTAATTTACATTCAAATGCTTATTTGATTTATCTCCTATAGCTTAATGTATTATGCTAGATATATAATTTAAGTTGAAGGCCCATGAGATAAATATGACTTCTATGTGACATTTGTATTGAATCATCTATTTGTTGTGTTATATGAACATAATTGGTACGCATATCTAATTTACATTACTAATATGTCATGCTTCTTTAATTTATCTTTTATAGATGATTGGAGCATCCCTTTTTAATCTATCCCTTTTGACTTCGGATATGTGGGCAATATTCATATGCATATTTTTCTATCATAAAGTAGTGAGTAAAATTGTATTCCATTTGTGTCAATGTTAAGGTTAAGCACATGGATTAAAGTTTTATATATTAGATGAGGAGGCTATGTATTACATATGGTCTTGAATGAGATTTTGGACTCTTTAGATATATATCTAAAGAGTCCAAATGCTCATTCAAGACCATATGTAATCCTCATCTAACTTAGCAAGGGATTTGCAATACTATATTTGAGTTGGCTAGCTCCATTTCAAGATATTATGGTTATCCAAGAGGTGATATAAAAAATGAAAAGAAGGATATTGAACTGTAGGTTATCCAAGTTGGACATAGAACCAATGGAGAAACCTAAGGAAAAACTATGTTTCCAAGTCGAACCTTTGTAGAGGTTCCAGTACCTGAGAGTAAAATCCAGTTTGGGGCTGTTAAATTCTAACTGTACTGGTAATTGTGCTAGGGGGAGAAATAGGATGTAATTTCCTCTTCTCATGGTTGGGAGTCTTGTTTTTCATGTGGATTCAACCAAACATATTGTACATATTAAATGAGGACATAATTATTACACATGTTTAATTTACATTCAAATGCTTCTTTGATTTATCTCCTATAGCTTAATGTATTATGCTAGATATATAATTTAAGTTGAAGGCCCATCAGATAAATATGACTTCTATGTGACATTGTATTGAATCATCTATTTGTTGTGTTATATGAACATAATTGGTACGCATATATAATTTACATTACTTTAATATGTCATGCTTCTTTAATTTATCTTTTATAGATGACCGAAGCATCCCTTTTTAATCTATCCCTTTTGACTTCGGATATGTGGGCAATATTCATCCGCATATTTTTCTATCATAAAGCAGTGAGTAAAATTGTATTCCATTTGTGTCAATGTTAAGGTTAAGCACATGGATTAAAGTTTTATATATTATATGAATACGCTATGTATTACATATGGTCTTGAATGAGCTTTTGGACTCTTTAGATATATATCTAAAGAGTCCAAATGCTCATTCAAGGCCATATGTAATCCTCATCTAACTTAGCCAGGGATTTGCAATACTATATTTGAGTTGGCTAGCTCCATTTCAAGATATTATGGTTATCCAAGAGGGGATATAAAAAATGAAAAGAAGGATGTTGTTGTAGGTTATCCAAGTGGAACATAGAACCAGTGGAGAAACCTAAGGAAAACCTATGTTTCCAGGTCGAACCTTTGTAGAGGTTCCAGTACCTGAGAGTAAAATCCAATTTGGGGCTGTTAAATTCTAACTATATTGGTAATTGTGCTAGGGGGGAGAAATAGGATGCAATTTCCTCTTCTCACGATTGGGAGTCTTGTTTTTCATGTGGATTCAACCAAACATATTGTACATATTAAACGAGGACATAATTATTACACATTTTTAATTTACATTCAAATGCTTCTTTGATTTATCTCCTATAGCTTAATGTATTATGCTAGATATATAATTTAAGTTGAAGGCCCATGAGATAAATATGACTTGTATGTGACATTTGTATTGAATCATCTATTTGTTGCGTTATATGAACATAATTGGTACGCATATCTAATTTACATTACTTTAATATGTCATGCTTCTTTAATTTATCTTTTATAGATGACCGGAGCATCCCTTTTTAATCTATCCATTTTGACTTCGGATATGTGGACAATATTCATCTGCATATTTTTCTATCATAAAGCAGTGAGTAAGATTGTATTCCATTTGTGTCAATGTTAAGGTTAAGCACATGGATTAAAGTTTTATATATTAGATGAGGAGGCTATGTATTACATATGGTCTTGAATGAGCTTTTGGAATCTTTAGATATATATCTAAAGAGTCCAAATGTTCATTCAAGACCATATGTAATCTTCATCTAACTTAGCCATGGATTTGCAATACTATATTTGAGTTGGCTAGCTCCATTTCAAGATATTATGGTTATCCAAGAGGGGATATAAAAAATGAAAAGAAGGATGTTGTTGTAGGTTATCCAAGTTGGACATAGAACCAGTGGAGAAACCTAAGGAAAAACTATGTTTCCAAGTCGAACCTTTGTAGAGGTTCCAGTACCTGAGAGTAAAATCCAATTTGGGGCTGTTAAATCCAGTATGTTCTATATTTCTTACATTTCTGCCCTCCTATTTTTCTTTCCAATCAAGGTTTATAAAATAACATGAGAAGCAACATGAGACTTGGAACAATCATTTTCATTATCTATATGGAAGGCAAGAAGGATTATATCCCCTTAAGCTTAAGCTTATGTAGTTTGTCAATTTTTATCATATTGTTTTTGGTAAGGGTAAATGCTTTTTTATCTATAGTTCAAGTCATGAGTTCCCCAATTTTACCTCATGTAAAGCATGATTCTAGGATTACTACAATTTGTACTTGGTTTTTTATTGTGATGATGCCCTCTCTCAATCACTTGGCCATCTCTTGATGGGTAGTTAAATCTTTATAACAATACTTAATTAAAATTTATCTATTTGTATTATGTGAAATTATGTAAAAAATGGTATACTACTTTTCATAAAATTGGGTTGAGTTTATCATATATTTCAATGAAAGTTGATTAAATATGTTTTCTTTAAAAGGATCTAACAATTTTGGTAAAGTATGAATTTTCCATTTTGTGTGGCTCTCTATCAACCTTCACTTTCTCATTTCTAGAAAAAATCTACTTGCTCATTCGTATACCCACTTTCTATTCAAATGCATGAGTTTTGAACTCTCAGTAACTATGTTTTTCCACGCAAGAAAATTATGTCACATTTTATACCAACTCTAAATATTATTTTGAAGTTTGAATTACTGTTATTCTTTTATATAATTTAACATTAGATATAAGTTTAAAATTAGAAAGCTACTTGGGTGTCCTCAGCTTAGATATTTGTCACTCCACCATGTCAGAGAAACCCAGTTCAACTTAACTCAATTGTTGGGTAGAATGAATCTCCTTTCTCCTTGATTTTATTATGTGGGGAGATATGTAATATCTAAATTTTTAGTTCATTATGTTTTAGATTTTTAAATTTTGTAGGAATGAAAATTTACTATGTTAAAACGAGAAACAATTATAATGTTTTAAGGATTATTTTATTTGAATAATATTAAGAAAATTTGAATACTAATGCTGAAAAGACGAGGTTGTAAAGTGTAAATTCCAATCATGTGAATAGGATGGAATTTCGACACTTTCCAAAAATCTCCTAGGAAAAACCCTTAGGGAGTAAGAAATTATTAAATTTAATTTAGATTGGAGAAATATGTCAGAAAACCCCGGTGAGGAGGAAATTGCACTAGGAGAGGGTGAAAAAGCAACATTGTGGAAAAAACAAGCTTTAACGAAAAACATACTTTTGTGAAAAAAAGCCTAGGGTAAGGGGATCATCAACCTAGAATAACGAACGTTGTGTAAAATAATCCTTGGGGAAAGTAGGCATAAAAAGTGCCTTCACACGGAATAAGAAGAGGTTGTTGGTTCTAGGGGTGGAGGTCTCTCTTGCTCTAGGGAAGATAGGGAGGAAAAAGCTGCGTGGTTGGAGGAAATTTTTTCTTTCCCGGTTAGGATGATTCTTTCATGAGGTCGGTATTTATTCTTTGTGTGTTATATTGATGATGAATTGAAATGCTGTGAATTTATTAGCTACAAGTAGTGTGTTTGAATAGAAATGAAGCGTAACGAAATTATGATGAATTTATGTAGATAATAGGTGGAAGTCACAGATTGTGTTGCTGGTTGAGAATATATTTACGATTTTACCCTTGAAGTAGGTATTACTGCTATTATAACTATTTTTATTTTCATGATGATTAGTAGTGTCAGGATTTATGCCAAAAACATAAACACATGATAGGGTTATCATAGTAGGTAATTTTAATGAGTTCATAGTTGTCCAAGCATACATAAGTGTGATTATGTGATTTTATTACGGTAAGTTAATTATGAAAATAACCTGCTATCCTCATGGATTTTTACCAAGTTATCAAATTAAATTCGGGGTGTAAACTGATGTAAATGGTGGTTCGATGGAGGTAAGCATGTGAGTAAGTTTTACTTATGTTGAGTCTTATTATCCTTTAGTATGGTAGCTCTATCCCAATTCCACTAGGAGACACTAAGATCGGAGGGCTTCCTGTCCTTGCAGAAAGGTAAGTTGGGAGAAAAAGGACTATAGGACAAAAGTAGTATAGTGTCATACGAAAATAGTACATGCATGCGATGAGTTGCCGGGAACGACACGGCTAATAAAGTAAGTTTAGAAAATGCGGGGACAAATCTTGCGACGAGGCTATCTAAAAGGGTAAAGGAGTTGATGTAGGATTAGAGTTGAACCTAGTCCTGAAAGTAAATGAGGAAAGTAATACACTAGACGCTTTGTATAATTTGTATAGAAATAAATAATTTAGAGAAATAAGAAGTAACTAATCTTATCCATTTTACATCATTTCTCTGTGAAAATTTTCTATTAAGCTTGAAAGCGAGACCAACTTATACCGGTTTGCAGCAAGCACATATTCTATGAAAATTGACAAGCGGGACAACTTTTAGTGTCCAATAAATATCAAATGAATATACGAAAATACAAAGCAATGAGTTTGGGTTGTACACGATTCGACGCATAGTGACTCTGTTCGTAAGGAAAACTCCTGTAATAAAAATTGAAGCATATTACGTATGAATGACACATAACATGTATATCATCCCATTAAAGCATGTGAAATTCGGATGGATCCCTGATATATCAATACAATTCGAGTTGTTAGACACATATTAATTATATACGATAGGTGACAATACAACTAAGATCGGGAGAAATTATCATTTTTTACATGTATATATAAATAAATTAAAATTCGGTTACATATAGAATTTCATTCCCCCGACGGTAAACACGGTTTATCCGGTCCAAAATTAAGGGAATAGTGGAGTTACCACAAAATTTTAAAGTATAGCGAAAGATGTCCAAAACCACTAGATCGAGCCAAAAGAGGGTCGTGTCCATGGGGAAAGAAGAGTTGCCCATCTCTCCCGGGAAAAACAAAGAAGGTAAGAATTATCTTGAAACGGAAGGACCAACCTTACCGCGTGGACGCGGGAGCAACGGGGGCGACAGCAGGCACCGGGGCGTCGGCGGTAGCGACGGCACGAACACGATAAACTGCTGATAACAATGTGCGAACAGTGAAGCAGGTAAACCATAAACATTCGCGGGTGATTTATTTATAGAAAATAATTCGGTGAACTATTTTAAAAAGTAAAAGTTCGGCGGGAACTCATGGTTCGGCCGAACTTTTTTTAATCGAACCAGTAGAACTTTCGTTGCGTTTTCCAAAATCGACGAAAATTACGATTTGTAGGCGCGTCGGTGTCTTAGTCATTGTAAACTTTGTAATAGTTAAAGCCCGGAACTTGTAAAAATTTTAGGCGAATATTGTTGGAAAAAAAATTAAATTTTGGGTCTACAAAAAGTGTAGCTTGACTTCACGTTCCGCCCATATACACCTAGCACCTTTTTTCCTTTGAGTCATCCTGTAGCAATTTCACTATAATGAAGAGCTTCATTCCCTTAACTTGCTTCATCAATATGTCATCACATCCCATAATTTGTAGCATAGAATTCTTTATGAAACCATTACGATTTCTTTCTAATCGGTGAATTCATAGAGAACTCCATTAGAAAATATCGGCACTAGTTTCCGCAATGACCTTGATCTTGATAGGCGCATTCCATCGATGTTACTTATTGAGGTTTTCCGGAGTTGATCAAGAGCTCCTACCATGCTTCTATCATGATGCTATTAACATACATTGCTTCATCATGCTAACCAACATAAATCACTTAAAAGAAAAAATGATCTCAATCATACTAGAGATCCCTCGCTCCTTCTTTCTTAGATTTATTTGTATTAGGTTCTTCCTTCATATATGTGACATGGGATTCTTCCTTTTTCCTCTTATCCTTTCCATATGCTGGACAATTTGTTTTATAATACCCAAGTTCATTACATCCAAAGAATTGTACATTGTCCATATTTCTTCTTTTATTCGAGGAATGAATTTTCTTCGAATCTTCCTTTCTTCCTAGATATGGATTTGCAAAGGCTTGATTCCCTTCACTTGATCCTATATCAAAGCTTTAGCTTTCAATATTGTTTCCTCTATTTTTGGGTCGAGACCATAAATCATGGAATGGTTTTGTTTCTTTCTTCCGTATAAACTTGAAGTGAAGTTTCCCCATTCTTGGTAGGAGCATTCCAGCTTATGAATTTAGTAGTCATCTCGATCATCGGACATTACTTCTCCCAATTCTTGCGGTTGTTCTCTTCTTTCACAAATCCTCATAAAGTATGAAGTGATTCCTTCTTTTCTTGACAATTTGTTTTGTATAGTTCTTGTCTCGGAGATATTTCTTCTCCTGCGGTACTCATAGAGAATGGCTCCACCAATTTCTCATATATTACTTTTGCGGACTTTAGTTTTGATACATAGGGAATGGGTGGTGTAATGGATTCTATGAGAATCCTTTGGGCTACGATTTCTCCCTTCATGTGCTTGGCATAGTGGAGCATCTTCTTTTGAGGTTGAATTGTAGATTCTTCAATGTAGTCCATAACCGTCTTCAATTAGATTCAAATCCGTCCTCTTCTTTCATGCACTAAAGTTTGATGACCCAATGAGTTGTTCTCTCTTTAGAATAAGTCATCTTAACATATTTAATAGGATTTGCTAGATACTTACTTGAGTAGAGTGAGAGTTGCGACTTCCTTGATGACGATGAAGATGAAGTCAAGAACTATTTCTAAGATTGAAATCTCTAATGTAGGTGTTCTTGGATCCTTGATGATAAAGGATATCATCAAAAGATGATTTTCTTCCAACAATATTTACGGAATATAAATATTTGATGGCAAAAAGATTATTTTCTTGATGAGTTGATCCTTTGAATATCTTACTTGAAAATAGATTGAGAGTCTTCCCTTAAAAACTAATTTGACTTTTCAACCCAAAATTTGATCTTAGCTTACGGGAGTGTCTTCTTGTCAGAATAGCCCTTGTGTTCGGCACCTTAGCTTTGATACCATGTTGAGAATTTGAGGGTTGGTGATTAATTAAAATTCTCTACTTGATAATTACTTATGAACTTATTTCTCTTACTTATATATTCTCTTTATTAACTTATTATGTCTTTCACTCAAGTCAATTATCAAAACACAAGAGACAAAAGTGTAGGCTCTTCAAGCCAAGGCTAAAACCTCTCCCACTTGGAGAGAAAACCCTGGTAATTCTTCTTATAGAATTTAGGTTGACAGTACCATGACCATGACCTAGACCTTGACTTGCTAATTATGCCTCCAAGACCTTGTCCCTTTCTCTTTCCTGGAAGCTCCTTATATTGTCCTTCTTTTCTGCCTTTGTATTGCATCACCCTTTGTTCCAACACTAGGAAACTCTATCCCTATTTTAGCAGCCCTAACTAATGTAAACTGCTTTAGTTTCATCTATAGTGTGATCTTGGCCTCCAAAAACTCTTCCTTGGCCTTCTTATTATACCCATGATACCCTAGACCAATAACACTTGCACACCTTGCAAGACTTCTTATCCTTAAATACGACTTCCATCATGCACTAGATTGCGATCACAGCAGAACCTTCATGCTACCTCCCCTTATGAGTGATGTAAATAGCAACTCAACGGATATACGTGCTGGTAATTTGTCTCTTCATTTCTCATTGGATGGTCACATTTTTGTGGTGAATTACTTTTCTTTGTAATGTACTTTGTTACGAGTCTTCTACCAAAAAACAATACACTTTATTTTTCATTGTGCTTCCTTTGAACTTTGCGGAAT
The DNA here is from genome assembly GCA_034641835.2 of Pinus albicaulis. NCBI lineage: Eukaryota > Viridiplantae > Streptophyta > Pinopsida > Pinales > Pinaceae > Pinus > Pinus albicaulis. Next base: position 967,955,950 of record CM076572.1, read on the forward strand.
ACGCATCTATAATAGACCTTAATCCATACTTTACTTCTTGCAATTATGCTAGAAAATTCAAATATATACGAAGCTGTTCTAATACGCAATTGCGATCAGAAAAACTCGGAGATGTGTGGATTTTCCCCTCTTTGCAATGCGGACTTCTAGGGTATTTATGGTTATTAGTCCTGTATCGTAAGCCACGACCATGAAATGGTTGAATATTCATTGAAAGCTAGAATTTATAATAAGCCTTTGAAAATGTGACTTGAAAGGGCTTATCTTCCGGTGTTAATAGAGGCTATTTGAGGATTGCTTTGAGCATCCTTCTAGAGCCATTTTCTTCAACGGTTTCATGACAAGGTCTTGAGGCATATTTTTTTTGACTATAATATTCATATACATGACTCTTAATTACATTTATAAACATAAGACAACCTTAATAGACATCGAGAAAAAGTTTATTAGTATAATAAAATCTTGCACATGAAACCCAAGAAGCAGAGTACAGCAAAATACATTTTATTATCTTTGTCTTCTTCTTTACATAAATTCATAATTACATATTCGGTATGAAAATGAGTCCTGATTACACTTTTCAACAATTATCACCAAAAATACCCTTCCACATCTTCTCAATCGAGTTCCATCTCTTCTTCCAAATTCTCCATATACATCTAAGACTTTGGTGGTCTGCGACACCCAACGAATACAATAGTGGAGGATATGAAGAAACTTCCAAGAAAATGCAAACCTCCCGATGATTCATTAGAAAGGATTGATCCCACTTTGATGCTATCTTGATTGGGGATATATCTAATTCATATACTACCCCTTTCCTTTTGAATTTTGAAATTTTTTTTTTTTCAATAAAAATGTGCACAATTGCTTGGTAGATTCAAGGGTGTCCTCAAATATAATACATGTTGATTTTGTCTAAAATTAAACATTTCGCCCCAAAATTTTGTTGTTCACATTGTTCTTTCGATAGAACCAAAGTCAAGGTATTAGGAGAAATGAATTTCGTTTTTATAAAGAATCTCTTCCAACTCAAAAGTATGAAAAATAATTGATATACTAGTTGATGATATTCACGACTTTTATGGTTTAATTCTAAGTAGAGATTAGTGCCGAAAAGCTCCATGGTTACTTTGCTATAGACTAGTCTCATGTGGATTCCTTATGATGTAAAGCCAAATCAAATTCGAATTGATCGAGAAAAGGATATGAAATATTCGGTAGCTAATTTTGAAGAAGAAAACGAACCAATGGTCTTTACCAATAATATCGTTGAAGACTAATTTTAGGTCCTTTTTGGGTAGTTTTAATAACTAAGAATATCCTTTCTCAATCAATTATGTCACTTCCAAATGAAAAAAATTTGCAATGAATTCTTCCAAATGTGCTGTAAACATTGTAGATAAAACATTAGTTATAAATATTTATTTTCGACTTTGTATTTTGATGGCTCTAAATTCAATGATGGTGTAGGAGCGGGATGCATATTAATAAGTCACGAAGGAGAAAAAACAATGCTATCATGTATATTAGAGTTTGAATGCACAAATAATATTGTGAGTATGAAGCACTTGTCCAAAGAGTACATGCATAAAGAAATAGGTCTTGATATCAAATACTTTCAAATGTTTGAGACTCAAAATTGTTGTAAAACAATTAAGGAACACCATTCATTATGTCTCTAGTCATTTGAATCATTATCAATACCTCGTTATTTCCCCTCACTTCACATTTTACGGCATTTAATATTTCTCCTAAAACTAGACTTTAAAATGTAACGCGTATACATTCCGTACAACATCTAGACTCATTCCACACGAGGATTATAGTCCATTTAGACTTTCCATTGAATTAATTTTTTGCCCATATATTCCTACCAATGTCACCAATTGGTGTTGATCGGCGGTTGTCATTGATTTCAACCCAAGCGGCTTTTGAGGGGCCTATTTGATATTGCATGGGAATTTTGACCTACCAAAATTAATATATTCTGGGTCAATAATCATTTTTATGGTTTCTACTTGTCGAGATGTTTCCATTGATATATGGCACGCCATGTAATTCTTCAAGGTTTGAGAGATATTCATGTTTGAAGTTTGTAACCCCGATTGGTGGGCTAAAACCCCATGGGATTGGGGCTTGGGTCATTGAAAAGTCATAATTAATATTTTTTATGTCTAAAATCCCTTCCATGTTCATGACTGAATCCCTCTCAACTTAAGCATTCATATAAATTGTGATCTTCATTTCCTCCTTATATGAGGATTTGGCTATGTAAACGGTCATCGTGGAATTTTCGCTCTAAATTTGTTTCTAGAGTTCAAAAGCTGGAAATGTTTGTGAAATTGAAAGAGCGAAATCTGAAGGCTTCTGATATAAAATTTCAAATCAAGGTGCACATTATTTTTGGAGATATGGTATGGGGAAGTCAAAGGTTTTTTGCGGGGCTCTGAAATTCGTCTCAAAGAAGTGACCTTGGTAAAATCGTCATAACTTTCTCCTCTAGTATCGGATTGGAATTAGTAAAAAAGTGGCAGATAGTGCATAGTATTTAATTTTTTCTCTATCAATTTCAGAGCCAAATGAAGAAACAATGACACGTGGAACACCATACAAGTGCGCTGTTGAAGCAGTCCATAGTGGGGCATTGTGAAAGATAGGGTATAACTCTCTCTTGAAGAATCCAAATTGGGTCAGACCTATGGCATTGGAAAGATGACTCGAGAGGACCTACGAGTTCGAAAATTAGATATTGAAGATCTGAAAATAACATAGATACACCGGATTCAATATCAAGCTCTAGAGAGGCTAGAAAAAACTAGATCATGTGTTGTCGGGGTTTACGAAGGACCAAAATTTCTACGGCAACAAAGCAAAAGCCAAGGTGCGGCGAGAGGGTAACATGACAAGAGCAGCAACCAAGGTGCATAAAAACAACAAGAATTTCATCATATGGAAGTCTTCAAGTGGGCAACAACGCATATAATCATTGTAAAGGTATCATTTTACTTAGTCTTTGTAAATACATTGTTGTACAAATTGTACTAGTATCTATACGCAGTACAGAAGAGGAAGTGTTGGGAGGTCTAGGATCATCATTAGGTGGTTGTGTAAAAGTTGGGGTTATGGTATAGTATATCTTCTTCTTCTACATCATTCTATATCATTGTAAAGTGGACCATTTTCCATAAATGCGGGAGTCCATTTTCTTCTTTTATTCTTCTATAGGGTGGTAGGATGGTGCTAGGGTGAGTTGTAGCTCATTAGGTGTTGGGGTATCCGTTGGTTGACTACTAAAGAATCTCGTTGGAGGAGGCGTCCATCCGGTGGGGTGGAGAGGAAGAATGATTTTCTATATTCTAGGAAGTTGGAGCTTTATTTTCAATTGGAGTTTCGATATTAAAATTATTAGAAAAGCATTAGGTGGCTTTTGTCCGGAGTAGATTTCCATAAAAATGTGTGCATTTGTGTTCCTATTGTTCTTGCTATCATTGTACAAACAACGATAATAATTGAAGATTAACTAATGCTCTAATTAGAAAGGAATACTAAATTCACCCCCCCCCCCTCTTAGTATTTCCGACAATTGGTATCGGAGCTTGGTTCCTTGATAGCGAGTTTAACGACTAGAAAGAGGGTCATGGAGCATGCAGGGAATGGTGTACCTCTATTCAATGAAAATAATTATGCACTTTGAAAAGGAAGAATGGAGGTATATCTCTTAGCGCAAGTTTACGAGTATGGGACATTGTTCAATGGATTTACATCAATAGCATATGAACAAGGTAAGAAGAATTTGGTAAATGATCTGAAAACGAAAGAATATTATTATTAGTGGACTTATTGAATGTTGCTTATCATAAGGTTTTGGGTTGTAAAGCATAGAAATGTATGGGACAAGCTTGAGAATATATATGCGGGTGACTCAAATGTCGAAGAAGCAAAGCTTCAAATCTATAGAGCAAAATTTGAGCAACTTTGAATGAAAGAAGATTGCAGCATTGATGCCTTGCTGTGCGTTGATGGAAGTAACCAATAATCTGGGAGGATTGGGAGAGACGGTTGACGAGAAGACCATTATACGAAAGATTCTTAGAGAACATATTCAACCCAAAGGTATCGGTCTTAGAATACGGTGCAAATGCAAGGACAAACTCGGCGGAAGAATTACATGGAGTTCTCTTAGCATATGAAATGAGACTTGATGAAGAAAAGGGTACTTCAAATCTAGAAGCTGTGTTCGTTGCATCTAAGCAAACCAGCAGGACAAACAACCTTCAATTGAAATGACACCTGCAAGTGTGAAAGGGGGAGATGATGGAGAAGGTCTTTTAGATGAAGAATATGCTTACTTTACAAGAAAACTAAGCACGATAAGGGAAGAAAATTCGAAGGTAAACTTCCATTGATATGTTTCGGTTGTGGTGAGGTTGGAGGCATTTCGTAGAAAAATGTCGAACAAAAGTGATGGCAACTCAAAAGGAAAGAAAGGCTTTAAGAAATTCAGCAATGACAAAACGAAAGGATCCAAAAAGAACTTTCTCTCTAAAGAAAGATAGCTCAACATTTGATGGAAAGTATTGACAAAGAAGAAGCCCGGTAAGAAAGTATTGTTATGGCCAAGCACAATAAACAAGAAGTATCAAACAATGAAGAAGAAGGGTTGACCATAGAATAATTTTATGAAAGGCAATCAAGCTTATAAAAGAGCTCAATGCGGAGAAGATCATTCGATACTCTTGAAGAACAAGTTCAAGGTCTCAAAATTGAGGTTGAAGAACACAAATGTATTGAAGAGTCACTTCAAAAGAACTTGGAAGAAAGCAACCAAGAAAGGGAAGCATTAGAAGTCAAAGTAGTCTCCTTTGCGTAAGGAAGTGAAGAAGGGAAAAACTATCCAAAAAGTATACCCATGACTCGAGGAGCATTGGAAGAACTCATCAACAATCAACGATCTTACAACGACGGAGGCGGCCTCGGTTACGAAGAAGAAGAAGCGAGGACCTTCTACAACAAAATACAATGAGCCTATGAGATGCGACACATACATGAAGACTTCATTTAAGGAAAGATTCGCAAGCACATCCTTGGAGAAGGCAGTTCCTCGATGAAGATTTTCATCCAGGTAACATATTTTTCATGGCTATTGTTATTCATGTGGAAAATTTGGTCATAAAGCTATAGAATGTTGCACGTACCACTGAAACAATACAATTCCAAGAGAGATTCTTCAAATATGAACCTCCCAAGGCTCAGCAGTATAAATAGATTTGAACATTTAAGAAATAATATGTAATGTTACAAATGTCGAGAACTTTGGACACATGGCAGTACATAAACTTGAAGATCCTCGAGAATAATCTTTGAAGCCATAGAATGAATGAAAAATGGAAGAAGAAGAAAGTGATAATTGTGCTCTCGCTCTCAAGGCTCAAAAAAATAAAGATGTGTGGTATGTTGACGGTTGCCTCGACACATGTAATTGATAGAAAGAAATTTGTATCTGCGAAGAGAAGAAGGATGGAACCATATCCTTTGGAAATGATGGATCTTCAAATGTTATAGGATCAAAATACGTCACTCTCGGAAAACGAAGATGTTATAGCCAAGAATGTTCTATTGGTCGAAAACATAGATGCAATCACATCCCGATGTTGGACAAATGTGTGATCGAGGACACACGGTGCTATTCAACTCCACAAAATGTGAAATCGAGAAGGCGGTATGGTAAAATTTTGGCTACGGCAAGTCGAGGCTCCAAACGACATGTAAACACGGATGAAGCAACTAAAGCATGTCTACTAACTAAAGAAGATGAAAATTGGGTATGGCACAAACGAATGGGTCACATAAAATTTGGCAGTCTTGTCGGGATAAGCGAAAAGGAAGCGAGTACGAGAAATGCCAAAAATCTCAAAACCTTCCAACACCTTATGTGAGGCATGTTGGCATGGCAAGAAGACAAAAGTCCAATTTAAAACAAAAGAATACTTTTCATCACATCCATTGGAATTGATACATGCGTCTATGTGGTCTGGTGAGCAAAGGCTTAGACGAAGGAAATTATATTTCATGTTAATTATAGATGACCATACTAGGATGACAGCCATGATGGAAGTTTCCTAAAGAAAAATCTCGAAGCATTTGAGTCAACTAAGATCTACAAGGAGTTGGTTGAAAATGAAGCTGATTTGAAAATAAAAGTGTTTAAGATCATATAATGGTGGAGAATTCACTTCGAATTATTTTGACCATCTTATGACGAAAATGGGAATAAAAATGAAATTTTCAACGACACGAACATACGGAAGGAAAAATGGAGTTCTTGAAAGAAAGAATAGAAATGTACGAAATGGGCGGAGACAATGTTGAAGGACTCAAATTGGATGAAAAATTATGAGTTCAAGAAATTGATACGGCAGTCTTCATTATCAATAGAAGTCTTCTCGGAAATAATTGCAACAAGACTCCATATGAATTATGGAAAGAGAGAAAGAGCATTAATGTAAAATATTTTAGAATCTTCGGAAGCAAATGTTGTATCAAAAAGAAAGATCAAAATTTGGGTAAGTTTGAATCATGTGTTGATCAAGGTATCTTTGTTGGTTACTCCACGCAAAGAAAGGCCTATAAATCTTTTATAGTAAGACGAAAACGAGATAGTGGAGAGCATAAATGTTACATTTGATGAAGATGGTGTTCTAGTGAGTAATGATGAGGATCTAGAAGATCTTTAAACTTGAGATAGACGTTGAAAAAGACACGGAGATAAAATTGTAGAACAGAGAAACGCTATCCAACGAGGAAGAAGTAAACAATGATCATCAAGATATGCAAAACAACAACAGCTCCTCGAGGAGAAAAAAAGAGTGGATTCAAAGAACCATCCACCAAATCAAATCATTGGTGACATAAATGAAGGTCGACAACTTCGTTCATCCACATAATCTCACGTTGCTTTTCTGTAACTTTTTGAGCCTAGTAGTTTTTGAGGAAGCCGGCCGGAGTGGGCAATTGGGTAAGCTGAATGAAGAATTGGATCAAATTGAAATAACACTGGGGGTGGTTCACGACCGAAAGATAAAAATGTCATTACAGGACTAAATGGGTGTTCGAATATTGATGAATGAAGATGGGCAAGTTACCGAAAACAAAGCAAGATTGGTTTGCAAAGGCTATGCACAAGTGGAAGGAATTGATTTCGACGAAACATTTGCACCGGTTGCGAGAATGGAAGCCATCCAAATGTTTCTCGCCTATGCATGTTCGAAAAATCAAAGTCTACCAAATGGATGTTAAGTCATCATTTCTGAATGGAGAATTAGAGAAAGAAGTTTACATCGAACAACCGAAGGTTTTCTATCACAAAAAAGGGCTATGCATATAGTTAAAGAAGAGCTCTATATACAATTAAGGCAGGCTCCTGGAGAGCATGGTATGCTCGTCTTGATGGATATCTACGTCAACAAGGGTTGGTATTGTTGATAGAAATATTTATGTACAAATAGATAAAGATAATTTAACAATCGTTGAGTTATATGTGGATGATATAATATTTGGTAGCAATGATGATCGGTACAAGTAAGGGGTACACTACACAAAGATGAAAAGTGAGTTTGAGATGTCTTTACTTGGTGGTGACATACTAGCAGTCGCTGACTATCTCAGCAAGAGAAAGGAATATATATATGTTAAACCAAGTACATGGAAAATGTAAAGAAATTCAAAATGGAAGATTTCAAACCCATCCTTGCCGATGGTAACGGGTTGCAAATTGAGCATAGACGACTCATCTAAGGATGTGGATCGAGTTGTACGGATCTATGATTGGTAGTCTTCTATATGTAGCAGTCTCTCGCTTGAGATGTTATGCGAGTAGTTGGACGAGTAGCAAGATTCCAAAAGCGGCACCGAAAAGATGCATATTATTCTTGATCAAAAGAATTCTTCGATATCTAAAGGGGGCACGGAAGAATATGGCTTGTGGTATCCCAAGGGTAAAAATCTCATTGTTCGAAGCCTTTACGGATGTAGGTGGGCGGGAAAGCGTTGATGATCGTAAGAGTACTAGTGGAGCAGCATTATCTAGGTGGTTGTATCGTATCATGGTTGAGCAAAATCAAAACTTTAAATCTCGTTATCTACGGCGAAGCGAGAATACATTGCGGCATCATGTTGTGCCTCAAGTCCTTTGGATGAAACAAACTTTGCAATATATTAAAGTAAAATTCGGTGAGCATTATTCCCATGATATGACGACAACACTGGTGCCATCGACATCTCCCGAGAATCTTGTCATGCATTAAAAAACAAAACACATTCCGATCAAATATCATTTGTTAGAGAACAAGTCGCTAAAGAATGTCAAACTTGAGTATGTTTGTACAAAGAACAAAATTCATGATATCTTCCATGAACCATTACCTCGTGAAGCATTGAATATCTTCGTCAAAAGCTTGGTACTCCCCGAGTTCTCATTGGGTCTGGTGCGGGGAAGGTTGTGTATCGGGGGGAATGGAAGTGTGTACGGGTGCGGGGCGGTTGTGTGTCGGCGGGAGTGGAATTGTGTATGGGTACGGGATGGTTGTGTTTCAGAAGTTACCCTTTTCCATTGATGTTAAAGGAAGATGTTGTAGGAAAGAGTGTCATGATCGCGGGGGAAGTACTTGTTTTGCCATCAATACCGAAGGAGATTGTTGATCGGCGGTTGTCATTGATGTCAGCAAGCTTACCAGGGGGCTAACCCAATATTGCATGGGAATTTTAGCGTACCAAATTAATATATTGGGTCAATAATTCTTTTTGTACTTTCTTTACTTATTGAGATGTTTCCATTGATATATGGCACGTAATAATTCTTCAAGGTTTGAGAGATATTCATGTTTGAAGTTTGTAACCCGATTAGTGGGATAAAACCCCATGGGGTTGGGGCTTGGGTCATTGAAGAGTCATAATTAATATTTTTAATGCTCCTAAATCCCTCCCACGTTCACTTGTTGAAGCTCCCTCTCAACTTAAGCATTCATATAAATTGTGATCTTCATTTCCTCCTTATCTACGAGGGATTAGGCACTATACGAAACGGGTCATCGTGGAATTTCCTTCTAAAGTTTTTTGTACGAGAGTTCAAAAGCTGAAATTTTTTTATGAGGCAATGAAATACGGGAGGAAAATTTTGCAATAAAAAAATTTTAGATCAAGGTGTGCAATATTTTTGAGATATGATCTGTGGAAGTCAAGGTTTTTTGCGGGCTCACGAGAAATTCATCTCAAAGAAAGTGACCTTGAAATAAAAATCTTCATAACTTTCTCTGCGAGTATCGGATTGAGATTATATAAAAATTGGAAGATATTTCACGATCTGCCTTTTTCTATCGATTTGCGGAGCCAAATGAGAAGAAAAAGTGACACGTGCCCTTTCCGTTACAAGTGCACTCTCTATTTGAAGCTTGATCTATAATTAGGGAATTGTGAGAGATTGGGTATAACTCTCTCTTGAAGAATAAAAATTGGGTTAGACCTATGGCATTGGAAAGATGACTCGAGAGGACTACTATAGGACCAAAAGTCAGTCACTAGAGGATCGAAATAACGGAGATACACTAGATTCAATATGAGCTCTAGGGAAAGGCAAGAAGAAGCTAGATCATGTGTTGTCAAGGGTTGCAAAGGACCCGCAATTTCTCGACAACTAAGCAAAGCAAGGTGACGGAGGGTAGCATGACAAGAGCAACAGCGAGTGTAAAACAACAACAAAAAATTCATCATATGAAGTCTTCAAGTGAGTATCAACATACAATCATTGTAAAGGTATCATTGTGTAGTCATTGTAAATACATTATTGTACAAATTGTCTTGGTATATATTTTCCAAGTGTTGAGCGGTGTTAGGAGGTCTAGGATCATCATTAGATGTGTTTGTGTCAAAGTTGGGGTTGTAGTCTAGTATATCTTCTTCTTCTACATCCATTCTATATCATTGTAAAGTGGACCATTTTCCACTGATGCAGTCCATTTTCTTTTATTCTTGTAAATTGGTAGGGTGGTGCTAGGGGTGATTTGTAGTTCATTGGGTGTAGGGCATCCATGGGTTGACCTCTTGAAGAATCTCGGGCGTTGGACGTCCATCCCGGTGAAGACTGGAGAAGAATGATTTTCTAGATTCTAGGAAGTTGGAGCTTTATTTCAATTTGATTGAATATTAAAGAATTATTAGAAAAGAATTAAATACTATGTGCATTTATTGTTCCTCTTGTTTATAACATCATTGTACAATATGATAATAATTGAAGATTAACTAATTGTCTAATTGAAGAATGCGATTCCCCCCCCCCCCTCGGTATTTCCAACTTAATTGGCATGTGTTTAGTGATGACAAAGACATTTTAACCTTTTAACATGCGAAGGATCATACGATGATCAAATAATTGATGAGGATGAACATGAAAGAAAGTTGAAAAAAGCAACTAAAGAAAATTTTACTGATAATGGTAAAACTTGAAGATACGTATGACTTAAGGATAGATCTAAGAAGGTTACTAACTACAAACTTCGAGTTCGACCTTAAAGTTTGAATTGGTAAACCTTAAGAACTAATCTCAAAAACCTTAGAACATCAATCCCCAGGTATTGGTTTCTCACTAGATGAGAGATTAGCCTTTATTCATTTATTGAAAAGATATGAGTGTTTTCTCACGGGAGTTATGAAGATCTCAAAATGTATGACACCTCCATTATTCAACACTATTCGTGGTATACGATGACAAACACGTGCAACAAAAATGAAGAAAATTCATCCCAATTTAGAAAAATCAAATCAAAAAAAGAGTGAGCTAAATAAACTCATGGAGCCAAAATCATTTTTCCGGTTAGGCATTAAATGGGTTTGAACTTGGTGCATGCTAGGAAGAAGAATGGTGACATACACATTTGCATTTAGTACAGGAATCTCAATAAACTTGTCGAAAGGACAATTTTTTCTTTGTCACCCATGGAACAAATCTTACAAATCAGTAGGCGGTTCTAAACTCATGTCTTTTCTTGATGGTTTCTCGAGATATGCTCAAATACTGGGTTCACCCGGATGACGGAGTTAAAAACTACGTTCAAAAGTAAATGAGGAAACTTATGCCTACAGAAAATTCCTTTGGTTTAATAAATGCGAGGCAACCTTCAAGAGCCATGGACATTGTCTTGAAAGGTATGATAAATGAAATTGTTGTAGTTTACTTAGATGATATAACAATATATTCCCGAAAAAAAGTAATCATTTCCACGATCTAAAACAATTTTTTGAACCATGTAAAATGTATGGAATTTCACTAAATCCAAAAAAGTCCTACTTCGTTCTTAGCGAAGGAAAACTTTTAGGGTTTATTGAATTCAAGGAAGGAATGTTGCATTGACACGACGGTTAAGGCAATCTTTGAAATATCTTTACCCCATAACAAAAAAAAATCGGTGCAATATGTCCTAGGACAAATTAATTTTGTTAAGAGATTTGTTCATGATTTTTCAAAAATTGTTTGTTCACAAGCTATGATCGAAAAAATCGAGTTTTTGAATGGGGACATAATGGGGAAGGAGAGATGTTTGTTTTTGTAGCATCGAAAGTGATCTAAGTCTCATATTTGGTTAGGACGTGGAGCATGGGTATTCAAAGAACCCGAAGCTAGTTTGTGGAAATTCCACTCTATTCCACGTTTTATTAAAATAATTAATTATTTTAATGGGGACCATAAGTCTAAACTTAGGAAGTAAAAAAATAATTAATGGGTGTTAATAAAACATAGTGTGAGATCTTCTAGAGAGCAAAGATCTTAGCTATTAGTTAGACTTCTAATTTGGGTCATTGATTTATCGATTAGATGATTATAAAGGAAGGATTGAGGGCCATTTGGAAAGAAAGATGGGCATACACTCGTGCTAGAAGTCAATTCTTCGAAATTCAAGGTCGATTTCAAAGGGAGAGTTGCGGGCGGGAGAAAGTGGAGGGTTTTAGCGACGATCATATTTCAAGGAAGAAGGTCACGAGAAGGGCATAGGGCGACATGAGGGACATCACGAAGAGCTTATCGTAGTGATGTGGTCTCACATAATATTTGTGTAGGGAATCATGTAGAGGTGATGCGATGGCTAGTGAGCCTCTCGAGGTGTCGAAGAAATTCACAGGTAGGAATAAAATTATCTGAGTGTTTTCCTTGAATTTTCTTAGTAATTAACTAGTCATTCCTTGGAAATAATTGTCGTTGAAGATTAATATATATACCCTCATACGTTATATGATTTTCTCACATTTGGTTTTCGGGGGGCAATTGTCCAAAAATAGCTTGTGTACGATGTGATTGATTCTTGTGCTTGTATTTCTATTCTTTTCTCTATATGTACTTGTGTGATAAACGTAGTAGAATTTATTTCGAAATTTCTTGAAGGTTTTATTGTAAATAACTTATTGTGAAAAATAAGTAGGAGAAATAATTAATAATTATGATAGAGTTTCGAATTTCTGAAATTTTCATGGTATTAAATATGAGATCGGCTAACGGAATTGGAGGTGCCAATGGAGCAAAGTCTTGATGCTTTGTTGGACGACGACTCGGGGTTCATATGAGTTCTGCGGGAGAAGAGAAAAGCATGAAAAGAAAGGTTGGATCACAACATATACGTGGCTTCCGGTTGGAAGAGGGTTAGCTTTCTTGCTTGACTCTACTTCCTTAGAGGTTTGGTATATTGATAGTGGAGCTTTTGCACATATGACATAAATATGAGAATTGTTAGTATGAATCTTTAAGTAGAAAAATACACTTTAGCTATGCATAAAAAATAGCCATAACATCGATGTGGCTGCCAATATCTTTTAAATCTCATGGTTGGTCAGTCCAAATAAAGCTACAAATCCAGATCTATGCATAAAAGACATTAGGTAGAAAAATAAAATGTTGCTCCATGCATCCAATAGATAAGGCAAAGAACGATATATTTGAAAGAATTTTTGTATTAAAAGAGGCACACGAGAGGAAAACAAGAAAGGTGTTTTAATTCTCTTGATAGAGATGGGTTCTTGAATCCTAGACATTTTAGATCTAAAACTTCTCTCTCTTGTTGGTGTATGGAGACAAACATAGAATTCAAAGGGAGCTCTGTGAAATGATATGGAAAATGTGACAACGATAATGGCTCAAGGAATCAGATTGAGAATATAGATCCGAGTGATCTAATGCAATGAAGAGTAACAAATGAATGGAAAACCTTCTATTTATAACAAAAATATTAGGGCGGTCTAGAACTTGGTGCATGAATAAAATGTTAACCAACTTCTAGAACCACCTTTTGGGGAATATTTTATTATATATTTGTTGGAGAAAGAGGATTTTTGACTTGGGTAAAATCATTTATTTGTAAATAATAAATAAATAAATGATTTTATTTTATTTATTTTAAGAAATGGTGGAAATATAATTAAATAAATAACGATTGTTTAATTACTTATAAATGATTTAGTCAAATTTAACTAGGAATATTATTTAAATAAGGATTAGATAACTTATTCCTAGGAAATAATAAAACAAATAAGGATTTATTTAATTGATTTCCTTGTTTGGGTTAAATATGACCGGGAATAATAATTGGTGTTTAGCGATTATTCCTTGAGGAAATATAAACTCTAAATATAGATTTGTTTATTGGCACCTTTTGGGGTTTCAGTTTAGACCATAAACAACAATAAAGTTATTTTACTAAGTTATTTCACATAGTGAAAGCAATTTTACTTAGGAGTAAAATTAGTCTTACATGATGTACTTAGGTCCATCTAATGATAAAAGGTTAGATGACCAAAAAATGGTGTAACAAAAGTGCTGACATACGAGTGTTGAAGGAGCAAATCGTATGGCCCAGAAATAATTGTAAGAACTCAATCACTAGACATCAAGCGGAAATCGAGGAGAGAGAAATGTGGTAGTCTAATGTGCTAAAGGACTAGACCACAGGAGCGAGACTTGCGGAGTTACCTTGAGTCTCTAGTTTATGAGATGGTACCGTGCTAAGGTGGTGGGGGAGGCTACCTGTACGCGTCGAGATAATGCAAAATAATAGTGTGTTCGATGAAACAAGGAACCAAACGATAAGTACATGCGGCATAAACATAGGTAGGAAAAAATAGAATGATGAATCCCACATACATGTTGTGCACAGGATAACGGCTAGGACTTATATAATAATATGCGAGTACATGAGATACAAGCCAACCCAAATTCCCCCTATAAACGGGGAAGGGCTCACAAAATCCGAGCGATGCATGCAAATCGAAAAGGCGGCGCAGCGGCTTCAAAGTGACATCATCAGAGCTCTGGGGCTGCATCGAAAGGTACATTTAAGGAAGAAGTCATTAGGGCGCGGGGGCTACCTGCAAATGTCCCCTCATGAGGTTGAGACATCTCACACACACACAGGAGTCTGTGCATTTGCTGTGCATCAGCCAGACCATCAGGTATCACAGGAGCTCGATCATGTGGAGAAGGAGGCGGAGCCAAGGTACATGCCCCAGGACCTATCTTCTAGAGTGAATGAGTTGATGTCGACGAGGAGGAGAATTAGCCATAGGTGAGGCAATAAGGGATCCCCAACTAAGGCACGAGAGAAAATAGTAGAGCGACGAACGAATGGAACCTTTAATGATGATGATGAAATGAGGAGATCTTTTAGTCAGCAGAGATGGACGACTTCCCTTGTTGAAGCATAAAGGGCATAAATGACTTGGCAGTGACACAATATCATGAGGGATAGGAGACCATGGGACTAAAATCCACAATGTGCGACACAAGAGGAAGGCCAAAACGATGAAGGACGGAGGACTATAGCGGGATACAAAGGGACTCGGGATGGACCCATGAATGCGATGATGACTCAACTCGGATGCTCTAAAAAAGGGCGAATCAATGAAAGATGCTTTGCCACACGGTAAAGATTACGATAGGGAACAAAACATGAATGCAAAATAAGGTATCTCTTAAATAGAAAATCAACATGAACAAGGACAAGTAAGGAGACAAAGTGGTGCCCAGTACGAGTCACGTAAGTGAGGAAATTAGTTTGGAGGAGAGGTGAGTAGACCTTCATGGACAAATGTGTCCTATTGAAGCAGAAAAACATGAAAAACTAACATACTTCCATTTGAGTGCTCGGGGGAGAGCTTTCCAACGGTGCAAACGGTGTGTCAAATAGGGCTATGGTTTGGTTGCGAGCGGGCGAAAGAAAAACGGGGGTTTCTCTTCTAATAAGGCATTTCCCTCAAATCCATTCATTTGCTTGTGTATTGTCGTGAATGTGGAGAGGAGAAGAAGGCCCTAAATCTTGCGGCGAGCGTAGCGGACAAAGCCGTCATTGGAATGAGATCCATCGGTTACGGGTAAGAGGCCTAATCCTACTCTTTGGCACAGTGGATTAAAAGTTCGAGATTAGGTTCCAAATCTCGAGATAGCCCCTACCTCATCTTCCACGGCGGGTCGCAATTTTTGGGGCAAAAATTGCGGCACAGGAAGGTTGGAGCCTAAAAAGTGCGACACAGCCAGATTTGGCCAAAAGTGCGACTGTCGAGAGGGAGGTGATTTTAGTGTCTGTGGGCTAAGATTCGGGTTTTTGTGTAATTGAATGAAGTTTTTCCTATCTGTGAAGTGAAAGCGAAGATGATGGTTTGTGGAATATGGTAGATATACGGATCGAGTGGAGAGAGAGAGACACCGGGTACATTCGGTCGGGGAAATCCAAGCGGATCGGGGTGTCCGTCATGCATTGGCTAGGTTTGGGGTTCGAAGTTGTGAAGAACCCCTTTGATTGAAATTTGGGGAGCCCTTGTTGGTCCGGATTGTCAGTTATTAGGATCCAGTCCGCGGGTCTTTATGGTGCGGGGGCACGGGATTGAGTTGATGGTGCGGGATCTATATTTCACGACTAGTCTCCCACCATTAGGGATGGTGGGAAATACGACGGTGTTACCACGGGGTCGTAACATCATGGAGTTCGTGAAGCGACATTGTCGACGGAGTGTTCGAGTCGAAAAGGACTCGAGATATTTATTGGGGATTTAGAAAATTTGGAGACCTGTGCGATGGCGGCGGCGAGTGCGCGCGGATCCTGGGCAACCGGTGCTCCATCACATGCTAGAGGAGATGATGATTGTAGAAAGTGTGTTGAGTGGGACCTACTGTGGGTGGGCCCGGATGATGTTGGTGTCGTTGAAACGACAAGCTGACCCCTTTGTAAGTAGCAAGTGAACCATGATTGTGTGTATGGGGTGTATTGTGCTCCTTCTTTGTTGAGAATATCCGGAAGCCTTGCGACCTAGGTATGCAGTGCACGATGGGGGTCCTAGAGAACCCGGGATGCATTAGTGGGGGCGGCTACGTAGAGAGGAGGAGGAGGGTAGTCGGACGGGTGTTTCGACTAGAGTTCTTCGCCCATTGGGATCGGATAATAGTTATACATGGCCGATTATCCCTACGGTGGGATGAGTTATTGGGGAGGTCGGACTTACTTGTCTAGTTTAGTATGGGGCGATGCTAAGTGACGAAGTAACTAATGTTTATTTTATGTGCATGTTAAATTTTGTGAAGAGTATTTATAGTGCGACCCTTATACACTTTTGGTATGCGAGATGTAGCCCGGGGTAAGAAGCCGTGGGATGTATGGGATGACTTTTTAGCGGTAGTAGGAACTACGGTGCTAGTGGATCGAGAATGGCACGAACGAGGACGCTCTTTTGGAGGAAATTCATCGTAGATGTGAGGGGCTACTAATTGGTGTTTCGGAGCGGGGTTGAAGAAGACTTAGACGACTAGTACATAGAGAGAGCATGTATTGGTACCCTTGGAATGGCGAGGTATCATGTGGTAGCGGCGATGGTAGTCGAGTTGTGCGTGATCTACGAGCTGCGGGAGCGAGCCATTGGCTCGAGATCCTCCCGGAGAGAGTGATTAGATGTAGGGCGGTGGTGCCCCCCCCGGTGTGTATGTAGGGGCAAGTGGTGCCCCCGAGTTTAGAGTTTTGTTTTGTAACATCTTGCTAGGGCATGTCATATATATCGAGTAGATGGACTCTAAAAACATATTATATGATATATATTATGCATATGCATTGTGTTGATGATGCGGTACATGTCTTGTGTGTGATAAATTCTGGAGTCTAGAACATGGTTTGCAATGCTATCTACGTAGTGATTTTGACTTCTAGGTACATGGTTGAAAGTAATGAATCTAAATTCACGTATGAAAAGTTTCGATCGTAAATATGTTAAACGGGATAGGGTTATGCACATGATAGACACCATTGGTGCGCGGAGCAAGCCGGAGAATCTAAATGAACGTACGAAATGAAGGATGCGATGAGAGGGCATGCGACTAAGAGGCCACTTCTTTGCATCATATTCGGCACGATTATTGGTGGCATTACTGATAGGACCCCATTAGAGAAAGAAAAAGGGTATGCGAGGGGGTAAATATGGCCCAGGCTGAGGCTAGATTAGGGAATAGCGACTTGCCCCATTGGCATAGCCAATGTAATGTGTGGAGGAAGGTCGGAAGCGAAATATTGTCACAAGACGAAATGGGAGGAGGAAGAATAATGATGGCGGCATGAGTGTGGGGTAGACATCAAACAACAACTATGGGAGGGTAGTCTAGGTATAATGAAATTTATGGTGATAAGCCAAACTAGAGGGTGATGTATGAGGGCTATGGGAGGAATAGTGGGAGCTCGGTGGGGGAGAACATCATAGATACGGTGGTATCATCACGGGTATGAGTGGGAAGGAAAAGGTCGAGGAAACCACATGATTCGCCAGCTACCTAAGTACATCATCATGGGAAGAAAGGCTCACATACGGATCGTCATGGGGGACAGGAAAACAAGTAAAGAATGGTCGAGATGTGGAGCCTAAGAATGTTCTTTGAAGGGGAATCGAAAAACGGATGGAGTGGATTTAGGGGAATGTACTCAGGAGCCATACGGATGATGATAGGTATGGGGGGGAAGCGAAGGTTCGACATCTCAACATCAGGGGGAAGATATCATTATAGCAAAGGGATCCTGGTTGGCACAGCCTTTACGTGAGGGATAGGAGCGGAATTGGGTTTTGTTCGGCCTCGTACTCTTGGACTATTTATAAAGAGGCTCAGGTAATGCGTGAGGTGAGAAATGGTGAGAATAATGGCCATGGACACCACACAAAGCACGGGGTTTGTTGGTGCGAAGATTCTTTGGGTTCTTGGCTATGGATGAGGAAGAAATAGAGGTTCAGAGACTTAGTAGATTCGAAATTATGACTTTAACCATGGGTTTGATGCGGGGGGCCAGGGTAAGTATGGGTGGCATGATCGACACTATCACACAGGGCGCAGGCAGCGTGGAGGAGGGTAGGGTCGGGCGGGTGGTCTTTTCTTTGGATGCCCCCTTTATGAGCTTTCCTTTTCTTTCCGTGGCTATCCTGGCAGGATGGTCTTGTTGAGGTCTTGGTGGCAGCATGTCGACGGAAGAAGCTAAAAGAGAATCGGTTGAATTTGGTGTCGAAGCAAGGTATGGTTTGGGACGGCACCGAGTGGGGGTAGTGGTTGGAGGGTCAAGGTACCAAACGGGAATTCCACAGGGTCGGATTGGGGAGGAAAGGGTGTGCCAATAATTGTGAGAATAAACTCGGGAGAGGGAGCAAGAAAGGGTATCGACCGATGAGGGTAATGGCCGGGAGGGACGGTGGCAAGATGGTTGAGACTTGGAAACCCAAAAGCCCGGGGAGGGTAGAGAGGCTCATGAGTACCGAATTTGTGGGGAAGAGCCGGAAAAGGAAGGAGTCGGTTGGCGAGAGGTGAAGGGCTAGGAGCGAGGTTGTGGCGGTTGAGGTTGAAGTTCTTCGACTAGCGGCAGACAGCCACTTGAGGTCAACCGAAGACGATTGCATCACCACCGACATTAACGAAATTTGGAATCGGAGACGAGAGGAGGAGGAAGACCGAGGCAAGGGTTCAAGCGAGGAGGTCTTTGTAAACGCGGGGGCACTTGTCAAAGAATCAACGGTTTGCTTATTGGCTACGGAAGAGATGGTCAACTCGGGGGGAGGGCTAGGATTTTGGCTCATGATATGTCAGGCGGTCAGCCAAGTGACTATCTTTCCATTATGAGGGAAAAACATCTTACGATAAACCGCGGATGGGATAGCAGAGACATGGCATAGGTGTAGCTACGCCCCAACATAATTTTATAATCGAAGGGGCGTCGATGACTTCAACGTCACGCAAGGCATGCACACTGAGGTGATGGGGAAATTACGGAAGAGGCCAATGGGATGAGAGGCATGGCCATCCCATGCACGAAGGGTGATGGTGGAAGGGGCCAGCTCGGAGATCGGTTGTTTCCAAGCCGAAGTAGACATCACATAGGTAAATGCCCCCTCGTCGATAATACAGAGAGCTATGTTAGCGTTCTGGATTTTTATTTGGGATTTGGAAACTTGACGGAAGAGGAGAATGATCTAATTGACGGGCGTCGAAAAAAATCAATTGGTCATCGGTAGGATCTACAACGCCCATGGTGGATAATAGAGCCTTCCTTTGGGAAGGACAATCTTGGAGGAGTTCGATTATTGAAATGAGCGAGAGGCTAGCCAAATCATCTACTACCGCTATACGAATATGCGGCTCGGCCGAAGTAGCATTTCAACATAATGGGCCCTTAGGAACCTTTATAGGGACCTCAACTTTGAGTTGAGGAATGTTGCCGAGACCATTTGGTGCTGAAGGCTCTGTAGGACTGAAGAGAAGGTGACTCGGAGACGGACGGAGGCGGAGGCATAAGTCTTGTGAGGCGAGAGTTTGAGGTTAAGGTCGACGGTGAGAGGTTGGTCGAAGTCATTATGAGAATCTAGTAATCGGAGGAACCAAAAGGGGAAGGTTGAGTGGTTACGGGGCATGAGGTGGTTGGGTAATACCAAATCCTTGTTGAGGAAAAGGATCGGTAAATACGGTGGTTGAGAAGCAAGCGCCGAGGAGGAAGACAATAGGGGAGGAATGCGCATCGCCACGGTGGCACACAGAGACTCCACATCTGCGCATACGTGAGTAATAGGGACAATCGTGAGTGTAATGACCATAAACAACGGCTGAATAGGAGGCAATGGTGCAAAGGGCACACGTCGACAAGGTGAGCCACAATGTCTAGTTAGCGATGTTAGAATCGATACTTGGAGGATTGGATCCACGATTACCAGGGGAAGATTGATTTTATTTTGCCTTTCCTCTTTCTTTGAGAAGAAGGAGGATTAGTCGCCACTGCTTGTGTGCGGAAATACTTGCCCTGGGGGACGTGGTTGCGGGTGCGGGGTTGAAAACAAGGGAGGTGGAGGTCCGTCTTTTGGAGGAGGGCGGGACACGGGCTGCTGGGTAAGGATAAGGGTTAGGATGGGAAAAAGGAGAGGCATGCCATATCCTAGATACGTGCTACTTGGAGGGGAAAAGTCTTGGAGGTGCTGGCCCCTCTCGGAGAGAGAAACCATATTACATAGGAGGTTGAGCGTAGGTATGTGAAAGAGCTCCAATGATATCGTCGGCAGTGAGATTTCCCAGGGGTGTTAGTGCCAAGACACAGAAGTCGGGAAGGACGATATAAACATAACCAGATTTAGCATAGATAGAGTCATATTTCAAGGCTATTTGGAGGGTGGCTTCTTAGGTTTGAGGGAAGTGGGATGCGACATCTTTTGATAGGTAAGAGAGCGAAGGAACCGGTCCATATAAACACGATCTTCAAGGTAGGAGCGTGACATAAGCCCCTTCTTCGCCGCCATTCTGGACGAGTGGAAAGGCGGGTCGAAGAGGATTGACGGAAAGAAGTCAAAGTTCGGTAGGTGTCGTATTGGAGGGGAGCTGAAATAAGATAAAAGGCTTGGGAAATGGTCGCAAGGTGGTATGGAAGAGGTGGCTTGATCAACATACCATTAGAAGCTTCCGCAGTGGCGTGCATTGGAACCATCTAAGACAAATGGAATAATCGGTAATGGAATTAGAGGAACACCACATGTGGAAAGGCAGGATGTGGTTGGAGGGATCTTCAACGCGAGGCCTTCAAACTTGGGAATGTCGAGGAGGGGAGCTTGGTTGGCATCGCGAACCCAGCTCACATCGTGGCGGATAGGATCGTTGGCCCGATTGAAATCGGGGATACATAGCTGACCATATAAGGAGAAAAGGAGCGATCCGAGGTAGTTCTAGTGGTGGTTCGTAGAAACATAACCAATGATGGGGATCGGGGTTCTTTAGCGTTAGGTCACGAACTAGACATGGTGAAGGTAACGAGAGGAGCAAGAAGAAGGGGAGAACTCGAAGAATCGAGAAGAAAGAGTTAGATTACGGACTAGGGGAGGACTAACTCGACAACGACGAGGAAGGAGTAAATCCCGACCAGCAGGAAGCGAGGTGAAGACGAGAAGTTCCCGGGACAAATGCCTTGGAGGCGCGGTGATGGGAAGAAGAAAAAAAAAAGCGCCGAGGGCGGGGAGGTGCAAAATCAAGTGAGGTCAATGTTGAAACAAGGGCGAGGTGCAATGTCAATTGATTTTAAAGTCTTTCCGGTGGTGCTAACCACACTCTTCTTCACTTAGGGTTAGTGTGTGGCGTGTGTTAATTTTAATTTTTAAACCAGAATTTTTTAGAGTAAAGAAAAAAAGTGTCTTCACGTAAGCGAAAATAAATCTACAAACGATGCATCAGAAGTAGAAATATGGAAAAAGTGCAGCTAATAATGCATCGGTCCCAACCCGAGAGGCGGGTCTCTCGAGCTGATGCAATAAGGGGGGAAAAATCTAATCAAAACACGTAAGAAGGGCCAATAGATCTAGGGTTGGGAGGAGGGACGGGGATTTAAAGGAGAAATGCTGTGAAAAGAGGTGCGAGAAAAGCAGAAAGAGCGGAGGCAAGGTTGTTGCAACAAAAGGAAAAAGCAAACTAAAGATAGAAGGGACGAGGAGGTGACCACAGAGGTAGCCCAAAAAAATTATATGAGGTGATTTGAAATGGGGGCAGGCTTCAATACAGGGATCGAAAATGGGTATCGGATGCGAAAATAAGAAAATTTGAAGCTACGAAAATTCGAGACATCTGAAATAGCTAAAACTCATCCTGAGAGTGGAGGAGTCTTTTAAAGCCACTAAGGAGGTGACATTCCCACTTAGTTGAGTAGAACGGATCGAGGAAGCCCAGTCTAAACGGGTGGAGACAAATGATGGAAAACACGTGACTTGAACAAACCCGAGAAAAAATGCTAGAAAAGTCACGAGAAAAAATGGTAGGTCGTAGGTTCGACTTGTTTTCGGTCCCCAGGTCGTAGTTTTAGGGCGGGGAAAAGTGTGTCCTCCAGTCCGGGTCACGGTTTTGGGCCGATAAGTGCGACTTTGCGATTCGAATCCCTCTCGGCGAGATTTCGGAAAAAAAGTTGTCCATCTCAAATTGCCGAGTGATATACATCTGCGCAATAGGGCTAGAAACACGCGAGAGTAGAAAAATATGAGTGTTTGAGGTTTTAGAGGTGAAAAGCACCGTAAAAATAGGAAAAACAAAAGGCGAAGAGAAACCATGAAAGCTTGAAATAGTTGGATATGCGGGAATAGATAAAAACGACAACGGTCGCAAAAGAAAACAAGTGTGGAGTCGCCAATTGTTAGTATGAATCTTTCGTTGAAAAAATACCACTTTAGCTACGCATAAAAAATAGCCCTAACATCAATTATGGTACAACGATATCTTTAAATCCGCAGTTAGTTGATCCAAATAAAGTACCTGAGTCCGGATCTATGCATAAAAGACATTAGGCGGTGAAAATAAAATGTTGTCCATGCATCCAATAGATAAGACAAGAACGGATATATTTGAAATAATTTTTGTATTAAAAGGGGCACTTGAGAGGAAAACGAAGAGTGTTTCGATTATCCTCAATGGGATGGGTTCTTGAAAGTCCTCGACGTTTCGAGATCTAAAACTTCTCTCTCTTGTTGGTGTGAAAACCAGGACAAACATAGAACTCAAGGGAGCTCACAAAACGAATGATGGAAAATGTGACAATGATAATGGCTCAAAGTCAGGACCAAGAATATAGATCCGGAGTGATCTAATGCAATGAAAGGTGACAAATGACTAGGAAAACCCTTCTATTTATAACAAAATATTAGGGGTAGGTCTAGAACTTGGTGCATGAATAAAATATTATTAACCAACTTCTAGAACCACCTTTTGGGAATATTTTATTATATTTGTTGGAGGGAAAAGGATTTTTGACTTGGGTAAAATACTTTATTTGTAAATAATAAATAAATAAATTATTTATTTATTATTTTAAAGAGAAATAATTGAAATATAATTAAATAAATAGCGATTTATTTAATTATTTATAAATGATTTAGTCAAATTTACTTAGGAATATTATTTAAATAAGGATTATATAACTTATTCCTAGGAAATAATAAAATAAATAAGGATTTATTTAATTGATTTCCTTGTTTTGAGTTAAATATGACAGGGAATAATAATAATTAAATTAGTGTTTAATAGTTATTCCCTGAGGAAATATAAACAAATATAGATTTGTTTATTATTTCCTTTTAGGGTTCCTATTTAGACCATAAACAACTTAATAAAGTTATTTTACTAAGTTATTTCACATAGTGAAAGAAATTTTACTCAAGGTAAAATTGGTCTTACATGGTGTACTTGGGTCCATCTAATGATAAAAGGTTAGATGACCAAAAAATGGTGTAACAAATTGCCCCCGACGTCGAGTGTTAGGAGCAAATCATATGGTGAAGTACGTTGTAAGAACTCAATCACTTAGACATCAGAGGGAAGTCGGAGAGAGAAATGTAAGGTAGTCTAATGTGCTAAAGGACTAGACCACGAGGAGACGAGACTTACATGTACAGCTCAGTCTCTAGTTTATGAGATGGTACTTGTGCTAAGGCGGCGAGGGGGCATATGAATCTTTACAGCCAAAGAATTTGAAACTCAAAAGTGTAAAAATACAGATACGGAAACAGTATGGGGCTTTTACGGATTTGATGTGGCGGTGAAAAAGGGAATACGAGTGAGAAGAAATACGGGTGAAGCAATCGAACAAAAAAATGACAGTCCTTGATTTTTCTTTTCTTTGAAATTTTCTTTTTAATGAGTAAAAGTAAATAAGCATAGTCGAAGTGTATCGGGATGAAAGTACGATTAGTGTATCGGGAGGAAGAGTTTTAGTCAAAACGACTCTAATAAAGATAGTATCCAATTTTCCGGTAAGCGGGACAACTAGCAGTGAGGAGGCTCCTTGATTAGTTTAAATTTATTTCTATATTTTTTAGATAAGAGGACAACTTGCTAAACGATTCTTAACCCCTCTTTATATGTAAAGATGTTTTATTTTCTGAAGTTATTCCTAGATCTCTACGCGGATACTTTGTAAAAACAATATTTTGTATAAATGTACTTTTTGAAGTATTTGGTGTGAATAAAATTGCTAAGATTACTATAGATTTTTATTTGATGGTAGAGCTACATGTATTGATTTCAAAATAAACGATTTGGATAAAAGCTGATTGGACATCATAATTCAAGATTCTCATATTGATGAGTAAAGTACATATTTATCTTATCATTATTTATTTTACGAAGTTCCATTCATTTCATTATGTGTTTGTTCTTTCTTAATGAATAACTAGGAATATTACTTTAGGACTAGCTTATGGCTCTGCAATGTCTTAACTAAGTTACCATTTAAATGTTTTTCAGCAGTTGCAGTGTCGAGAATTCTTAACTTGCTCCTACTCTGCGTTGACTTGTGCCTCCTTCCTCTATTGTCGGTCTAAAAGATCATTGTTCACCCCTTTGTCGACTTCACCATTTCATCAAAAAACAGCACCCAAGCTACTGGAGTTCTGTCTATCTTACCTAAATACATTTCATCATTTTGGACTTGCCTTCTAGTATTGCTATCTAGACTTAGACTCCATTAGCGAATGGTCGAAGTAGATTCCTCCCTAGTTTGCCTTTCGTGATTTTTTCCCACCAAACCAATTCAAAACCGAAACCCGATTGTTCTATCATAACTAGCCTAAAACATTAAACAAAAACAAAGTTAATTCATAAGGAGGAAGCCCTCTTGAAATTTAGGAAGGTTAATCTAAATTTCGAAATAGTTTGTGGTTACCCCTAGTTTTCTTCTTCAAAAACCAAAAGCCCACAATCTTGAGAAATTACTAGGGTGATAACATGGAGACCATGGGGATCTAACCAATCTCCGGTTTTAAATTTAGTCTTAAAGGAATATCTTTCATTTTATCTCTTTACTTTAAGATTATTTTTAAGGGTTGTGGGTATTCATAAATAGTCATTACGGCTTAGGAAAACCTACTATACCGGAGTCTAATGCGGATCTAAACTGCGGTTATGGTAATTAACCGAATAGATTGGAAAAAACAAAAACAAATTGTAAATTTAGAAGGCGAACTACCCTTAAGGAAAATGAATTCTTTTAAAGAATTAGTGAGCTTAAGCGATATTGATTTTGATTTCAAGTTTGAAAATTCATTATTTAAAAACAAATATGAAGGCGATTTAAAAGAAATTGTTATAGATCCTAACTTTTTATGCCATCTTTGAATGCAAAATAGAAAAGAAATTGTTCAACAATAATAAATGAACCAAATACGAATCTCAAAGTCAAATAGAAATGATTAATGTTACAGCGATTAAAGACATTGATGAAGCTATTAATTGTCATTGTTATCTTTATTAAGCCTCTGGTTTCTCAATTTTCCGGCGGCGATTCAACTGCGTAGCCTTATCACCTCATTTTTAGATTCCACCAGTTCATCCACGGAAAATTTAGTCCTAAGTTGCCTTTGCGGCACAGGATATTATTCCCCTCATCCCTTGCATCCACTAGTTTTATAAGCACTACATCCTTATTTCCAAGTAGTTCCATATATATACCAACCTCTTTTCCAAGCTCTTCAAGTACGACTTTTCAGCACATCAAACTCACCATATCTAGCACATCCCCTGTCATTTTCTATTATACCTCCTAGCTTAGCAAAGCTTCAAGCCATGGTACATCGCATTATTACTCCCCTTGTTTTACCCCAAAACCTCCACGCAGTATGCCCAGAGATTATCGAAAAAATATACCACTATTTGATGGCCTATATCACAATATACTACTCAACAACGTGTCACAAAATGACAGTTATTGTAGAAATCTGAAATTGATGAGTCAGATGTCCGGATAAGGTTATTTTGCTCAAATTTTAATTGAAATTTAAGGAATGGTTTAAAAATTTAGTTGATGGTAGTATAACTAATTTAGCTGCATTTCATAGAGCATTTTTTAAATAAATGGGAAAAGAAAAATAATCCTTTGCAAATTTTGTACGAGTTTGATGCTAAAAATATCTCCTAATGAGTTTGTTGATTCTTGCACTACGTATATGAGTGTTTATAATGTGATTCCTGCTGATCTTAAACCTACACCCTACTACGTACTTCTTAAATTTCACAGTGGATTTGATCTAGATATGGCTTATCAACTAAGAAAGGGATGCGAAACATTAGAACAAATGCAATTAGAATGTTGTTAGTGTAGAAATTAATATTCTGTTAAAAATCCAGGACTTAGAATGAAGGAGAGTCACAATTAAAGAAGAAACATCAAATTCGAGATGGTAAACTAGATTTATTTGCTAAAAATTTAGAAAGAGGTGGTTGATAGATTAGAAAATATTGAGAAAACACAATGGGATAACCAACCACAAATCGAGAAATCCCAACTTTAGAGAAAAATTAATATACTGGAAAAGCTAAAGAAGAGCACAACAGATCAAAACATTAGGCCCCATTTCAAGAAGAAATATCTTTGAAGTTGTCATAATAATGATGAAGAGGAGGATAACATCAATCTAATAATGGGGATAAATGAAGACAACACTATTTTCCTCACTTAGGAGGATGCGAACTTTGAGCTTCAACGACTCAGTAGAATCTAGTGAATCCTTTGATTTCAAACAAGGTTATGACTTCACCATTAATGAAATTCACGATCAGTATAACCTTAGAAACAAAAAAAACAATGAAACTTCTACAAAAAGCACTTCTCAAAATAAAGCTAAAAGAATGTAGAAGCACGAAAAACAAAGATTTTGCAAATTCTTCTTAAAAACAAGAAAATTCCAATCCTCCTAGTCCCAAAAAATTGCCAAGTCCAAAAATTGTTGACATCATTCAGAAAGTGGCCCAATCCCCGATAATGCCCAAAGGCCAACACTACCAAAGCCCCTAATTCATTAAAAAAATCAACAATTCCTTATCCTAAGAAGAATCATGTCTTGATTCTAAATCCAACAATCCCAAAATTGTTAACACCAAATATTAAACTGAAAGTTCAAAATGCGAAAAAACCTACCTTTGAAAAAGGAGCAAGACAACAAAAGTTGAAAACTCGGACATAAACAAAAGAGCAACTCGAAGATAAAAGTACATCTACGAAATTCATGAAAAACCCACTTAGATAAGCATTCCACCAAAAGATAGACTAATTCGAGATTAGTAAGTCTCAACCATCATTTAATATTCAATGAAATAGCTAAGTTAAAAATACCAATTCCTTTAACGAATTGGTAAAGAATGACCTATATAAATCAACAATTCTTGAAACTTTGAATATGAATGATGGTGAAGATTACATTAATTTAGATGATGATCGACGAATTAATATTTGACGAGATGTAAATGGTAAGCATTCATATGGAAAAGTTCCTCCCTTTCTATATTATTCTTATAAACACGATCGAATTTTACACAATGCGATATTGGAATTCGAGGAGCTTCCCAAAATTTAATGCAAAAAGCTATTATGGAAACTCTAAATCTAGAAATAACCGAGGCCTTATAAAGACTTATTCTCTTTTGATTCAAGCAAAGTAAAGTGTATAAGTTGATCAAAGACTTATGTGTAAATTTGATTCCCAATGCCACAGTAAGAGCATAGTTATGGATATTGTAGTAGCGGATATCACTAAAATATGGTATGCTTCTTTCTGATTCATCCAGAACAGAAAGTTGCGGGGATCTCTACGATTAGACATGAGCTATGCTACTATATCGGTATTTGTACATCCCAAGAAACTTTATAGGAAACTTAATGAAATTCATGAGTGAGTGTGTAGAAAAGGTCAACAGGTACAGTTTATTCAACACCAAGCTGACCTTGATTCCTTCATTTTATGTAACTACGATAACAATGAAATCCGGAGACGGAAGTGATTGACATAAAGCCAAAACCAAATAATGACAATATTTTTCATGAAGCCCTTTGGCACTTAGATTTTTGATGGCTCGATGAAGCAGAAAGCAGGAGTAAGAGGCCGGAATATGGATCACAAACATTGAGACAAATCATTCGGAAGGACATGCCTTCTAACTCAACTTTAAATGTACTAATAACATGGTAGAGTATGAGGCACTAATCTTAGGCCTTCAAATTATCGAGAAAATTAGGAGGTAAAAGAATTTTAATTATGGGAGATTCAAAATTGATCATTAAGCAAGTAAATGGAGATTATTATGTTCATAATCCTAGATTAGCGAGACCATAGAGATGCAAAATTGATTTATGTGAAGATTTATTGGAATGTAAGTTTGCTAATATACACAGAAAACGAACATTCAAGCTCATTGCCTAGCGACCTTTGCTAGCACATGTAACTTACCTTTTCAGCGACACATAGGTATACTACTGAAGTTAAATATAGACCCATTGTACCTAACAATGTAAAATCTTTCGGAAAATTTTCGGCGAAGATGAGCAGTTTACCATTTTACGAATAATGAGGAAGAATTCGAATTGTAATATAGACTCAAATTTTAATTATGAAATAGATAACATAGATGTACATAAATTTAACAAATCCATTGTATTTGCTCAATGCGACATAGATAACTTAAGAAATTAGATATAGAGGAAGTTATTGAAGAATAAATTGACATGTTAGATTTAAAAGATATTTTTTTACCTAAAGGTTTAACTCCTTTGAAGGACCTTTTTGATTCTAATGATGTGCCTAAAAGCCAAAAATGGAACCGGTCGGGTCGACATTGAAGAACTTAAAATTGGGACGGAAGTGAAACAAAAAATGATCAAATTATCAAAATCTTTACCCTCTCAAAAAAAGAAAAATACATTGAAATTTTAAAATATTATCGAGATGTGTTTGCATGGAGTTATGAATATCTAAAGGCTTTATGATACAAACATAATTCAACCTGAAGATTCCTATAAAAGATGATCAGAAACCATACGAAAACAAAAATTGAGAAGGATTAATCATCTTATTACCATTGATAGAAAAGGAGGTTAAATGCATGTATGATGCCCAAATCATTGCAAGTCGAGATATTACGATTGGGTATCAAAATTAGTACCTACCCGGAAGAAAATAGGTGAAATTAGATTATGTGTAGATTTTAGA
The DNA here is from genome assembly GCA_034641835.2 of Pinus albicaulis. Taxonomy (NCBI): domain Eukaryota; kingdom Viridiplantae; phylum Streptophyta; class Pinopsida; order Pinales; family Pinaceae; genus Pinus; species Pinus albicaulis. Next base: position 967,985,482 of record CM076572.1, read on the forward strand.
AATCTCAATAGAAGTATCATTGAAGGATAATTACCCTTTACCCAAGATGGATCATATTTTACAAAGGGTAATTGGTTCTTCAGGGATATCTTTATTGGATGGTTTTTCGGGATATAACCGAGATACTTGTTCGAGGAAGACCAACCCAACTTTTCCTCCTTGGGGCACTTTCATGTATGTGAAAATTCCTTTTGTTTGATGAATCTTAGACTACTTTCAGAGGGTTATGGACATAGCCTTTGCTAAGGAAATACATGATTATTGGTTATTTATTTAGATGATATTCTGTCTTTTCTAAGTCAAATAATGAACACTTGGATCATTTGAATGATTTTATTAAATGTAGAAAATTTGGTATATCTTTAAATCCTAAACTCTTTTTGGAATGAGAAAGGAAAAATTACTAGGACACATAATTTCAAAGGAAGGTATTAGGATAGATCCTGTGAGAATAGAGGCCATTCTAAACATTCATCCACCTATAAATATCAAAGAGTTACAAGAATTTTTAGGTAAAATCAGAATTTTACGAAGATTTATTTCTAATTTAGCGGAAATCATGTTGAATAACATGCTTAAAAGGACAACATTTTAAAATGGACATTTGAAGCAAAACAATCATTTGAATCCATTAAACATTCTTTAACAAAAACACCCGAGTCCTAATTAGTCAGTTCAGAAAGATTTTAATCTTCATTGCCTGGAACATAGCTCAGTTCTATTGCAGGAAAATGACAAAGTTTTGAGCATTATAGCATTTTAAATAAAATATAAAGATGCATTTGGAATGTCTTATAATGGAAAAACAAACTTTAGCCTTGGTTAAATACTCAAAAATTCCAAGTGTACATTCTTTACTCCCACATTAACACTATGTCCCTAATTCATGATAAGATATTCACCCCAGGGGTGGGCAGATGGAAGAAGAGAGAAGTGATTTTTATCTTGAACATGACATGAATATTAAGTAATGACTCATAAGAGACAAGTTGTGGTAAAATGGTGAGATATAGTCAATGCTAGATATATTTTATTATAGGTTAATTAACTAGAAGATAGTGATTCATTGATGGTGAGCCATTCTAGACTCTGCATGGTACTGGATATTATCTTTGTACTTACATTTACAAGATATCATGGATTAACAAGACTAAGCTATATTTACTAAACTTAAATAATGGATTCTATATTATAAAATAATGTACTCTAATGGAAAAAAAGTAGGATATTCTCTTGGATATTCATATAAAAATAAGTGACAAAGATTCTTTGAGAATTTCATACAGGTATAGGACATATATTTAGAAGTAAATAGTCAGATTGTATTTAAGTTTTTACTATTTGTATTATTGTGATAAATTATTGTAGTATCTGAAATGCCAATTTTTGAAAAAAGTTATTTTACCTTTACCTAAATATTTTTAACAAATATACATTTCTTTAATGGGGTTTAAGATGCTGGAAAATTATATCCCTCACAAATAACTTCAGTGGATATTATTTTCTGGATTATTTCACTAAGTGGATTGACAATTCTACAGGAACAAATGTGATTGATCAATGCCATCTCTTTCTGAAAACAACCTTTATCTAGATTTGGATGCAGAGAAATAAATTGTTGATAATGGTGACATTTAAATCTAAAGGAAATGATTACCTTTTGTCATAATTATATAATACCTAATTTATCACTTATTACCCTCAAGGTAATTTCATTTAGATGTTGAAATAGAAACGCATGGAATATCGTTAAAAAACTATGCAAAATATAAAAGCAGATAAAAAGGATTCGATACTATGTATACATGGGCGGAATGGACTTACTACAAAATCGTTGAATCTCTTCCCAGGATTGTGGATGGGATGGATCAATTCCCATCATCTTTAGAATTGTTCTAAATATGGAAAGTATCGAAAAGGATAGAGTAGACTCGTTGATGATCTGAAGGACAAATCGGACTATTCATCCCTGTGGAACAGGAAGAATCTATGAAAAATTAAAGTCATTCAAGGAAAATCGAATTTTTTGATAAAGAAATAGAAAGATGGCATTTCTGGAGATAGAAGTATTAAAATGGGATTCAGGAGAAGAAAAAGACTTATGGTTGTTTCCATGGAAAGGTATATCAGAATTGCCAGATATGGAGTAAAATGCTTTCTTCATCAGGATATTTGGATTGGAAGACGATATTCAAGATGGACAGTTAATGATGAATACTAGAACACTACTATTCTACACGGACAACAAATAGTTGATCCAATTAAATTTATCATTGTAAATGTCATTAAAGGTATTATAGGTGGATGGATATTTTATTTTCAAGTTGAAGGCGAAGTGAAGACCCTAAACGTGAAAAAGTGAAATGTAATAAATATGGATTTGGAAAATAGAGAACAAATTATAGATGTCGAGATCTCAATTAATTTCATAGTCATAAGTTTATTGAATTTCACCTGAAGATTATGCATCTGTGTGACTACTAATTAAGGATCATATATTATAGGATTATAAATTTGAATTGACTTATGATAAATTATAAAATATGTCTGCTTTCTTTATAGTTGTTTTCTATATTTTATAAAAATAAATAAATCAAAAAATGCAGTAAGTCTAAAGAAAATCAAGGACTTACCGAAAATATAAATACTAAAGAAAATAAAATAATTTTGCAAATTAATTACTATTTTTTCACTGTTATGAATTGTGAATTATCAATATTACATAATCTTATTGAATATTTGTACATGTGACTTAAACATCCGTTTAATTTATTCTTATAGAATAGTAGAAAAAGGTCATTAGATGATTTAAATCACATTCTTGTTGATGTAGTGAGAATAAAGAAGACTCCGTAGTTGTTTATCTGATATAGATGATACTAGATAGAATTAAGATATTTTTATACTTTCTAAAGAAAAAATGTTAGAAGTTTATGCTAAACTCAAATGCACAAATGGAAAAATGTGAGATTAATTTGGAATGGTGAAAAGTAGGAAAAGCATGCAATGGTATGCTTTGCAATAATCTACTAAATTTATCTCATTCAATGCATTGAACTTTTTAGTCAAGGCTGGAGGCAGTTTCTCAAACCATGGCCAGGACAGATGAACAAATGGTGACAGATTAAAGTCATTGAATTAAGACAAATCCTAAATTGATATCAATATTTATGTTGCATATTCTTCATTCAATTTCTTTAAATGCTTCCTTTCACAACAATGAACTATAAAATTCTTAATTTAAATAGTGCTCCTTCGTTGCTCATAGCATAAAAACCTAAAAAGCAATTGTATATCTAGAGATTAAGTAGGTGAAATAATAAATGATAAAAGGCACGAAACTTTAATATTTTTACTTACTTATTCATATAATTGTATTTTCAATCATAAATACAGCGCACACGCATAATATTATTAACTTCATTTATATATTAAATCCACCGAATATTATTTTCATAATAGGTAAATTATATATTAATATTTTATTATTATTATAAATTTTAGGTAAGATATTATCACATAAATAAATCCAATTATACACACGGACCACGTACATAATAAATATCCGCCCCCCACGGGACAGACCCCGCCCCGTCTCGAAACTATATAAATAAAAATATAAATATAATTTACAGACATATATATATACGGAAACAGAATAAACACAGACATACACAATATAAACACACACGATACACACTCCGCGCGCGCGTATTTATATATAAACTCTATTTATATATATATACATAATCGGACTTACCCCGAAGAAACATATGAACGAACCACCATCTACCATAAATTTAGATTAAAACACGGTTAAAATAAAAAATATGGGGTTTATTATATATTATTAGCGGCGCGTGGGAGTTACAAATTACACCCGAAAGACGCGCCCGCGCAACACATGAAGATTAATCTCGGCCTTCGCTCCGTGCTCTGAATCCGAGCCTGAGATGAGTTTCACGCTCGCAAACCAAACGACGACGCGATGCCCAAATGGACGCGAAATGGGTGGTTTTCCCATTTTGCCTCAGGTGATGTGTCGCGTTCTTGTTGTGTCACATTCAATTTCGTTAAAATATGCCATTACCAATGCGAAAACCATTTCTATTTTTGCATTCGAAAACGGAAACAACTCTCGCCATTGACGGAGTCCTTGCATTTAATGGATTAATCTTGATTAATATCAAATGTTAAAACATGTGATACCTTATTTTTTTGTTTATTTGCGCATTCGGAAATGAAAAGCTACTTCTAGCCCTTAATTAGCCCTTTTCAAGACCTATTTACCAATTTTTCATTAAAAACTCAGTTTGACCATTGGTTCTCATTTGAAAGCCAAGATGTCATTTGTTTGCAATGCTTGGACCAAGCTCAAATTCAACCATAGAAATATTCAAAAGCCCTTTTGACGGTCGAAATACTATAAAAAGGTGTTTTCCCAAATCTAACTGCCAAATTCCTGATTTAAACACCCATATTTGAACCCGATTGAGCTACAATTAAAGAATTCATCCATTTAAGTGTGTCCAAAACACTCAAAACCGGAGCAAACCCTCGCAAAATTTCTCGAAATTCTAGATTTACTAAGCTTCATTAAAAACGAATCCTTAGTCTAAAACCACGAAATATCAATTCCACAGCTCGAAAGGTTTCAATACCTCCGAGAATACCTAAAAAGCCTCTTTTGCGGTCATAGTCATTCGAGAAAAGCGTGTGTTTATGTCTTAAACACATTACATGTGTCCCGGATTCCCGATTGAGCATAAAATAATCGGTGAAGCTATCTTTTCCCAAAAATTGCTCAAATTCCCTGTTCCAACAAATACAACTCTTATTTGTTTAATCTTGCTTTGGTTATTTAAAAATGACGAAACAAATGACACCTAAAGTTGAAGGCTACTGGGCTTGTTAAACCTAGAGGATCCAAACCTCACAAAGTACGAGAAAAAAAGCCCCAAATCCACACTGCCTCCTTGCCCAAAAACTACTTAGTCTTGTCGATCCTTGACCACCACTACCCTCTTTGGAAAATCATCCCCTTGGTGATGTGGATTATAAAATTATGAACCATTTGTGGTAGAATTCAACCTATTAGAAGTTCACAATTGGTGTTATGAAAAATTCCTAGATAAAGATGACATGCACAATTTGGGAAACAAATTTACCCAATGTAGTCCCATTGTTAACACACCATGGTCGAGACACGATAAGATTGTGCCAAAAGTACTATATGCCAAATCGGAGAGAAATTGTGAACGACGGGGAGATTCTGTGCACTGCTATCCAGCACAGTCGCCAAATGAAATGTTGCAACTATAGTTTGACCCCGGAAGGCGGTCCCTTTATCCATTGAAGCATTAATTGAGTTATATTTGGGATTGTATTTCCCTAAGAGAGTTATGATTTTCCGGAGGTACATGCCTAGTCATGTGTGGACATTTCAAAGCTAAATCTTCCTTACTCCGCCTCCAAGTTTCTTGAGGGTTCTAGGCATGTGATTTCAATGTTATATTTCATACTAGGTTACTTCCTTTGATGAATCATCCTTAGTTTTTATCTACTACATCTCCAGAATTGACCTCCTGCCATGATTTTTTATTATGCCGGTTACTCATGATTCTATCCATCATCGATTCGACCAAGTTTCCAACGAAGGAACATTTAGATACTCTTCCTACTTATTCCACTTGTTTTGTTTTCACAAGTTTGATCATTTTCAAATAACATTGCAAAAAATGGATGTGGAGGGTAAACCTATATCCCATTATCTTTTGGACATATTTGTTGAGAAAAGAAAGAAAATGAGTTCGATTATTTAGACTTTTCATATTTTTCATCCCATTTAGCTATGATTTTACTATACAAAGCGAATCAAAGCCCAGGATAAGTGAGGACATCGAGGAATCTTTAGGTTATCGAACGGTACAAGATGGGAGATTGGTATTTGTATAAACATCATACACAAAAATTGAGAATTTTGGGTCCAATTCTTTGCCTTACAAATTTCCCCGAGGTATTTGACTATCGAGTCTTTTCATTAGAATATTTAAGGCAAGTTTTGAATTACGTGCCATTAACTTCATAGCTGAAGACCCGATTCGAGTTGAAAAATAAGATTGGCCCTTGATTGTAAATAACGAAGAGGAAAGTGATAAAGATAGACAAAAGATTGTTAGAGCTAAAATTTCGGAAAATTTTCCCGCTTGGAACACGAAGCCCTCAAGGTCTTTGCGCGATATTAAGGGTTAAATGTAAAAGGCTGTCTCCTTTCATACATGAACTTAAGCGGATATTGAGAAATTTGCAAATCGGACGGAGTGAGTGAAAAACACATTGATAGATACGGTCATCGTACGGAAATGACACAAAAGAAGGATACCACACTTGCTATGGTAACTTCAGACAACCCAGAATCTTCCAAACAAAAGAAAGCAGAGATGATGGAGCATACACGAGCGGAGACCACTACGGAGACTAGAATTTAAGCTCATCTATAACAAAAGGCCCAAACTCACTACTATTGAAAAGGAAAAAGTAATTGAAATTTAATATGTACGATGAACCAAAAGTCAATAATGATGATGAGGCCACTAAAATAATTAAAGAAGCTTTAACGAGGAAATAGAAAAGGAGCAATGACAACGACCAAAGAATAGGATACTCAAATGATTGAAATACGAGAAAAGTATGGAGGCTTCTTCCTCACATACGATGGAGGAAAAAGACACAGACATCAAAGAAAGATATAAAGAGATCAAACAAAGAATGAAGAAATCAAAAGTGAGATTTATTAAATCGGCCACAACATCAACAATAGATTCTTCAGCCACACGGTACATCATACGGGTGATCGAGGACGGATAGTAAAAGCTATGGAGGAATTGTCCTTTGAAAAACAATGAAATTAATAGTTTGAAGAAAATGATTGAAAATATGGAAGTATCTAACAAAGTAGCATTAATCGATCTTCAATAGTTATGAGCAAAGGTCCAAAGACTTGAAGAGAAAATCAAAAGCTTTCAACAAGACTTGAGTTTCAATGCACAATTTTTTACACCAAGAAATTACCTATGGACCAATATAATTGAGGCTATACATCTTTAGTGGCCATCAATCCGGATCATATATGAACGAGAGAGACCTACTTCTAGTAGCACGAGGGTGGAAATCGAAAAGATAACGAGGAAAATTAGTAGATAAAACGACACAAGCATTAAAGCTAATCACTTTATTGAACGGTAAAAAACGGGGTAGATCTAGAAGAATTAAAGATACGGATAGGACGGAGACTATTTTTCGGATCGAAGGTTCTAACAAAGAAAAATGCGATGCCATGAATATTTCTATAACCGAGGTTTTTAGCAAAATACACTATGCTAAGACAAAATTTTGGTATTCCGGATATTCATGTCTTGATGAGTTGATGAACCAAAAAGAATATGACAAAAAGATAAGGGATTATGCTAAAGAAAAGATCAGCAAGCCAACGCACGGGGCTCTCCCACGGAAAAGGTTATTCTCCAATATATTGAAGACTTATTTTTTCTTCAAAATGAAATCAAGCATATGTTTGTCCTCAAACCAGAATTTTTCCAAGTATACGAGATGTTGATGAGAACTTCGAAACTCAAAAGTGTAAAAATACCAAATGAGAACAATGAGGCTTTTTACGGTTGATGTAGCGTGAAAAAAGAGGAAAACGAGTGAGAAAATACGAGGTGAAACAATCAAACGGAAAAATAAAACGATCACTTGATTTTTTTTTCCACGAGAAAAAAAAGAATTGAACTTTCTATTATAGATAGATAGTCTCGAGAACATATGGGAGCATTTCAAAATAGAGCCATTCCCTTCTTTCAAGGGGGATGGTGACACGAGCCCCCTTTACGAAGACTGCGGTGATACACGGAAATAGCCGGTAAAAAGCAAAAAAACCTCTCAAGAAACCAATGCATCCCCTTTAGACCATCATCTCTCGGATATGGAGACAAGAAAACGAGAGATGAGAGCGAGGGAGAGGATATGAATGCAAAGGCAGCCCAAAGCTTCCTTGGATCAAAAAGAGGGGCAGTAGTAGAAACTATCCCGGTCCCCAAACAACAATTTTTATAAAAAATGGAGCCTAGAACCTCACATAAGGAAAACGATTACGAGCTCATATAAAGTAGCAATTTTAGAGTTTTTTAAGAGCATATATGTACATAAATAAATAAAAGCAATGAGAGATTAAAAAAAATGCGGGGCATTCCCTAGCATGAACAACCCCATTCACCGGCTCGGTTACTATCCGGGATGTTACGTCTTGCCAGCGCCTTCTTTAGATAATCGATATGCTTCACAGTTTCCTTTCCTAATAAATGTGACAAAACGAGATATCTCGGTGAAGAAACATTTAAGACGACGGATCTCCTTAAGCAAAGGTAACAAAATATAATTCACCTTTATTGGGTCCCATTAAACCAATTCACAACATTCTGAGAATCACCAAAAATGCGAATGTTGCCTCAAATGTTTTGAAATCAACCGGCAAAGTAGAAAATGGAGGCTTTAAGCTCGGCAAAATTGTTGACCTTTGAAGACACACGAGAAGCACGAAGAGAGTTAGCATGAGAGAGATGAATAATTAAGCGAGCACCACATGAGCCATTTTAACTCGAGCCCGTCGAAAGCCCACGGAATAGATTCATTGATAACTTCGGAGCTAAATGTTTCGAGGAGGGGCCTGAACTGAGGAAGAAGAATGTTGTCATAGATGGCGGCCTCATGCTACCAATCGGCAAATGGAAAGGACTACTCATTAAAAATAGCCTTGTTATGAGCAATCCATGTTCCCCATGCTATAAGAAGAGGGATAGATCTGACTTTATCATTTGGAGCCTCCACCGCCACCATTGGTTCCAAGCACGAAGAAAGTCATCACCGCGCCAACTAAAAAGAATATTAATCAATCTTAAAGTTTACGCCGGAGGCGGAATTAAAAAGGGACAAAGAAGGAAGAGGTGGAGAGCGGTTTATTCGGCTGAATTGCGGAGGGGACACTAGCTCGGACCCCAGATTTTCCCCTCTTTTGGAGGAATTCCCGGAGTTGTGCTATTTTGGAGGATACCAAAAGAAGAGTCTGGTCTTGGGCAGGCATTTTCGACTTCCCGAGATTGGTTTATACCACCATCTCGGGGCTCCCCTCTCCCGCAGACACTCCCGACCATTTATAGCCTAATTTTGGAGAGTAAAGGCGTACGCATACACCCGACGCAATTCGTCACTTGAATCACGAAATCCGAAATGAAGAAAAGAGTAGAGGCTGGCTATAACGGTTCCATTCTTTAGCAAAATTTTGTCATCCAAATGCGGTTCCATACTGTGAGCCGGCCTTGTTTCACAAGGAGGTTGTTCTAGGGTCAACTACCGATTCAAAAGTATAAAAGCCTCTTTCATTGAGAAAAACTACTGAAGCTAGGAGAGAGGGACGCCCGGGCGATGCGAGTAGGCAAAGATAAAAATGCTGTATTTTAAACTTAGGGGTTTTAATTTTTTAGAGGGGCTAGGTTTTTATGAATGATTTGAGTGGGTTTATGTATTTTTAATTAAATATTGTAAATAATTGAGAATATGGGAGGATTGATTAGTTGAGTTTGTAAAGGGATGAGAGATTTTCACGTATTAATTTAGAAATTAGTTTCATTAATTATGGGTGAGAGAGGATCCTTAGGGATTAAAAGTGATTTTAAGTTGTTGAGATATTTGGGGTTTGTTGAGTGATTAAAGGGATGAACAAAATTGGTTATTAAATTTGTATAAATTATTAAGCCTCAAAGGCATTGAAAGATCGAAGTGACGGTGTGAGTAGAGAGCGAGGGTTTCTACTTGGGAAGCCTTCGAGGCAATTTTAAAGGGCCAACGATTGGAAATCGGGCCAAGGAAGAATATTTTATGTAAGTATTGTGTGTATTAATACGAAATTTGATTTACGAAGTTTATGCCCTTATTGGATTTTTGTTCAATATATGAAGGGATGATTTGATTCCTTTTTCTTTGAGTTTTTATATTGTGGAGGAATTAAATTTAATTCTCTCTTGCATTTCAATGATAAGGATCAATGTGATATATAAGTTGTATACGGGGAAAAAGTGACTCGATGTGCTTGAATTTACATCGACTTTGTGTAATGAAAACTTGCAATACATAATCGTTGATTGTAGAAGGTGTTGAATCTTGGCATGAATGGGTATTTTTCCAATACATTTGAGTCAACGGTTGGTGTTAAACCCTGTGCATAAAGCTACGTTACATCCAAGCTTGTTTTGTTATTAATAATGGCTTGTGTTACTCGAGTTGAATCGATAGTGGGTCAATTGCATAGATCGCTATAGATTTAGTGCGAAAGACATAATCTGGCGAATAGAGCGAGATTACATCTGCAGGACGAATTAATGGATGTTGATTCTTGATAAATCCAATATCGATTTTATATAAAAAATGAATCATGGCGAGTGGAATTATACAAATGTCAAACCCCGGTGTTATGAATTAAAAGGTTGTTTTTCATTATGAAGAATAGGTTGAAAAGACTAAAAAAGCGGCGTTGAATGGCATTCGATCAATGTAATGACAGTGTTAAGCTAATAACACGAATTGTCGGAAGTAGAAAAGGTAATGCGTGGTTCAAACTTGTGAAGCGACATTTGAAATTGCGAGAGAAGGGACGCTATTCAACTTATTCACGAGTTGGTACAGCAAAGTTAATTATGAAGTGTATGTTTGGAAAATAGTCGCGAAGTCGTTGTAATTAAGGCATGAGAGAAGAAATCGTATTGGATCCTTTGAGTTAAATCCGGATACGTTCATGCAACTTATTTGGATCACGACATTGATTCCAAATATTAATGTAGAGGGAAGAGTCTTAAGAAAGGGCGGAGATTAATGGCCAATGGAGCGGATCGGTGCCGGATGGGTTCCATGGGTAATTGAAGTCGATTTTTATTATTAAAATTATTTTGGATCAGTTGGAATGAGGATCCAAAGCTTGGCGATGGAAATTGAATGTTTGAAGGAGCATTGGGTGCAAACGTTGGTATTTGGAGCGGCGTTGAGCATTGAACGCGTTCGAAATTATGGTTTTCTCGAAATCACATGTTGCCGGATTGTTAAAATGCGAGCACAATTGGATGAACGGGTATGTAATGTTGAATTCAATTTCTAGTCAGAAATATGAATTGCCATTGCTATGAGTTGGTAAGTTGAATAGTAGAGAGCACATCTATATTTAAGACAAATGTTATGAGTTTGTAAAGAGAGATCGGTAGGTAGTGATGTATGGGTTTTGATCATAAGCACAACAACAAAAACATAAGCTTCACATGTGAGTTGAGTGGTTTAATATGTGGGGTTTAACTTCACATTTGGAATTTAAGACGATGAAAAGATAAGGAACTTGATTGAGAATCGGTTTGAAATAACCATAGTGACATTGTAAGTTGGGTGGTTAAAATTAAACGAGAGATTAATAAAATATTTCAGAATTATTATGATGAGTTTTCCCCGGATAAAGTTTATTGGAATATAAATGTGAAAGTGAATTTATGTGCACATTGAAAGTAATATTACCGGGTTTGCCGGGGATTTCTCTTGCATCGAAACCAACCCATGGATCACAACCTAGACGGACTTGAGTACCATCTCCAACATTCCAAGCTAATCCTTTTTTCGGTGTTTGAGCAGGTGCCATAACTGACTTTCCAACGACAAAAGCATTTTTGAGGACTTGAAGGCGGAAATCGAATCTAATCCGGAAGATAGAAATTTGGTTTTGATATATTTTATTTTGATTAGACACCCAAGAAAGTCTTGTTGTGAAATCAAATGCCAAACGAGGACTTTGCAAAGGACGACGGATTTTTAATCCCCTATCACTCCCATTCCTTGGGTTTAGTGATTTTGTCCCAAGCAACCCATGGGGTGACATGTTCCGATTTTGACCCATTACCCCTTTGAAGATTCTTTGCCCCGCAGTTTATCGATTGAGGTCGATATGCCTTTTGGGACCTATGAAAGAATGGCAATAAATCGGAATGGCCATCCTTATCACGACTTAATTAGGACTAGTCGGCACTGCCCTCGAGAGCGCACGAGACTCCGATGATTAAGCCTTTTTTCAACTTTAGCAAGCGGCCACTTCCGATCCACGGATGCTGTGGTTATCGAGTTTGAGATAAAAGCCCGGATATTTAAGTTGTCTGCGCATGGATTTAACTTCAAAATTCAAAAGGCTTCTAACTCTTCCGATCTCTTCGACGAGAAAGACCAAAGGAAGTAAAGATCGACTTTTGTTCATTAATTTGGAGGCTTTGTTGTGGCACACAAGGAAGAGTTCCAACGATTTTAATACATGAAAATCCTCCATACTCCCATTGAAAAACAACAAAATATCGTCCACGAAAAGGAGATGCTTGTCCCGGAGATTTTGCACCACTTGATATGCCTTTGAGGTATGTGCCTTTTGGCTTTATGTATCATTAAATTAACCCTTGTTTGCCGGGAGAAACAAAGAGGTGATAAGAGAGACGTACACTTTGCAAGGGCACGTTAGGGTTAAAATAGGTTGCGGCACCATTAATCGATAAAGGCAATAGTAGAAGAGGATACACGGCTCATGATCCATCTAACAAAATCAAATCTAAAGCGAGGTGATTGAGTAAAAGTCGCGGATACAACCAAATGAATCTATCATAAGCTTTGACAAATCAATTTTATAATAGCCCCTTTCCTTCCTTAAGCAGTGTGAAGATATTATTGAGATACGCCTACGGCTTCATGGATTGTTGACCATTCGGGAACCCAAACTATTCGAGGAGATGTGGGCGGGAAAGGAAAGGCAATCCTGAGCTATGACTTTCGCAATAAGTTTGTATACACGAGTGCGGAGAGAAATGAGGTGGAATTCAACGAGGTTTGGGCAGTCGGATTTGGAATCGAGGTGAGGAAAGTGGAGTTGAAGGGGGGAAAATGGATCCAGGAGCTGCGGATTCCTCTACTACGACTACCGGCTCATCACAGAACATCGAAAAAGTGCTAGAAGAATTCAACGGTCCATCCATCGGACTTGGACTTTTGTCCTTTTGCATTCCTTTGAGAATGTCCTCAAGTTATTGTTTAAATAGCAGAGCCATGATAGCCTCGTTGCTGTCTTCATCGATGAAACTAGGAAAAAATGGGGCAGCTACGATAACTTTTTCTGTCTGGACGCTTCGGTAGGGGCTTTAAAAAGGTCTTTAAAGAAACGAATACCAAAGGAAGCCGGATCCTCAAAGAAGAAGCTTTTTCACCATTGTCTTTAGGAATTTCCCAAATTGTGTTTGGAGATTCGACCTTTTGCATAGTTTTGAAAGAATTTTAGTATTCTTATCTCATAAGCAAGGAAACGGATAAGCTACTTGCTTTTCGAGGGCACCAAATTTCTTCCACGAGGTAGAAAGGATGCTTCTCTGGAGGCCTCCAACTCCTTAATTCTTGTCCTTGATTCCACGAGAGGTATATCCTCCCCTTGAGGTCTTCCCGGCAGTGCAAGTTCGGTATTGACCTTCTTAAGCTCCTCTTCTTCCTTTGCCTTTTTTTTAGCGGCCCATGTTTTGGAGGCTGCTTTCATTTTCTTGATTGTTCAAAGAAAGGCACTCCCTTGAAATTTCGGGGCTAAAGGTATCTTTCTCCCCAGAGTTATTTGAAAGAGTTCATTATCTGAGGTGTATCGAACGGAAGAATTAAATGCGAAGGGATTCTAGTTTTTTTCCATCACCTTTAATTTCCATAAGGATAGGAAAGTGGTCTAAAACACCACCTTCACCTACCCAGTACGATAGTTCATAAGTTTATCCACCAAAACTTCGCTTAAATAAAAACGATCAATCTTCTTACCGAGCCTAATTTTTTGATTCTTATTTTGTTTCTCCAAGTAGGTCGCGGCTTCGGAGGGGTATCACGGATGGGACGGGGCCGGATAGTTCTGAAGAATCGGTTAAAGGTCGGCTACGGCTAGGCGCCCCAGACTCGCTTCCCCCGAAGAAAAGTTCAAGTCTCCACCAATGATTAAGTTGGGATGACGAAGCAGGGCCCGAAGACAAAGGTCGAGAAAAATCTCTGCGGCTCCACACAAGGCCCATAGATATTTATGGAGAGAAAGGTAAGATTGAGCTCACTAGATAAAAGCTCCAAGGCCAAAACATTCACGGAACCCCGAAAGAGACATATTTAAGCTTCTTAGGATTAAAACCGGTAACCACACCCCACTGATCTCCCTACGCATCGAGGGTGAAAAAGGACGATCGAGCGAGGAAGCTTGGAAATGGGAACAAATTACCTCATCCCCTTTCCCCCGAGTTTTACGAGAAGCCAAAACAATATCCGAAGATTAGAACGCACGAGTTGTTTAAAGGCTGGCTTTTTGGTGGCTAGTGAAAGCCTCACGATTGAAAGAAAAGGAAAATCACGGCACATCTTCGGGGTGGTCGCTACGCTCTAAGCACCCCGGTAAGAACTGTCATTTACCATCGACAATATCCACAACGACTTTTGATTGAGCTTTGGAAAAGGTTGGATTTTACTTGCCTCTCATTTTCCAGCCCCTACTCACAGGTTCGAGCGAGACCACCTACGCCGGAGCGGACCCAGCCACATTTGCACCGAGGTACGATGTTGTAAGGAAGAGGGTCGGAAGAAGAGATGCGAGAATAGGGGACACAGGGGCAGCAGCTAGAGAGGAAGAGGAAACCGGAGAAGGGTCGGAAAAAACGGGATAACACTATCATGGGACGACAAAGAAATGTTTAAGGGCGATAAAATCATTTAAAATTTGTCTGGAGGGACCGGAGCTCGGCCAAATTCGGAAAAGGAAAACAAGAAGTGGAGTGAATCGAGAGAGGAGCAGAGGAACACATACACTTTGAGACGCCCCAACTAGTTCGGAAACTTGTGGGAACCGGGGAGTTTGCCATATCCTCGGGGGAGGGAGGAAGAACTGCGGCTACCTCTGGATGCATTCGAAGTGATCACCACGGGGGAGGAGGGGCCTCTTTGCACCCGCAAGACTAGGCTGCTGACCTTGGGAGACTCATACAGATCTAAAAAAATGACCTTCTCCTTCTGTCTTGCTTTTAATACGCACCTACGACGGTCGTAGAGCGGACACTCCTTTTCCAAATATTTTGTCTTATGACATACGGTTGCCTTTGAAGGAAGGTGCTCGTGATCTAGAGTACGCAAAAACTCAAATCCGGTAATAAAGCATCATCGCATCCTGAGGAACCTTCCACTAGGATTCAAACTCACCGGGATACGAGGCCACACTCTTGTACATTTGAATGTATGACTTGTCGGCTTCTAAAGGTTCCACGAGTGTTTCATATTGAGACAAAAATAGAGTTTGTCCCGAGGAAGCTGAGAGGAAGTCCGGGGAGCTTGACCCCGCTCACAGGAATTCCTACATTTTCCTTTTGAGCATCGAAAAGGGGGTCCATCTTCTGAAAGAATGGGTCTCTTCCCAAAAAACCAGTTCCTTTCGGGAACCAAATCCACTTGTTCTTTCCTTTCAAACATGATGCGAACCAACCCCTTACGAAGTTAAAATATCTCTGGAGGCATACCTGGTGAGTCTTCCACATTGATTGAGCCCAATCGGTGATGTGTCTAGCAGTATTTAGGCCCCTTACTCTTCCAACAATCATAATCTCGGATAGTTCCATAACTTTCTCAATGCCGTGTCCACACCCAACGGACATTTTGGTTGGGCTTCTTTCGTTTTAATGGATTTAGTTTTAATAGCTTCTCTCCCCACCCGACTTTCTTGAAACCTCCTCTTCTACCAGGGTTGATTTTAGGAACATCAGCCTTTATAGACTTGACGAATCTTGCTGAGGTCCTCGAGGATGCGGGAGGGTACAAATTCACTTCCGCAAGCCCCGATTGGGCACGGAGCCACGGATGCAACTTCGACGGGGCATGTACGATTTTCGGTGATGATTTGAAGTGGTAGCCTCATTCGAGGAAACCCTTTACTAATCACGGGGGATATAACCCCATCCCTCACGAGGGAAAGAGCAACCTTCCTTCGTGCAGCAATTGCGGCGCTAGATCCTCGGCCACCCACAGGCGCCGACCTTCGAAAGAACATTCTCCACCCCGGAAAACACAACCCCACGAAACCTCACGAGGAGGTCTACCCAAAATATCAATACCAACGGGGTTGTCGACCAGAGATGAGGGCCAGAAAAAGCTGAAAACCACTACAACCCACAATGTCTTCTAAACCTCCGGTAGAAACAAAGGGAGCATAGTTACCTTGAGGCAGAAAGGCAAGGGCATACGGGGTGATCACCACTTTGAAGAGTTCTTCGAAAGTTTGAGGACATCCAACTAGCACGTGGATGCGCGGACCATGGAGACAATGCGGAAGCTCCGATGGCAAACGGGTTTCACCTACCAAACCAACCCCTTGCGAAAAACCTCCCAGCGCCTCGACGACGAGGTCATGAGAAATCGGGTTGGGGGAAAAAGTGCTCGAGTTTTTCTGTGAGGATTTTAGTCCCCGGCCAATTGAAGAGTCTGGGAGAGGGTTCTAGATCACGAGGACACTACTGCTCCGAAACCCATTGTAGCAAGCAAACTAACCCTCTTGAAACAACAGAAATGAAAACCCTCTTGTCACCAATCCTAACTCTCATCCATTGAGGGTAACAAAAAATACATAAAGAGAGCAGAGATCCCATCTTGATATTTGTAGAATTAATCACCATACGTGCGGCGGCTGACCGCGAACCTGGAGTAAGAGACGAGAAGAGCGCGGGAAAATTCTGCCCGAACCGTAATCGAACCCCTGTCACATCCATCCTCTCGTCGAACTTCGGGGCATACGCAGTGCTTGAATTTTTCTTTCTGGAAATGTTCTTTTCTTGATGTTAAAAGAGTAAATAAGGAGTGTCAAAGTGTATCGGGATGAAAGTATAGCGTGAAAGTGTGTACGGAGGAAAGAGTTTCAGTCAAAACAACTCCAATAAAGATATTTCCAATTTTTCGGCAAGGCAAGGCAATGACGAGTAAAGGATCACTTAATTAGTTTAAGTTGTTCTATATTTTTTGGATAAGAGGACGGCTTGCTAAACTATTAATGTTTGTCCCTATTTATATGTAAGGTATTTTATTTTTCCTAGAGTTATTCCTAGATCTCTCCCGGATATTTTGTAACAATATTATGTATAAATACTTCACTCTTTGAAGTATTTGGTGTGGAATAAAATTGCTAAAGATTACTATAGATTTTTGTTGATACAGTGGAGGCCTACATGTGTTGATTTCGAAAAATAGCAGTGGACAAAGCTAATTGGACATCATAATTGATTCTCATGATAAGTTAAAGAGTAAAGTGCATGTTTATCTTTTCATTGTTTATTTACGAAGTTCCATTCATTTCATTATGTGTTTGTTCTTTCTTAATGAGTAATAGGAATATTACTTGAACTAGCTTATGGCTCCTTGTGCTAAGTTACATTTAAACATTTCCATTGGAGATTCGGTGTTAGGAATTCTTAAGCACTTCTACTCTGTTTGACTTGCCTCCTTCCTCTGTGCTCCGGATTAAAAGGATCCTTCATTGCCCTTTGTCCAGAGAAAGCACCCATTTCGTGAAAAACCTTTTACCCAAAGATACGAGGGTTATCTATCTTTGCCTTTGAATACATTTGCATCTTGTTGGCCTTGCCTTCTGGTATTTCTATCTAGACTTAGACTCCATTAGCCCAATGGTCAAGTAGATTCCTCTAGTTTACCTTTAAGTGATTTTTTTCCGACCAAACCAATTCAGAAACCAAAACCAATTGTTTCATCATAGCTAGCCTAAAACATTAAACAAAAAGAAAGTTAAATCATAAGGAAGGCCCTCTCTAAAATTTAGGAAGGCTAGATCCTAAATTTCCAAAGTAGGTTTGTGGTTACCCCTAGTTTTCTTAAACTAAAAACCAAAAGCCCATAATCTTGAGAAATTACTAGGGTGATAATAGGGGTGTTTAGTGCTAGTATCAAAGGAAGTGGAGAAGTTCGATCAAGAGTGGTGCAAGTTTGGTAGAAGGCGGCTTCCCATCATGCTAGGATCCACGATTGGGCACCTTATCTACCCTAACGGCCTATGATCAAAAAATGATAGAAATCGACATGTGCAAGGCGGACATATCGCTAGAAAAAAAATCTCGGCTAAAGGCGAGAGACCATAATAGCTACAACTGCAGCAATTTTCCTTCTGCGGAGTTAAGAAATTATTTGTTGTCGGCGTGGATTATATGGAGCTGAATCGGATACGGAGTCTATGTTTTAGACCTACAAAACGACACCAACAACGGGGGAAACGCTATGGAAAAAATGCTACGAGTATGCAAACCCTGCGAGTCTCCTCTACCTCGTAAAGCTACTACCTCCTTCGCCTAAATCGTATGTGTCAGCTTCATCTTCGGTCGGCTCACACGATCCGGAAGGCTCGGGCACTCCTCGGCCTACCAATGATGGATATCATGATGCGGCCCATGTGAACGAGTTTTTTTCAATTTTGGTTTTTCACTACATGTAATGTAAAAATGGGTGAAATCTCGATTTCACCCTATGCACTCTGCATGTTGTATGTTGTTATGTTCTTGTCTTTTAGTCTATGTTGGACCATCACATTGGGATGAGATGTCGTTATGCCTCATCATTTTTTTATTAGGATTGGGCGAAATATCGAGCGGGGAATGTTTTTTGAAGAAATATACGAGGTGCGTTTTTTCCATGTAACGGTATGAGGCAAACCGCGGTGAGTAAGGTTATTTGAATTTTTCTACAGCTGGGTGGAAGTGTGTAGTCTGCATAACACATTTTGTAGTTTTGAGGTTTGCTCTCGATGTATATACGAAGAGCCATTTTGAAGAATAATATAATGTATGTTTATTGAGAATGGATTCCTACTGAAATGGATGAACAATATGTATACTCTTTGATGTGTTTGTTGATTTAATGTTCATTTCACTCATATTTTCCTTTGTTATAATTGCTTTCGGAATGCGGGTGGTCTATAATCTATGTATGAATTTATATTTCAATGGTACTTGTATCATGACTTACGGTAACACCTTAATCAAGCTCGGGGCATGATTTCCGTTCTAGTTCTTTATCTTTATCGTTTTCCTCTTAAGTATTTTTCGAGGGTGGATTATTATACCTTTTAAGCCCACCTCGATGTAAAATATATACTCATTCTTCATAGTCTTCATCATGATTAACTTTAATAATTGTTCATTAGTTTCACATTTTGGCCACTATTTGCAACAAGTCTTATTTCATAGGCGCCAGGCCCGTGCAGTGAGCCTTTCTCGCCTGATCAAAGTCCCCAAGCTACTACTCTATTCTCTTTGAGATCCAAGATCACCTATTAAATATTTCCATCCATTTAATATCGGGAGGTTCCTTTATAAGCATGAAAAGAAAACACGAGATAAACTCCTATCCTAAGATGTCCTAGGCACTAGTCTTTAGCGACTCAAGGTTGTCTCCTAGGAACGCAAAGAGGATAGATAACTACTTGATGAAGTTTGGCTTCACTCGTAGTAATGTTGATCAGACGCACTTCAAGGTTGATAGAGAAAAGCCTCTCATCCTAGTGATGTATGTGGATGACCTTTTCTCGACGGTCTTGACCCTCTCATTCATCGGTGCGAGGAGCTCGGCTGGCGAGTTTGAGATGAAGGACCTGGGGCTGATGCGTACTTCCCTAGGCCTGGAGTTCTGGAGACACCGGCGAGATTTTCCCTTCTTGAGAAAATATATTGTGAAGTTTCTAGAAATATTTGGTATGGTGGACTATAAGTCGATGTCAACTTAGATGGAGTTCAACTTTAAGTTGAGTGGCGGCGCTACGGGCACAGTGCTAGAAAATCCTGGCCAGGTATCGTCGACTCACTTAGGGCCACTGATGTTCTTAGTGAACACACATTCGGACGTATGTTTTGTAGTGAACACTTTGATTCAACATATGGTTTATTCTCATCACATTCCAGGTTGGTGCCAAGTACGTGAGATATCTTGAGGCATGATAAACCATGAGGTGAGATACTGCTTGTCGGGGAGCGTGACACTCCATCGCTATGCGATGCGGGATTGTCTTTTTGGCGGTGTGGTGGATCGTAAGAGCACATCGTGATGTTGCCTCACACTTGGTTATGCTTCGATGTCATGGATGAGTAGGAAGCATAAGTCGGTAACTGAGCACGCGTGGAGGAGGCCGAATACATTGCGGCGAGTATGGCTTTGTTAGCGATTTGGTTGCGAAATCTCTTCGGTGAGCTATTCGAGGCATGTGCTAGATACCATAACGATACTGCGCGATAACAGTGGGATTCAGTGTGTGAGAATCACGGTGTTCCATGATCGATGCAAGCATATTGATATCAGTGCCACTTTATCAAGATATGGTATAGTGAGAGCCTTAGTAAGGGCTGATCTTGTAAGATTGATATGGTGAGGCATGGAAGTATTCTCTTAAAAGCCTGGAAAGTAAGGTAACATGCTGGTGAAATCTCTGAATGGTAGAACAACCTATTACAGAGTTTGTGAGTAAGCTTTAGAAGAACCTCTTCAGGAGGCCTGGGAATGTCTCCTGGAGTTATAAGCACACACGGGGCTAAGTTGCCAAACCTTGTGGTGCTTCTACCCCACCTTTATGATGTTCGGGGTTGGTTCACCTCTCATGATGTGCCCATGTGCATCTACCCATTGAGTC
This sequence comes from Pinus albicaulis, assembly GCA_034641835.2. Classification (NCBI taxonomy): domain Eukaryota; kingdom Viridiplantae; phylum Streptophyta; class Pinopsida; order Pinales; family Pinaceae; genus Pinus; species Pinus albicaulis. The sequence goes on from CM076572.1 coordinate 968,006,270, forward strand.
CAGGGACTCATGGGAAGTACCTCTCATTTGGCTAGTGGGGTGGGAAAATCTAGAGACTAGTAACGAAGTGATGGACGCATCGGAGATTGTCGTCTTATTTATCTAGGATGTCACGTGTCCAACCACTTGATGCGGGATCAAGTCTAGTGAGGTTTCGAACCTCTTGCGACTTCGGGTCGGATAAGGCAACTTAGGGTTGGTATGAGAATCTCTTTGATTCTTATAGAGGTTTCGGACTATACAGGCGTTGTCGGTGGGAATGATGTCTTTGTGACTAACCCACCTTTGTTCGGAAATAAAGAAACTGACAAAGCAAGTTACGGTGGGATGACGCACAATGTTTGGATTGCACGGGTGGATGGAGTTCTCCCTAGTTGAGGGAGTGTTAATTTTGGACAACTACGTCCAAACTCCATGCTATGATGCTCGGAAGATACTGATATTTTTATTGGATTCATCTTTTGGAGAGGTGCAAGATTGATCTAAATATCATCTTGATTTGATGAGTAGAACATTTATTTTAGTTATTCAAAATATGTGCGGAAATCGGCTTTGAAATGAAACATAGGCTTCGAAGCCCGGCGGTTGTGTCACACCCTCGTTAATGGATATAAATAGGTCAACTTTGGAGGTCATTTTCACCCATCTAATTGGTTCGATCATCTATTAGAGTCTCTTCTTCATCCACACATGGGAAAATTACAACAAGAAGATTTTTGTTACGGCTAGGGTTTAAGCCTGATTTTACCGGCGTTGACTTTTTAATTCGATGGCGAGTCAGCCATTTTGAAAATTAGTCGAAATTGGTTCCCTAGTCTACATTTTTTGTGAAATCGAGGTTGATATTGGCTTTTAACATTTTGCGTTCACTTCTTCTTCTTGTTGTTTTTCGATTCTGGTCCCGGGACAAAGGTTGACTTTGGTTGACTTTAGGTTGGTAGCATAGTTGTAGGAAGGGTTGTGTGTGACACTTCTAGTTGGGCGTAGTATTGAGACTTTTTTAAGTTGAGCTTGTTCTTTTGTTGTAGTAACACACCAACACACATATTTTTTTTGGCTTGTCTTGTCGATCTCTTTGGTATGTTTCTATATGCATTTTAATTTCTTGTTTATGTTATTGTTATTTGACATTAAGGATAAAGAAATAAAGTTGGATCAAGCATAGAACATCTACACAAGAATTTACAACGATCTTATTCCTAACAGGTTCATCTAGGCTCATCGAGGATTGCAAGGAGAACCTAGTTGCAAAATTCGACATGAAGGATGCGGGACTAATGCATTGTTTTGCGGGGTTGGAATTTTGGCGTTAAAGGGTGAGAACTTCTTTGGTCGAGAGATATGCTAAAAAAGACCGAAGATGTTTAGGATGCGGTATTGTAGACCCATGACTATTGCAAAGATCACCGAGCCCGGAAGAATATTGATGCGTCTAAAGATGATGAGGCTGATCCTACCTTGTACAAATAGCTCATAGGGTCCACGATGTATACGGTGAACACTAGGCCAAACACCTATTACTTTGTCAACACCCTCGGTCGAGTTCATGGTGGAACCAAGGAGGTCACATTGGGTAGTAGCCAAGCATGTTCTCGGATATATACGAGGAACGGTCGAGCATGGATTAACATACACCAAAACGTGACATCGGGCCGAGTGGGTTCCCCTTTGACGTGGATTGGGCTAGAATTTTAGTAGATTGGAGAAGAGTGCCCGTTGATGCTGAACAATATTGGATTAGGGATGACTTTAGGTACGGTAGGAAACAAAAGTTTGTAGCTGCGAGCTCGGTTAGAGGGTAGAATATATGGCGACCAACATAACTTCATGTGAAGCCATGGCTTAGGAAATTTCATGTGAATCTACTCAAGGAAAAAAATGAAAGCGACCAACATTCTTTGTGATAATCATAGTTTCATCAAGCTCTGTAGAATCTTGTGTTTCATGATCGGTGTGAAACAGGTGACATCGGGGTGTCTTTTTATCACGGGGGCCGAGTGTCCGGCGGGGGTTTACGGTTGCGGTACACTTTGACGGGAGAACATGTGGTGACATCCTTACTCAAGGCTCTCGAAACAACAAAGTTTTTATTTAGGATAGAAGACGAGGATGGTCGAAATATGTGTTTCGGTAGCGAGAAATGGACAAGTGCAAAATTTGAGAGGAAGCTTGAATACGGATAGCGTGTGATAACGCGTTATGGGCGGTAGTACATAAGGCAACAACGCGGCAAATGAGTGGCAGCAGCCAAGCATTAGCAACGTAGAGGATGTTTCAAAAGTTAGAAGTAGGTATGCAACGGAAATATTGCTAGAACACTTTCCTTGCTAAGAGAGGTGTTGATTTTTATGCTTGTGAGGAAGTGATGCAAGTCTCATATTTAGAGTGAGGCTTGGATGCCGGTATTCAAGAGCAAAAGCTGGTTTGTGGAAATTCCACTGGGACCATGTTTTATTAAAATAATTAATTATTTTAATGGAGACTGTTGAAGCCTCAAAATGTTGCTTCGAACATTAGGGGATAACCACTAAATTAGGGACCTTAGAATGACTCAGCACATAGTTTTAAAGATTGTGGTGGCTACAGTGGATTGATAGGACCCGTTTCCTAATAATTTAAATGGGTTGGTAATGGAATGATTTGGTGAAGGGGAAAATGGGACTAGATGACTAAATAAATTGTCTAATCTATTATGGCCCGATAAAATAATTCTAAAACTAACTTGGGTATCAAATGTGAATATAACAAATTGTTTCAAATAACCAATAACCATGAAAATGTATTATATCTTAATTGAAATATGCATTAACAAATAAAGATGTCATTTGAAAATTAAACGAGTTCTAATAACATATTGCATTCATCATTTATATATCATTTGCATATCTTTTGTAAAAAGATAAATATTTCTACACACTCAAAAATGATATGTATAAAGAAATATTGTGAAATAAGTACACATAAATGATATCGGTTTAAAAGAAATATATCTTAACATGAGAAAACTAGCGATTGAATAGATAAATATTTATGTCATCTTGATACTTTTTGATGCAATTCGATGTCCAAATCCGGCAACCCCGATACCAAAATAGACCCCCAGAGATACATAAATGCAATTCTTAAAAGGCAATTTTGCATAGAACCACCGGATGTGATCCTTTATAAAAATAAGAGAGTCAATGGAGTACGAAATGTAATCTCCAAGTCAAAATATTACAAATTCGGGAACCCTTTCTAAATAAATGAAAGGGGTTTAAATGAGTAGCAATAAAAAATAAATAACTAAAACTATTCCTACAATCTATCTAATAAAAAATCTAGAAACGAAATATGATCTTGATGGAAGCATTCATTATGATTATATGTTGTGTTTGATGTACCTAGATGGCGGATTTTTGAGCATTTCCTTGTCCAACTATTACGGATGACTAAGCTTTGAGTGTAAGCGCCTGTGTATGTGGCATCAAAGAATTCGGGAATAATACGATCGATGGCATTTGAAAGAAATTTAATTGTTGTTCTTGACTATGAGGCTTGATAAGGTAGGTCCACATCGTATCCCACGATATTCCTTGTAGTTGGCCCCGATTTGCTAATTTTATTGATTATTTCTTGTTTCCATACGTAATGGGTTTATTTTACCTAGGTAACTTGCGGTACAATACGAAATCAAATTGATTGCATACGGGCTATTATTCACCAAACATGTTACATTGTTCATCATACTTTTAGCTACTGGATGTAGCTCCTTCTGCTTTGATTAAATCTGCTTCGTTACGCAAAAATAATTTCATATGTCTTTCCACGATCTGTGAAGGTTTGAATTTCTTCTGAGCTACCGAGTCTTGCCATAAAAGAAATTCGGATTTTTTTTTTCATTAGCTTCATCGAATTCAAGTTTAGAGTAGCTCCTTCATCTACTAAGGAAGATGTGATTACACAAAGTTAACACTTCTGCAATCTTTAGACAAAATTCATTTAATTGCGGAGACAATAGCCTTCATTTGTCTCCGGAGCTTCATTCTTTTAAGCCGATCCAAATTAGGATAGTTCTTAAACTTATCAATCTGAGTTGAAACATCTTCTCTTGCTCGATCTTTGAAGTCTTCTCATTTTACGAGAAGAGATTGTGAATTTTTCTACCTCTTGGTTTAATTTTGTTGTTGCTTTTCTAAGGTGTATGGTCATCTATTTTTCTTTTCAACAACGAAATTTGCTCTTCTAGGTTGTTTGGATTTGAGCTCTTCATCTTGCGATTCTTTAATTCTAGCTTGAATAATTTTCTCTTTGGTTCTGCGCGCTTTGTTCTTCTTCCATAGCTATTTGCAAATATTTTTGTTTCATTAATTGTGAACTTCGAGACGTATATATAGTTGCGGCACTGTAGGCACTGCGTATTGAGATAATTTAGTGGATCCTTGAGTGGATTACCTCGGCATTTTATAAACAATATTCATAAACTCCACTGTAATGTCGAAAGTGCATTAGTCAGTTCTCCTCCTTTTCTTTTTGTTTTCTCACAACAACCTTATGTAATTGTAAAATACATCCGGAGGATGGATTTCGCCCTATTTCAACATAATTTCACCTGTAGAATTTTAGAATAACTTCTACATCCTGGTCTTAGAACATTAACTTAGGGATTGTCTTGTTTTCCTGTTGTTTAGGCAAATTATTGCTATTAAAGCAACAAATTAGGAGAAACTATAAGTTAATAAATTCAACTACCTTTTTAACGGCTTCCTCTCTTCCAAGTTGAAAGTCGGATTGTTGTTTATATCTCCTTTTGGTGCACCGATTAGGTAGCTTTCTTGCTTGTGCCTCCTTTCTCGAATGCACATTGGTATCGGTACCGGTGCTTTCTTTTCTTGTACGAAATTTGTTGTTGATCGTATGTACATCGAGTTTAGAAACTATTTCTTTCTTCTCGGTATTAACTGCTTTTGCTAATGTCTTATTTACGTATAACGGGATTAGTTCATTACTTCTTTACAATGTCTATTATGATGACTTTATTTGTGAGATGTTTCTATTTATTTTTGCCTGTATCCTTTGTTCCTTATTTGTGATTCATTCTCATAGGAACTCTTAATTGATCCAGAAGAACTTCCAGAAATCTACGGCTTCTAAACAACATAAACTTATTGATTCTTGACTGGAATTTGGACTTGTCCAAATAAAAAACTTGGGACAAATTATCTACGAGAAACAAATAAATCATCGAAAATATCTCGTTCATGTTCGAGCAGAAAGTAATTGAAACTATGATAGTAAAATCAAATGCCACCTTCCTTGGATTATATTGCCTCCGGGAAGTTGTTGAAAGTTTAAGATTGGTTAGCTTACCAACTTCTTTTTCAACATGAACAAAATTACGAGTATAATCTCCATTTAAAAGGAAAATTAGGCCACATTAGCTTCTTGTTGTTCTTCAAAGTCTGGACGTACCTTTACGTCGGTGATATGAAATTTCTGTGCTAACGTTTATACGGAACATACAAAGGAAGAATGTGTGGTTCTATGCCAAGAAAGCTACGTATATGTGAATCTTTCTTCTCCAAACCAATCCTAATCGAGGATAAATCGACTTTAGCCTTCTCGGAAAACCTAGGAGGAATCGACCAAAAATGATTTGATAAGTAGGGATAAGAAAACCATGACAAACTGCGGCAAACATGGCTTTTGAAATGCCTTGCAAAGAACTTGAGATATATATGAATAGTAAACGGGGATCTTTAGGGGTCCATTTCCATCCTAACATGGGGAATTCGAATTGAAGCAAAGGGCATACGGATATAAGCACAAAAGTAAAAAGGAATGGCATCGCTGCAGGCTTTGTCTTTCCTATACTCAAGAATCCTATTGGCTATCTTATCGAAAGAATGAAAGCCCGGTCCATTATCTCTCGAAATTTATAGCAGAATGTATTAATGGCACCATTTGTATAGAAAACCTAGCTAAGTTATCATTCCCAAACAATACGCACCATCATTTTTCTTTGCATAACAATATGAGCAAAAGAGACTCCATAGAGTACATACGATGCCTCGTGTTTGTGCTAAGGGCCCTTCTCCATTCTCCTAATAGGCTCTGAATATTTTCATTATTCGCAAATTCTTTGATGAAGTCTTTGTTGTAGATTTTCTATGGGTACGGAAAGGTGATACATTGCTTTAATGTCCTCTTGCTTTGAACGACCGAATGTTGCTCCGAAGCTGAAACAAAGGTTCTATTTTGGATAGCCACATTATCAGTGCCATAGAATAATATCATAATGTGGAAAAATGTTTTGAGCTGCGATTAGGTGCGAGGAATGAGTTTTCCTATGCATAAGAGGTCTCGAATCGAGTCGAGTCATCTTCTTCAGAGGCCCAGCTTGCCTTGGCCTCAAAAACTTTAGGGTTTTTCCTTTTCAAGCGAGGTTATATACATTTTCCCACGTCATCTTACCAAGTCCTTCAAGCATGAGGTGTCTATAACCGAAGCAAACTTCGCTCGATTCTCTTTAGGTACCATGGTAGTTGTAGGAGCTTTGCGGCGAGCGACAGCTTTTGATTTCACGGATCTCTTCGACATTTCGGCATCATGTAACGTTTCCCTCGTTTTGCGAATGAAAGGATTAGACGTTCTTATATTGTTCGCAACGAAGAAAATCTTTTGTTGAGGATGAAAACGCAATAATAGGAAACGACTATACAAAAGGATTCATTTGTTTATTTCCATTTATTATCTCTAGTGGTTAAAACTTAAATGTCCTCTAAGGAGTCACACTCACATATTTAAAACAAAATCATTTCCATTATTCATTTTGATTTCTTTATTCAATATCATCGCGTCACAATCGGGAGTTGGTGTTTTTTGAAATAAGTGTTAAAAATTACCTTTTTGAATTCTTGCGATGTGATGAATAAATAGTATATGACATTAAGTAATAATCGCGTCGCGATCTTCAAAAGGTACCAAAAATAAGATAATATGATTTGCTATTTCGATTGCGATGATCGCATCGGGGATTTTCAAATGGAGTGGATCGTTAATGAGTTCTGCGATTTACGATTGCGATGAGTGGAATTACGCCATGTCGAGTCTTTTAATCAAACAAGTATAACTTTTGTTTCTCCACAATGCGGTGCGATGAAGCGCATCGCATTGGGATTTTGCAATTGACCACATAGAATTTGTTTAAAGTTTTTACAGAGCGATTGCGATGAGCTTGCGTACGCATCGGAATATTTGAAAGTAGATATGATCACTTTAAATTTTCCGATTTGCAATTGCGATATGACTCATCGCATCGGAAGTTTTATTATAATAAGTCAATGAAAGATCATTCTCGAAATGCGATTGTGATGGACCGCATCGCATCGAGTATGTAGAAAAAAAATATGAAACTTAAAGATCTCTTCGATTTGCAATTGTGATTGAGTTCCATCGCATCGAGGGTTTACAAAGTGAATATAAGACTTAAAGATCTCTTTGATTTCCGATTACGTTACGTACACATCAAATATTGTTAAATATAAAAAATTTATGTAATATTTTGATATGATAAAAGCTTTATATCTCATCGGATCGGAAATTTTTTGATATTTGTATTTGTTTATACACACTTGTTAATAAATATATGCAATATGTCCTCTTATCAATGAACTTCTTATTCCTAATTTAAAAATGATCGGATTGTTTCTAAATCTTTTATTTATATCTAGAAAGCAAGATAAAAAGGGGACCTATTTCTAAATGAAATTTATTCTAGAAATTTAGAAATGGGGAAGGTTGTTGTACGATACAATAGAGCCTAAGTTTAAACTTAGGAAATTAAATAATTAATGGATATCGATAGAAACAGAGTGTGAATCTTCTGGGAAACAAAGATCAAGTCAAAATTTAATACGAGGCATTGATTAGACTTCTAATGCAGGTCGTTGATTTATCAATGAGAAGATTATGAGGAAGGGTTGAGGGCCATTTGGAAAAGAAATCGAAAACGTACTCGATAAACTTGGGGAAGTCGATCTTTTAGAATTTCGAATTCGATTTCGGAAGGGAGAGTTGCGGGGGTGGAGGAAGCGGATGGCTTAAGCAACGGTCGGATCTTGAGGAAGAAGGTCACAAAAGCGCAAGGGGGAAGCACATAGGGGAAATCGCGATGCCATGATACTCATGCAATATCTTCACGGGGAATCACGTAGAGGTGACGTAGTGAAGGCTAGTATGAGAGCTTACTCTCGGTGTTAGAAATTATGCGGAGGTCGGAGAAAATTATATCACATGTTTTCTTGGAAGTTTCTCGGTCGATACACTAGTCATTCCTTGTGAGAATTGTTGTTGAAGATTAATATATAAACCCTCATCTTGCACCGGTTTTCCTACATTGGGTTTTTCAGGGGACAATTGTCCAAAAATAGCGTAATCGATGTGATTAATTCTTATGCTTGTATTGCACTATTCTTTTCTGACATGTGTACTTGTGTGATATTTGCAATAAATTTATTTGAAATTCTTGAAGGGTTTATTGTAAATAACTTATTGTGAAAAATAAGTAGGAGAAACAAATCAATAGCGTAGTAAATTTAGATTTGAAATTTTTCACAGAGAGGCTTTTGAGTACGATCAAGCAAGCCGATTATAGATGCTCACTGTTTAACCTAATCCTAACTTTTTTGATAATTTTATTTTGTATACTTTTTCATTTGAAACATTTTATGTTGTTGTACTAACACAACTCAATGATAAACAAATTAGGGCACCTATCTCTTTCTTCGTTAAACTTTAAAGGGGCAAAGGCGAATTATTTAGAGGTGGAGAAACAAGTCTTTATTTGTTTTCAAATCCATAAATCATTTCGGGCCTTTTCTTCTTAAAAAATCACCTTTAAAGTAATAGTTCCATTCTCGGGAGTGATACGATTCTTGTCCATGAGTGGGAAAATAAGAGCAAATTGGGTCACCGCTCTCTTGCAAGAATACATTTATAGAGATTAAACCGGCTAAAATTCTCGGAGGACAAAGGTTTTTTTAGATTTCTTACGGAAGCTTCCAATATATTGCGGAGATGAGGACTCAAGTAACATTTTTCCACATATCGGGGTAAACCCCTTCACGATGCGGGTCCCAATATGTTGATCTCATTTTATATTTAAATAATGGATATGCTTCCCCTAGACTCGATTACAAAAGGAAAAAGGGATTTAAGATTGAAACCAAATCAATATGAAATCATTGATGATGTGTTTATTTCAGAAAAATAAATAAATATGATTATGTTTTGTTGATATTCTTAGAAAAATACGAAGAAAAAAGGTTTTGGAAGAGTTGCACGACGAGACCGGTTGGTGGACACTTTGGAGGAGATGTTGCTCATAAAATATTGCGAAATGTTGGGTATCAACGGCCAAATTTGTTTAAAGATACCATGCATATGTAGGAAAGTGTGTTGTGAGATATTTGTAGGAATATAGAAAACCCGACCTTGTCTCTTCAGCAGGTCAACATTGAGCAACCTTCTAAACGATGGGGATTGGATATAATAGGTGGGATTGTTCCTCACTCTTCAGAGCAACATAAGTTTATCCTTCTTGCTTTCTGATTACTTCACAGTGGGTGGAACTCCTAAATTCCACTAAAGGCGAATTGATGCTGACACTATTATTGAATTCATTGATCGGTTCATTATCCTGAGATTTGGCTTACCCAATACATATGTTTGACAATGCATCTTACTTTTAGGAAATAACATGAATAAATTTGCTTTCTGAGAGGTTTAAATAATAATCTTGATTACTATCCCCAAAGGGAATGGTTTAGCGAGAGTCAACTAATAAAAACGTTGTCGGGGGTATTAAACGAACTATTGACCGGATCAGAAATAATTGGCATAAAATTTTGAAATTTTACGCATGGGTTGATTGAATAACAAAGAAGGCCTCCATAGGTACTTCTCCCTTTAATTTGGTATATGGGAAAGGATATCCTTCTGCTAACCTAGCCCTTCCCTCATTAGCCCCATTCTAATTCATCGAAGAGAAACCTTCTTCTTCTCTTGCCAATTAAGAATTTCTCCAAATACTTAAGTTAGAAGAAGAAAGGGGAAAATCAAGAAACAAATACATGCTACCATAAACAAATAGTAAAATATTCTTTTTGATGAAAATTTAGTCGATAAAAAATCTTTTCAAATTGGAGATTTAGTCCTCGAAACGGGACAAGACACATAAGGAAAAAGGAAAGCATATAAATTTTAAAAAATGTGGCTTGGATCATTTCAAATTCTTGAAAAATAAGCCCATCAACTTTTATGTTGCAAGATCTACAAGGAAAAGATAGATTCTCTTCTGTTCGTGGGCTTGATAAAGAAAAAAATATTTTTCTTAAAAACCATTTTCTTTGTAAATATGTAGATATTTGCATTTACATACTAAGTCTTTAGAAAAATAATGTTAAGTAACATACTTTTGGATTTTTATCAATATCTCTAATCATATTATGATTTTTTCACTTTGAAAGTGGGAATTTTTAATGAAATGATTACAAAATTGAAAATTGGATAATTATAATAAAACTTGAAATATTTTCCATGGAGAGTTGTAAGTTCTTTTAACCTCAAACCTTATAAAATCTTTGATCTGATAAGGTCAAGAAAAGTTTTCTTTTAAAAAGTAAAGACTATTTTGTAGGTTTAACATCTCTAACTCTAGTTGTCATCCAATACTCTTAAGGAGTCAGCCAGTTCTCCCTATCCATTAATCATACATTTTTTGATGCAATTCAAAAAATATAAAAACTTAAAAGATAAGAGGTCTCATCATGAAATTAACTTTCCATGGTCATGGGAGAAAATAATGGTGGCTTATTACCATTAAGACAAGGAGTCTCATCACGGGCTAGCTTGTTCAACTAAATTACAACTTTGTAGGCAGCGGTGTCACTATACGGCTACAAATAGGCGAAGTGGCTTTTAAGTATCTTTAGAATAAAAAAAATAGAAAAAGATAACCCTAGATGGGACTGTTGGATCATTGATGGTTAAAAGGTAACCCTATCGAGGCTATGGACGCCTGCGGCAACGGAGAGGCTCTACTATGTTTTATAATGAGTATGTCAAAGGCTAAGTTTTAAGTCCCTACTTGTCTTTTATAGCGATCGATAAGCGATACGGATAGTTACGATTTTCATATGAGTTTTTTTATTCGAGTAATTTTATTTATATAACACTTTAATGTAGTTTTTCTTTCCTAAATCGTTTTTACCCATTAAAGTTTTGTAAAATTTCATTATTATATATTAGAGATAAGCTGGTTCTTCTAGTGAATCGCCAATTGTTGTGCTATTCAACAACCCCCCCCTCCCCCCCCCATTATTAATAATAGTTAGCTTATTAAATAATGGGGACCCTTTTAAATTTTACTCTAGGATAATAAAATAGTTTATTATTCCTTAAAAGGACAAAAATTTGTTATAAGAAGTCAAACTTCAATCCTATTAGGCGAAGAAATTAAACAAAACATTGAAAACTGTCGCATACACATATATGAGTTTCAAACAACAAGACCAAAATTGCCCTTTTAAAGAGTTAAGATGCAATGCGCAACTTATAAATAAAATTGCGTGAAGGTTTAATAAATGATAACAAAGGAAAAATATTTTAATATAGTCACGGTGGGTCCCATCTATTGGCCACGTCACTATTACTTCCCCACCATTGCAATATGCATTTCGGTGTATTGTTGGTAATGCTAGCTCATTCTCGATGCGATATATGTATCCACGCAATAAATAACGACTTCATTGCATTCTCCTATTCCATAATCTTTTGCGATTAAATCTATTATTGCATCACAAGAACGAACACACTTGGCCTCCAATTCCCAGGTACGTTAACATTCGATAAGTTCTTACCTTTCTTATTGGTTTCTAACTAGGATGAGAATTAATCCTGTCGATGTAATAGGGAAATATACTTTCATTTTAAGTAGTGGTTTTAAATAAATGCGATGTGAAATCTCGATAGGGCATTGAGCTATCGGGTAAACCACGTGAACCCATGTTTTCATTTATGACAAGGCATAACTATATTTATGTTCTTCTAAGACTTCTTACAAATTTGTTGTCGCCAATTACTTCCTTCAACCAATTTGTTTCTCCAGCCTAAGGTTCTTCCCCACACGGACATGGTGAAGTGGATAATTGATAATTTGAACATTGTAGAAAGGACATTTAACTTCCAAGACAACAATGATTGGATCTTTTAGAGTTGAAGACTTGCATAAAATGTATTATCTTCGATTTACAGGAAGATATATGATAATAATTTCCTCCTAGAAGTTTGCATATGAAGACAAGCTAGAGTCGAGCCGATAAGGTAGTGGAGATGTGATACGAATAAGCACAAAAGCGAATGATAAGGGTATGTACTCCATATCTTCTCTTGCTTTGAGTCCACATTGCTATACGTTTTGGTATGATGTGTAGGTTGTTTAGGTATCTTAATAAAAATAAGTTTTCGATTGAGTGGGTTCCCCTCATTGATATATCGAGATTCCTACATTATGGATTGGGCCACTATCCTCTCTAAATAATATTTCTCGGAAATCCTATTATAGAAAAAAATTTGGAAAGTCACTAATAAGACAACGCCCCCTTATTATATGAGCGTATATTATGGACGCCATGTGCTTTACCTCTTATTTTTAACCATGGTATGGAAATGGCCCATGGAAGACCCTATCCCTATCCATATCTAACACAAAATCCTGTAAGTCTAATTTTCAATCCACATTTTATAAAATATATCCTTGGAAGTCATAATACCTCTACATCGAGATGTCTTTGGAGAAAAATACGAGATTGTCTAGTAAACCCAGAGATGATTTAACATCCATGGGGCAAATGGTTTGGAGAATTGTTTACTTATGTTAGGGTTTTTTGGTAATCTATCCGGGCGTCATGTTCTCCCACTTTATGTCACGCAGTAAACTCTTGGCTAAGAGAAATTTCTAACAAGGCGCGAAATGGACTGGCAAAGTCTAGAAAGAAGCAGTATTCATGGCCATCATTCCCAATCGATTGTGGCATCTATGCTTTAGATAATTACAAGCATGTTGGGCTTAGAGGTGGCCAAATGCGTATTTAGACTTTCCCGTATGCCAGAACGGAACAATTTGACTAATGAAAGTGATAAAATTTCCTTCCGGTTAAAGTTAGACAATTCATACATGAGCCGATGACTTTGGCCGATACATTTTAGTCGTGAGACATACCAACAAGTAGAAGTTGGCGAGAAAAAAATCTCACATGCCAGAACAGCTTAGCCAGGTTTAAAGTAATACATGAATAAAATATTGGAGAATCTCCCTCTTGACACATTGAGGGTTTCTCCAACCGAGTTTTACAAATAGGCGGGATTTAGAACAATCTTGAAGGACATTGATGTCACACGGGGGAACAAAAGAGACCACATCTACAAAGTAACAAGCTTGGTGAAACATTTTTTAACGATGATTTAGATAATATGCGGGACAAATTTGATAGGAAAATTAAAGGATGTGAGAAAGGAAAATACCCACGAGCTAAAAGAAACAATCAACACTCACGAAATTAATAAAGCAAAAACTTGCACTTCTTTATTGAGACTTCTAACAAAGGTTTTTACACAAATGATGTTTAATTAACAATCTGAGCATCGCTTCTTCGGAGAATTTTCTTAAGATTGAAGAAATACCTCCTCTTGACATATTTCACGGTCCCAAACATAGGGTTGTAATGAGTAGGCAAAGGAAAGGAGGAGGACACGATCCCAAACATAGGGTTGTAGTGAGCATCCTGAAAGGAAAAGGAGGAGAGTTGAGCAATCCCGGGGAAATATTTCCTAGAAATATACTTATGGATGTTGTATGGAAGGATCCTGAAACCAATCATTCTCATAACTTAACAAGGCTATAACGAGTTTGTAGGGGCTTATGCGAAATGCTACCATTGACAAAGCATTAGATGTGCGGGGTGGTCAAGGATTAAGATGACGGTATCCAACAATTGGAACAAGAGTTATTGAAGAAAAATAGAGCATCTATCATCGAGTGGGAAGCACAATTATCTACCGTTTGCCACACAACTTTGATGAGATGAAACTTCAACATGAAAGTGATATCAGAGGATCAACGATGCTCGACTTCCATGTGCTCCAAATCACAATTGAACAATTGAAGGAAAATCATAGAGTTGAAGATTTTAAGAAGAGCCGGTGGAAATGAAGACCCTTTTGGCCAACAACGGATGTTATTTTTTTCAAAAATTGGCGAATTCATCGATGGGCCCATGCGATAAAGGGATTAGCGATGAATCGATGATAGATCTTAGGATAGATTTCGATGATGTTGATGAGAAGATTTACGAATTTATCACATGGAAGACAATAAGAAGATGTGAACCTTCTAAAACAGAAGGTTCCCCAAAGTTATCTTTGATTGAGGATATCGCTAAACAGAAAGAATGCATCACAGAGCAAGGGATCTTGTAAATAATAATATTTTGGCTGTCCGGCGTCCAGTTGTTTGGTCGATCTTATTCAGAGTTCTGATGGGTTCGCATTGATGAAAAATGTGTAGAATCATGGCGAGGGAATGGTACATGAGAGGATAACTTAATTTAAAGAAATTGTGAAGTCGGATCTAGAAAAATATTGGCAATGTCTGGTACAATACACACATGTGGCTAATATTGTTACCTGCAGAACTTATTACCTCTACACATGCTCTTTCAGCACCATTACATTGTACATGTGGATGCGCTAGGCAAGGCTGGGCCTCACGAATTGAAGTCGATGATGGATATCCAGACAAGTATGATAGGAAAGCATCAGTGCTCATTCTTGAAGCTTCACTATTCAAACAAATTATATTTTTGTTTTGTTATCTCTTATTTTAAGGAGGGTTGTTCAAACCTCTTCAAAACTTATATTATTTCTATTTTTAAATTTCTAGTCTTAACTATATAAACCCTTTCATGTCTTGAAGAAAAGGGGTCTAAATTTTTATGTAGGCTGAAAAGTTGCACTATTGTGCTTTTTAAATGTCTTAATAGAAAGGTTGGACCAAGGCTATTTCTTTCATGAGCATAATTATGATATATAAATTTTCTATATTTATGTGATTTTTGTGTTTACTTTTGTGATTGATAGTCATGCTATCTTTAAATTGTTCGTATATATATTCTCTAAATACAATTGAGCATTGATTCTTTGCCTGAACATGCAAGGCACTTAAATATTGCTTCAAATATATGTACAGAATGGCAGTTCTTTGATGCAAGATGCATTTAACCATTAATTTGATTAACTATTTAATCAAATTAATTATCTTTTTGTTTTATTTCTTTAAGTGTTTGACGATCTATATTATCTTTCACTTAAGAAATTCTTTAATTCATACAAAGAAGAAATGAATTATAGGATATAGATAAATAGACATATAGTTAATTAGTTAAGCATCATTTCCAATTATGACACTAATCTCTAATTTTTATACCTCACACCCACTCATTATATTTCAAGGGAAAGCTGGTCCCATCTCATCCCCGATCGAGCCACTATTCAAACGGAAAATGAATATTTTTCAGTTTTGAGTGAGTGGTTATCCCAGAATATTACTTGTAGGTGATTTCGAGGCATCAAATTTTTTGGCGATTGAAGGAGAAGAGTTAGAGAAGACTGAATGGAATCAAGGTATAATCCCAAATCTAAAGGCCATCAAAAGAGTCAACCCATCTCCAAATCACCTTCAACTTCAAAAGATTTTACTCAAAGTATACCTACGAATCGAAGTTTTCCATTCACCTCTAAACTATCCCGGTACATTTCCGGAGGGTAATCTCGGGTGTAGACTCACAAGGTCACACAAAGTCCGGACTTTGATTAAGAAATTGAAAATTTCTGTTTCAAAATTAATCATGGTTGATATGAAACCACAGAAGGAGATGCTTAACCTCCTCTTTACATGTTTACGGTGTGCTAACTAGGTCTCAAGCAAACAATGTGGAATTATAATTTTGACTTTCCACTCCATTCTCACTAAAAAGGAAAAAAATATTGCATCGGAAAGCTCCAAACATCCACCGGCGAGATTAATTCATCATCTCCACCACAAACTCCTTCATTCATTTCTCCGCATTTCCTTCTCCCGACGATCACTTCATCTTATTCATATTTCTCAAACTCGGACAACTAGTGTTGTCACAAGTAGTACTATTTCACGAGGTTATTTCATACCCTACATCTTCCTCTAGAACTCTAACACATCTTCTATTTACAACTCCTATAATGGCGGCTAGACCATGGAAAAATCCAAGAGTTGTTCGAATAGCAGAATCCTCTTCATGATTTAACTAAGCACCCCAAAATATGGCTACCTAAGTATAATCCTTATGATGGAATTATAACGAAGAACACCTACGTAATTTCATGTTAGCCATGAGCTTAATGGAGTGTCGAAGAATATTGTGTAGTTAGGATGTTTCCTTATACCTTGAAGGATCAGCACATTCATGGTACTTTTCGTTACAAGTAGGTACTACTACTAGGCCGGGATACATTTGAAGAGAAATTCTTAACTAAGTTTGGTGATGATGTGAAGACTTCCACTCTTATAAATGATCTTTCCAATATAAAAGAAAATTCGGGTGTAAAGATCAAGACTTAATTCCAAATTCAAAAAATTGCTAAATAAAATCCAAACTTCATGGTGGTATTGATGTGCAAATCAAAAGGTACATATCCTCTCTTCCTTGATATCACAATTTTTGTAGGTAAGGCCAATAAAGCCACTTTGGTGGAAAATATGAAAGAATCCTATGCGGTGAGAAAATAATACCCATATAAAATAAAACAACCCGGAAGAAATAAAATCGAAAAGACGGTCACATTCGAAAAGAGATGAACAAAAGAAGAAAACTCCTAAAGATACTTTTGATCTTGAAGGATTACAAAATTCCTTAAAGAAGACTATGTCAAATAGAATGGTAGAAATTAAAAAATAGTTCATGAGTCTTCTAAGAAGCCTTTTAGGACTTTTAAGAAATATCAAACATCAAATCCTCAACCTCCAAGCATCATATCCAATGTTGAATACGATTAGGATGAAGATGACGAGGAAACAAAATTATCGGCCAGGTGAATCTAAAGATGATGGATTGGTTGAAGTACATGGGTTATGGGATTTATTCTTCCAAATTCTAATAATGAAGAAGATCATGAATCCTTCCTCGTTAGCCACCGAGATTAAGGGCCTACGGTACATCACAAACAATTCAAAAACAAAACCTCTATACATTTGCTAAATACAAAGTTATTACCAAAAATCCCCTTCACATCTACAAATCGGTTCATCTTCTTCAGCTCCATCTACATCTAAGAATTTGGTGGTTTGTGACACTCTTTTGAATACGATTTAGTGGAGGATATGGAGAAACTCAAAGAAAATATCTCCTTATATAGATTAAGTAAATTGAAACAACAACACAAGTTTTTACTTAAGGAATTGAATGCGGTTCTATGTCTCAACTTACCACTGCGGTGTACGGCCAAAGCTTCTAAAGGAAAAGAAAACCTCCTAATGATTCATTAGAAAATATTGATCCCACTAATGATATCTTGATTGGGGATAGATATAATTCACATACTCCCCCTTTCCTTTGAAATTTCCAATAAAAATGTGCACGATTGCTTGGTAGATTGAAGTCACCAGTATAATGCCATGTTCGGTTTGTCTAAAATTAAGGAAGTTCACAAAAATTATTTTTTTTGGAATTGAGCACTCGATAGAACGAAAGTCAAGGTATTAGGAGAAATGAATTAAAGTTCATATAAGACTCTCTTCCAACTCAAAAGTAGCCAATAATTGATATACTAGTTGATGATATTCCTGATGTTTACGGTTTAATTGTAAGTAGAGGTGAGTGCAAAAACCTCCATGGTTACTTTTCTATAGGCGGTCTCATATGTGGATTCCTTACAATGTAAAAAGCCAAATTAAATTCGAATTGACCAAGAAAAAGCATATTAAATATTCGGTAATTGATTTTGATGAAGAAAACAAAATAGTGGTATTTACAAATAATATCCTTGGGAACTACTTTTCTAAATCCTTTTTGGGTAGTTTTAATCTTGTAAAGAATCTCCTTTCTGGTCGAATTCTGTCACTTCCCAAATAACAAAAATGCTTATATTCTTCAAAATGTGTAAATATTTTAGAAAAACCATTAGTTAAATATTTTATTTTGGACTTTGTATTTTGATGGCTACAGATGCTTTAAAAGATTTACGAGGGTAAGTTCCTTAGATCAGAACCAAAGGTCTAAAGCTCAAAAATAGATCCTGGTAATTACCTGGAGTATAATCACGTGGTTAAAACCCTCGAAGAGGAAACGGTCCCGACACAGGCCAATGCGGCCACTTGAACAATTTATTAATATAAAAAGAAAAGTTACATATGTTTCTCTCATAAATGGTTCTTTGGACAAATGACCCTCCATGCTCTTTAAATAGATATCATGGACAATCGGGTGTTAAGCCACGGATCAAGTGTCGTTAATAAGGAGAGAGATAACCATCGGATGCTACAAATCGTGACGAGTCGAGGATTATAAGTTACAAATGTACATGGTAAAGAAACACACTTTACCTAAATCTAAATTAGACTAAGTTATTCTTAACTATTTTTTATGTGTCGGAATATCCTAACATCCCCCTTAAGAACAACTTGGGATAGGATTGAAGATTTACAAGGTGACACAAAAGGGAGCCTATTTTCCTATGTGTCGAAATATCCTAACATCCCCCTTAAGAACAAATTGGGATATGATTGAAGGATTTACAAAAGTGAAATAATGGGGAGAAGGAAGGAGAGCGATAAGGTCTCTCCCCCTTAATGAAAAATTTCTGAACTCGAAGCATGGATCGAAGTTTGAGTAGGATCGCTTCTGACAGGCAACGTAAAGATATCGGCTACTAGATCATTGGTTGGATAAATACGCACTTCAAGAACACGATCATGAATGAGCTTTTGATGGGTACATGTGGAGTTCGATGTTTTTCATACGTTGATGCTAAAATGGATCTTTACATAGGCCCAGATAACGCTATAGATTATCACACCAAAAATTAGTTGGGATACTCTTCCAGTGGAGACCAAATTCGATGAGATCTAACAAAACCACATGGCTTCCTTACGCTTCAAGCGCACCCATGATGCTAGCCTGTTGAAGAAGATGTAGCACTTTGTTTACCACAGGCCATATGGCCGGTCACAGACAAGAGTGAATACATATTCTGCACGTTGAACTTTCGATCATCGGGGGTCACCGGCACGATCGGGAGATCGGTGAAACCAATCAACGATGGAGATGCTCTGCCCTTTGTAATGAATCACGAAAAGGCGGAAGCTGGCTCTTGGGAATATATTGAAGTATTCTACGCGTTGCTTTCTAATCACTTTCCGCAGAGGTTGGTGCATAAGCCAGGTGACAAGACCAATGGCAAAGGGTAGGGAAGGGTATGGGTTCGATACATAAGTTTACCCGGCGAGTTGGCGGTATACGATAGCATCCGTTCATGGGTGATACAGAGTAGTGAAAGCTTGAATACGGAGACTAAAGGGAGAAGGGGTTGACAGGTCTTCCATGTGAAAGTGGTGTAGAAGATCACATGCATACTTGTGTTGAGAGAGAGGGTAATGCCTTCCTTGGATTGCAAGACTTGAAGACCCGAGGAATAATGCAAGTGTCCTAAGTTTGTCAATTCAAACTTCTTTTTGAGGCTAGAATTCACATGGTTTATATGGTTTGGATCACTACCGGTGGGGTAGAATCATCAACATAAAGAACAAGGATGGTGAAGGACTTACGCACTTTCTTGGTGTAGATAGTATTGTGAGAATGACACCTAGAGAACGATTATCCTAGCTAAATCTATCCTTTTTGGCATACCAAGCAGGAGCTTGTTTGAGACTATAAGAGAGACTTCCCTAAGGGCGACGAAGCAAGGCTAGAGTTGTTTTGGATAAAGCCGGGGGTTGTTCCATGTAGATTTCTTCATGTAAATCTCTTGTAAGAAGGCGGATTTAACATCCATGCGATGGACTTCCCATTTAAAGGAGGCATGAGAAATAACAAAGCTGAGATAAGTTCATTTTGGAAACAAAGGAGAATGTTTCAATATAGTCAATGCCATGACTTGTGAAAATCATTTAGAGACAAGACGAGCTTTATGTCTATCCACTTTCCATTTGGTCCAATTTTTTTTTGTATTGTCTGCATACGACAAGTTTTCTTCCTTTTGGAAGAGGAACAAGATCCCAAGTATCATTCGCCGTGAGGAACGATATTCTTCATTCATAGCTTCATCCCAAAGTGGATGACAAGAGGCTTCTTCAAGGTTTCTGGATCAGGATTTTTGGTACTTGAGCCAATAAGGAAGAGGCTATTTAGAGATGAGAACATGTACATTATCGATGACGAGGTCACTGCAAGAGAACTTTGCTACATCGAGTAGAGTAGACCCATCTTGGGGGAAGGCGGTGGAGTAAAGGGAACAATTTCAAGAATTGGAGGAGGATTTTCATCTCCGCTATCATCATCTGAACTAGAAGGAATGCTATTAAAAATATAAGAGAGAGAGAGAGAGAGGTGGCACATATGTTGAATCGAGGCTCACGAGGCCAGGCGCACACCCCGTAGAACTAGGATCACGAGCCAATATATTTTCATCAAATTTTACATCTCTTCTAATGATTATATTTTTTGATTTTGGTTGACGAAGTCTATATCCTTTGACATCTTTAGAATATCCAAAAAAATGCATTTTCACTCTTAGGTTCTAAGGCTTTGTGTTTTGCATACGGAATATGGGCCCAAACATCACTTCCAAAAACAAGAAAGTGACTTACATTTGGTTTGATTGAGCTCAAGCATGCCCAAGGTTATATTATTTAAAACCTTAGTAGGAGTGTCATTTCTTATGTAATTTTCACGATTAATGGCTTCTTCCCAAAGTGAGACCAAGTCCTTTAGATTGAAGCATACAATTAGCCATTTCTTTTAAGTTGATTCTTCATTCAACTACACCATTTTATTGTGGAGTATATGGAACATTATGTTGCAATTGAATGCTATGCTCGGTAAAGTTGACAAATTTGTTGTTAACATATTCTCCTCCATTGTTTGATCTTAACTTAAGAGAATTTGATGTCCGGATTGTTTCTCAACAAAGGTGACGTAGCCAAAATGCTACACTAACCACTATTTTCATATATAAATGCATTTTCTATTTTTTTCCCGAAATTCATTACTATATTTAATGAAATTCTATTAAGATCAAGTTTTAAATCTACTTTAGTATGGTGACATCCACATTCCTAAAAATTTTCTACCTTTTCCCTTTATAAGGAAGCATTACTTCATAATAAAAATCAATGTTCAGTAACCCATAAAAAATAATATCCATCTTACGGAAATTCATATCCATATATTTAACCTTGGTTAAATACTCATTTTTCAACCATAATATATTCGGTCCCATGCTTAACATTTCATTACTTTTTAGAAATTCGACTTTGGTTAAAAACCTAAGAACGACATAATATTATATCCGGATCCCCAACATTTACCAACTCACCTTTTTATTTTAATCGATCTATACCTTCCTTCATCTAACGACGGTTACAAACCCAAAATTAAATGCTTACAATCCAATGAATATCACATTCCATCAAAAACCACAAATGTTTAAGGTTTTAAACCTATGCGAAATAGGTAGTATTGAGGCACCACGTATTAGCCCACAACCACTATCGCGTTCACGAAGTACCACTTACCGGCTTGCACCCACGCCAAAAACCATTTGTTGTTTTGCAAAAATAATTCTTCGCTCCTCTTTGCACCATACGTTTACGCTTTCATTTGATTCGAGTTTCGAACGGAACTATGGTTCCACACTAGTCTTCACAACAACTACGCCATACATCTTCAACATTTTTAACAATGCCGAAGCCTTTATGCGGGGTTATATCAATACATAGTTAAATTCGGGAAATTCTACCGATTCAAAATGACTAAGTACATTTCCAAGTGGTGATGCCTCGGTCTTGAGCCCACTCGCAGGCATTCGGTCGACGCATGGTTTAATCTCTATTATTCTTCTTCTATGGTTCTTATCCATCGTTTATAAATAAAATAAAACCCCAAATGTGACTTAAACCTGCGGATCTCACTTCACTGTGTATACACAATTGAATGTGTAATATCTCCTTGAAATGCTTTATACGATGTTATTGGTGAAATGCATCTAGGTAGATTTTATACCTCCAATTTAGAAGTCCAAGTAATTTTTTTAATGGCATCGATCCATTATGTGATCGATGCTAATTTTCTAAACATTTACAAATCACATAGAATCAGTAAATGGATATTCGATCTCTTAAAAAAAACACACAATCTCTTAAAATTGTAGCTTGAATATAAAATGACGAAATTTTCCTTGATCCTGCAATTTCACTGCAATATTATCGAAAACACAAACTCCAAAGTTGAGTTCTTTGTATTAAATCCAATATTTACATAGGAATTATTCCTTGGCTTGATCTTAAATATCGGTGGCCTTTTCTCTAAATCCCCTCACGGAGCTTACGAAAGCAAATTCCTATCTATCTAAATCTGAATTTTCTATATCTTCTTTTTATGCCTTTGAGGTTTACAATTTATACAAATGTACATGAAACCAGTGCAGTTTCGATTCTCTATTTCCTCGACAAATTCTAAGAATCCTCTGTAATCCTAAAATCTCTACTTAATCCTAAGGACTCTCGTAAATCCCCATATTCATGAAACTAATTCTAATTTAGAAAATACAATTAATTCTCAAATCTCTCATGTTCAATTTTAGAAAATTTACAAAATCCTCTCAATATTTAATTAATCCTATTTAAAATATTAAAATCATTGGCCTCAAATAAATCATTTACATGAGAATCCACTTTTCTGAAAATACAAGACCCCAATATCACCCACTAAATTACAATAAGATTCTTGTGGATGCTCTGCACATCGGACTCCCAAAGTAGAAATTAATCATGATATCTGATCGACATGTACAACTTTTCCCCTCTGGATCCCATATTCTATTTTCTTTGATGTCCATAAAATTTGCATTATTCTTAATTTGCACTTTTTCAGGGGCTTCCATATTTTATTTTGCATCTTCACGCTAGATATGCTTTCTGATGCATTGCAGTCTTTTCCTTGTTGTTGTTTCTTTGCTTTCTTCTTCCCACTATCTTCTTACGAGACACCTTCATCATCGACCTTTTTATACTTTCAATCTCTATGTCCGGTTTATTTTGTCTAAAAATCACTCTTTTGCCTTTGTTCTTGCTTCCAATTCTGCTACAAATATTGTGTAGATATTGCTCCAAATATTATTGCTTTGGACATTGTTGTAGATGTTGCTTTGCCTCCCAAACTACTGAATATCCATAGGATATATCCCTACTGCAACATCCTCTTCTGCCTACTGCAAATTTATTTTTAAAAACTAAATTACCTTGATTCTTTAAATACAACAACATAACCATTCAACACAATTTCCTTGTATACTAGTAAGCATAATCAATTTGGCAAACCAATGTCTGTTTTCATGCCTCTTCCACAACTTCGGGCATTTTTCACTTGATTAATATAACGATTCCTTTCCGACACAATTTTTCAACAAGCATTTCAGCCATTCTCCTTGTACTTACATTTGATCTCAAACACATCATCAATGTCACTGCAATTCAATTTCAACATAATCTTCTTCTTCTTCAGCAAAACACAAAAAATTGTCTAACGCTTCACCTCCTTGATTGATTAAAATCAATTCAGAACATCCTCAAACAACATCTTTGTCCATATGTAATAGAATTTTGATTCTTCACCACTTTGGTAGTTCTAAAAGTCTACTTATAGTCTTCTCTTCAGCCAATCGGATAAGCCAAATCCTCCCTTCAGTAGTAATAATATGGGATTCCTTCATATGAGACTTATGACTATCTCACCTTCCTTGGAATCTATGAGTTCCATCTTACGCAACGGTTATACCATTCAAGACAACTCCAGAAGATGGATTGTCTTCTACAACACCTGTAAGCACGGTCAAATTATCGATTTCAAAAATTACGGAACCTAATGGTATCATTTGATGATGCGGTCACCAAATATTCTTTTTGCGGTTCTAAGTCTCTTTTAGGACTCATAAAATCTCCATTGTCTTTCTTCCTAGCCTCCGGGGTTATCTCCATTGAGCCAATCACCATGATAGAATGATGATCCTTCACTATGTTTGACTAACATAGTTTCCTTCCATTGGATTCTCTAACATTTTCCATTTGTTGTCCTTCTTAATACGCATAATTAACTGCAATTATCGGTATTAAAAATACAAAGTTCAATGCCTCTTCCTCCTACGGAAACATCTCAATATCTTGCTTTAGTTTTCATTTAACTCCTTTGTCATGACACATCGGTGTGCTAATTTAAATTCTCATGAGACTTTGAGCTAGTCTCCTTCATATCATGTTTGTTTAAAGGAATGTCTCTTGTCTTTCATTCTGATAATGAACTTCTTCAATTTGTTGAATCATTATTACATCCTTACTCTTTGTTTTTGTCTTGTCATTCATGACAAATTCTGTCTTTCTCTTTCGGCAATTTATCACGAGTATAGATCCTCTTGCTTTTCAGTTCTCTTCTTTGAAGATCAACATACATACTTCAACAATTTCAATTGGGTAGAAGATTTGGAAAGTTCACACAAATTTCCATACATTCACTTGTTTTTGACCCGATCATCGGGTATTTTTTCCTCTGGTTCGATATTCTGCGAATATTTCCATGAGACCCCTCTTGTCTTCTTTTCTTTACGAGATCTTGCTATCTCAACATTAATACGAGCAGATTTGGATTCGATTCGTAAAAACTCTAAGGCTTGTTCATCATCAGGCGCAGCTGATATACATAACGATCATACTCAAATCATTGGTTTAAAAACACAAGACCTTTAGGTCTCGGTTGTACCAACTTCCAAGCACCAAACTTTGCAATGTCCTTTTACGGTTACGGTAGATCCTGTTTGTCATTGACTCAATTCCTTTGAGTCTTTCCTTTTCCGAAAAATATGTATATATTCAAGTTTTAGGTCGTTCATCGGCTTATCATTCCATTTCTTCATTTCCATCCATCTCTTCGGCATTCATTCACTGTCTCTTGCGGCCATCCTTGTAGTACCTCCAGTTGTACTTTCATCTTTGAATCTCTCTTTCTCTTTCCATATCACTTATCTTATCTCTATGGCATTCTTTAGAGAACCTCTTCTCAGATCCTCCATGATCATTTTCCTCATGAGCTCATCGATACTGAACAGCGGTACGCACACAACCTTCAAACCCGGATTAAAATTATCTTACTTTCAGATCTCTGTGAAGACCTTGTTATTCCATTTCTAGTACTTTGAATGTCTTTGTTCTCATGTATTACTGCAATTTTCTATTACACACCAACTCTCTATGTCTGATGCTTATCGGTTGCCGAATACGATCTCCTCTTATTTTTTTCATCACACATGCATAAAAAAAATACTTTTTTTTTTAACCTTCAAAAGAGATTTTCAAGCTCGTACGGCAGTAGGCAAATGCACCACTAACCACTATTTGCATATATAAATGCATTTCTATTTTACCCGAAATTTCATTACTATATTTAATGAAATTCTATTCAAATCAAGTTTTAAAATCTTCTTTAGTATGGTGACATCCACATTTCTAAAACCTTTCCTTTTCTCTTTATAAGGAAGCATTACTTCATTATTAAAATCACGTTTTCAACTCATAAAAAATAATATCCATCTTATGTAAATTCATATTCATATATTTAACCTTGGTTAAATATATTTCAACATAATATATTCGGGCCCACGCTTAACATTTCATTACCTTTTAGAAATTCGATTTTGGTTAAAAACCTGGCTTTTAACATAATATTATATACGGGTCCCACGGCATTCATGAAACTCACCTTTTTTGTTTAATCGATCTATCCACTTCCTTCGTCAACGGCGGTCGCAAACCACCAAGAGTAAATGCTTCTAATCCAACGAATATCATTCCATCGAACAAGATGTTTAAGGTTTTAAACATGTGAAATAGCGATGATGAGGCACCATGTGTATTTGTACACTATCGCGTTCACACGGGGAGGTACCACTTACCGACACACGCAAAAACCATTTTGTTGTTTGCAAAAGCAGTTAGCTCTCTGCACCATCGTTTAACGTTCAACAGTTAAGGTTGAACGGAACTATGGTTCCGCACTAAGAATTTCACAACAACTAAGCCATACATATTCAGCATTTTAACGATGCCAACCTTTATGCATGGTTCCATAAATACATAGTTCCAAAATTCGGAAATTCTACGGTATGAAATTGACTAAGTACATTTCCAAATTGCGTAAATTACTTACCCGGTCTTGAAACCCACTTAAGAAATTCATTCAACGCATGGTTTAATCTCTATTATGCATCTTTTGTGGTTATTATCCATCATTTATAAATGCAATGACCTAAATGTGACTTCAGCCTACGGATCTCACTTCTTGTGTATACACAATTGAATGTGTAATATCTCCTTGAAATGCTTTATACGATGTCGGCCCCAATTGCGAAATGCATCCGAATGATTTTATACCTCAATTTAGAAGTCCAAGTAATTCTTTTAATGGCATCGATCCATTACGTGATCGATGCTAATTTTCTCAACATTTACAAGATACACACGGAATCAATAAATGGATATTCGATCTCATAAAAAAACACCTGATCTCTTAAAGCTGTAGCTTGAATATAAAATGATGGAATTTTCTTGATCCACATCAATTTCACACACCACAAATACACACTCAAAATTGAGTTCTTTGTATTAAATCAGCAAGCATAGAATTCTTCCCATGGCACGATCTTTTGTATCGATTGCCCTTTCTCTAAATTCTTCATAGGCTTACAAAACAATTCCTATCTATCTAAATCCTAAATTTTTCTCTATATCTTCTTTTTATGCCTTCGGGAGAAACTAGTTTATACAAATGCTTCTAAAACCAATTTTGGTTTCGGATTCTCTATTTCCTCAACAAATTCTTAAGAATCCTCTTTAATCCTAAAATCTCTACTTAATCCCTAAGGACTCTCGTAAATCCCCAAATTCATGGAAACTAATTCTAATTTAGAAAATACAATTAATTCTCGAAAGCTCTCATATTCTCTTTCGAGAACATTTTCGAAAATCCCCTCCAATATTAATTAATCCTATTTTAAAATATTAAAATCATTCGCTCAAATAAATCATTCACATGAGAATCCACTTTTAAGAAAATACGAGACCCACATTTCTCTTAAATTACAATACGATTGCTAAGACGGGTGCTTCTACTTGAAAGGCCTTAAAGACCCGAAACATGTTAAAAATTTCACTCTTCGATTTTAAGAATTATACCCAAGTGCGTACGGAAAAAATCATCGATGAAAGTTGAGAAGTACTTTGCCGGCCTGAAGAGAAATAATCAATAGGAAGTGGACAACATAAATCATATGCATAAGGTACTGAAAATTTGAAGCGTGCTAAGAAACACATTGTCAAAAATATCCCCGATGATGTTTTTCGATGCACGTACGAGCAAACACCATCTCGGAAAGATAACATAGGAAGGCCCATCACCATATTTTCCTTACATAGAGTTTGAAGAGAGCGATAGTTTAAGCTGTTAATCGCTTATGCCAAAGTTTGCTCACATCATCATTATGAGCAACAAAAACGAGAGAAGAGCAAGGATGACCAAAAGTTATCAAGCTTATATGCCATGAATCATCGACAATGCCGGTAGCTAAAATATGTCGAGGGATCTTGAAGGTCCTTGATTTGTATCATGAGGTGAGAATTCTACTATTTTCCCTTCACTTGAATGAGTTATCTGATAAATAGAGAGAAGGTTGGATGACAAGGTAGGAACACATTGTACATCATTAAGTAAGCCATTAATGAGATGAATGGTTCAGTGCTACAACACTAAGAGATCTATCATCACCAACATAAATATGTTTGGTGTTACAATCATTTAAAGAAGAAAACATGGCTTTATTTTTGGCCATATGATAAGAAGCTCTAGAATCAATGAGCCACTCATGAGAATGAGAAGAGGAAGATCTGATTAATGCATAACCCGGATCTTAATGCTTGACAACCACAAGAAGAAAGTGCTATTCTGAAGATGAATATGAAGAGTGCTCTTAGGTGATGTTGTGTGCTCCTTCATTGCTTGCTTCAGGCTTCCATCTTTGTGAAACATTTGGACTCGATATGGCCATCACGATTGCAAAAGTTGCAATGTCTTTATCTGTCTTCTTCCCTTTGTTTTTATTTGCCTTATCATTTTGGTGAGTTTCTTTTTGAGTTTGTGGCTGAAATTTCTTAGGACCCTTGTTTGGTTTGAGACCATTCTTTTTAGGATATCGCTTCTTGGGATTTTTTGATATGATTGATGTTAGGAAATTGCTAAGGCTTTCTTAGAAGCGTTTCTAGAAGTGATAAGACCAAGGTGTAAGAGTTTTTCTTGTTCTCTTATCAAAGAATCATAAAAAGGCATCAAAAGATGGGTTCTTGTAGGTGGTTCTGAAAGAAATGATGGCTTCTCTAGTGGAATGAAATAGGAAACAAATAAGAAGTATGCGAATAAACTTATGAAGAATGCAATAGATGAGGCTACCATCTTCCTTTTTGACCTTACAACCTTCTAAAAGAACTCTAGGGTCTTGAATTTTGACAAAAAATCTTCAATAGAGGATAAATTATTGGGGTCCAAAGTAGGCAACTCATTTTCAAGGTGATGGGCCCCGATTTGATTTGAATTCCAAAGACACTATTTAGCTTGTCTAGGGCTTCATGAGGTGTGTCGATGTCAAGGATATGAAATCGAGTCTTGAGCAATGGACATTCCTATCAACCACAGTGCTTGATCTTGTTTATTTTTCCAATTTAGCGACTTTATCATCATCGAAAGGTTTAACGATTTCTAGCCCTGGCATTATTATATAAATCCCTTTACTTCTAAGTATATCTACCATGTGAGGTAGCCATTGGAAATAATTGGTGTTGTAAAGAATAATCGAGCATGCACTTTCCATTTAAAAAAAAAAAAGCAAGGAAAATTTGAGAAAAATGGAAGCAATTGCTCCAATGGAAAGATCTCTCAAAAAATTAGGTTGTTTAAAAAAAAAGGGCTCCATAAATGGCTTACGGGATGAAGAAGTTATGCCTTTCGAAAAAAGCGGGATTGTAAATGCCGAATAGTTATGGGAGCAGTTTGAAATTTGGTGATGAAGTTCAACTTAAAAAAAAAAAAAATCAGCCCTTTCACAAAGAATTTACAAAAAGAATTTTGAGAAAGAGACTTGAACAATACCTCTATTCTCATAAAAAAACTCCTCACCAAATGCATAGTAAAAATATTTTGTAAATGTTCAGGGGAAAGGAGGAAGGGGTTTTTTTATTTTATTTTATTTTTACTCTTTGGTGTGCGTGCCTTTTCTGCCTGAAAAACACAAAAAGCGAGCAAAAAAAAAAAAACGAAATACGAAATTCACGAAATGATTTGTTAGATTTTCGGTTAGCCTTCTGAGCAACTACCTATTTTTCACTATTTATGATTTCGAGATCGCACAAAGATGCGGGGAAAGAGCATACGTAACGAAAAAAAATCTCTTTTCCTATTTTTGATTTGCCGAATCGCACGCGAGCTCGCGAAAAGGCATACGGAGAGAGAAGAGGGTATGAATCAGAAAAATAAACGAACGGAAGCTGAAATAAGCAAAAATTTTAACAAATATAACTACAAAACATATACTTTATACCTCCCGGATCTAAATTGTCATAACTTGGGCGGCGAAACCTCTTCGTATGAAATGAAGGCGTTATTCAACGCAGACGCTCGGTTTTAACAAGCGATTCTGCCAGGCAAAAATCTTCATAAATAATAGATCTAAAAACGGCGATCGCATGCAATCGAAACTTGCTTCGGATTTTTGATCCCAACAACGGATGCGGCCATCAAAATAGCTGCGATACCATGTAGGAATTTATAGGGTAAGTTCCTTCGATCGAGAACCCGAGTCCTTTAACTCTGAAATAGATCACAAATCGATGCGCCCCGATGTAATCACGTTGTTAAAACCCTTGAAGAGGGAAACCGAGTCCATGGCCTAAGCCACGTGGCCGCCAAACCAATTTATTAATATAAAAAGAAAAGTTACATATGTTTCTCTCATAAATGGTTATTGAAAAAATGACCCTCCATTCTCTTTAAATATAGATCATGGACCAATCGGGTGTTAATCCACGAATCAAGTGTCGTTAATGCAGGGAGAGAGATAACTAAGTCGGATCACTACAAATCGTGACCATCGGATTATAAGTTACAAATGTACATAGTGAAAACACACTTTACCTAACTCTAACACTATACTAAGTTATTCTTAACTATTTCCTATGTGTCGGAATATCCTAACAAAATCCAATTATGATGCAGTGCAGTATGCACATTAATAATTCCAAAAGGAGAAAAAACAATGCTAGCATGTAGATTAGAGTTTGAATGCAAAAATAACACTGTTGAGTATGAAGCACTGGTCCAAGGTTTGTATAAAGAAACAGGTCTTGGTGTCACCTTCAAGTGTTTGGTGACTCAGAAATTGTTGTTAAACAAGTAAGGAACACCGTTAATTGTGTCTCTGGTCATTTGAAGCATTATCAATCCCTCATTCAAACCCTCACTTCACATTTTCTGGAATTTAATATTTCTCCTATACCTAGGCTTCAAAATGCTAGCACTAACCTTCTGGCTAATGTAGCATCTAGACTCATTCCACTTGAGGATTATAGTCCATATAGGTTTTCCATCGAATTAATTTTTCACCCATATATTCCTGACAATGTCACCAATTGGCATGTGTTAAATGATGACAGAGACATTTTAACCTTTTTAATATTTGAAAGATCATACAATGATCAAATAATTGATAAGGATGAACATGAAAGACAGTTGAAACAAGCAACTGAAGAAAATTCTCTATCTAAATCTATGGTAAAACTTGAAGATATGTATGACTTAAAAGATAGATTTAAGAAGTTTACAAACTGCAAACTTCAGAGTTAAACCTTGAAGTTTGAATTGGTAAACCTTGGAACTAATCTCAAACCACAGAAAGAGAAATCTAGGGGTTGGTCTCTCACCATATGAGAGATTAGCTTTTATTCATTTATTGAAAAGATATAAGAGTGTTTTCCCTTGGATTTATGAAGATCTTAGAACGTATGATACCTCTATTATTCAACACACTATTTCGATGGTATTTGATGACAAACCTGTGCAACAAAAATTAAGAAAAAATCATCTCAATTTAGAAAATCAAATCAAGGGTGAGTTGAATAAACTCCTTAAGGACAAAATCATTTTTCCAGTTAGGCATTCTAAATTTGTTTTAAACTTAGTGCCTATCATGAAGAAGAGTGGTGACATACGCATTTGCATTGATTTTATGAATCTAAATAAAGCTTGTCAAAAGGGAAATTTTCCTCTGCCACCCATGGAACAAATATTACAATCAGTAGTTGGTTCTGAACTCATGTCTTTCCTTGAAACAAACCAAGAATTTCGACAGATTCTCAGGGATGCAGAGGAGTTTGTTAGAGCTCCTAGAAACGATAAGAGGCAGCGTAGACAACCTGACAGGTACCAAGCCTTGGTAGCTCGGGTTGGGGAACCCTATAGTTTTCAAGAGCCAGCTCAACATCAAGTATGGGTAGATGAAATGGTCGAAGAATACAGTTCCATCATGACTAATGATGTTTGGGAAGTTGTTCCTAGGCCTCAAGACAAATCAGTTGTGGGTTCAAAATGGATCTACAAGATCAAATATGTTGCAGATGGTAGCATGGGAAAATATAAATGCAGGTTCATGGCTAAGGGGTATGCTCAGAAGGAAGGGATAGACTATGAAGAAACCTTTGCCCCAATATCCAAATATACTTCTATTAGATCGATGATATCCCTGGCAGCAGAAATGGGGTGGGAGATTCACCAGATGGATGTCAAGATTGCATTCTTGAATGGGGTGATAGAAGAAGAAGTATATATCAAACAACTGGAGGGCTTTGAGACACATGAGTAGAGGACTCATGTATGTAGGCTTAAGAAAGCCTTGTATGGACTTACGAAAGCAGCTAGAGCTTGGTACAGTCGAATTGTTTGGTCCTGCAGGAATAACTTTCATCCTTTTGCTGATGGCTTTAGCTCCCCTTGATCTACAATAGCTCGTATACCATGTGAAAATTTCTGAATCCAAATTACAAAAACCCTACTACAGTATTATGATTTACTTCTCCTACTTGTTTGATTCTCCTACTTCTAACTCGTTAATTTAATTAAAGAGTTATTTTTTTGAAATATTCAATAAAACATCAAAGTAAACACTATTGCAACCTACACATACATACAGATCAAGTACTGAAGAATGAAGCCCACATGACAAATGACACAATATTTTTCGGACAAATGCCCCTAGAAAAACCCAATGCGGGAAAACCAATGCAACAACTCTTAGAGGGTTTTATTATTATGCATAATTCTGAATACATTCAAGGGCACCAGAGATGGTTTGCCCGAACACAGAAAATCACGGCAGATGTACCTCTATCTCTTGGAGATAGAAAATATGGCTGATTCAATTGAGGATGAAGAACCTCACAGGTGTCTACATAGTCATTGCGTCACCCTTAAATGTGGTTGCTTCACACCTTCTGGATTTGCTAAAAACGAGCCCTTTCTGGCCCACTGGAACCCCAACGCTTCCTTTCCCAGCACTGTGTCAGCACTATGGCCCTGCGTGAGCATCTACGCAGCTCTAGCTAGGCCTGCATCACCTTGGTTGAGCCTACGCTGCCTCTGCACAGCTTTGGCTTGGCCTGCATTTCCATGGCTAAGCCTACGCTGCCTCTGCGCTACTCTGGCTGGGCCTACGTCACCCTTGATAGGTCTCTGCACTACTCTGGTACAGATCTGGCTCCCTACCAATGTGTCCTCGGCCTCAGA
The DNA here is from genome assembly GCA_034641835.2 of Pinus albicaulis. Lineage (NCBI taxonomy): Eukaryota > Viridiplantae > Streptophyta > Pinopsida > Pinales > Pinaceae > Pinus > Pinus albicaulis. Next base: position 968,039,482 of record CM076572.1, read on the forward strand.
TCTGAAATACCATTGTCAGTCTGCCCCACTGCACTGCAAGCTCACTTGAAAATTCTTAGCAAACTGTGCCCCATAATTTCGACTTAGCTCAAGTTTCGCCACTTTGTGTGTCTTCTCCAATTGACCCCAAGCCTTCCTTTAATATTTTTCTCGTTGAACATTCAAAAACCATGATCTAATCTCTAATAAATGGCTAAGATTAGAAAAGACTTGATCCTTGTCACTTAGAATGTTCTCACCCACATGTTTAAATTAGATCCCTTTGATTATTTAATTTCCCTCAGTTAGACTTAGGCTCTCCTTTAAAACAATTAATATTTTTAATAAATTAGGTTCCGGGTGGAATTTCTCCAAATGATTTCTGGGCCTTGGAGATCTCATGTGTTCTAGCCCCTCCACAAAGTTTCGGAGCTAGATCACATCCGATGCTACCTAAAATCTCAACAATGGTGTACTATGTTCATCTTCCTCGTATAATAGGTGGATATTGATCAATCTCTGAACATCTCTAGGGATCCATCAAGTGCTGTCTATTGTTGTGGAGGACCATGGCTCTCTACATGCACGCTACATATGCCAATGCATCCCTCTGAAGAGTTAGGACCACGTTGTTACACGTTATTTTGTCACCATGACATTTGAATGTCAATATATGTTCATCATTACCTGTATTACGCTCCCTTAGAAGTAAAAAACCCCAATGTTCTTAGATCAAGTCTTCGAATTGGAGAAAATCTCATTAAAACCCTAAAAAGTCAAACTCCGCATTTTTCCTAGCCCTTGTCTGCGGATCCATAGATATTTTATCTATAGACTACGGCACATCCTGCAAGTTTTGCTTATAAAACTTGTGGACCCCCGTAAATAGTCAAATAAATAAAAAAGTAAGTTCTAGAAGCCCAACTGGTCGAATATTCTCCCAACTAGAAGCTTCTAGAAGCGCATTCAGTTCAAGCTTTATCCTATACTCATGAGATTTATCCCTTTACTCATGGATTTTATCCCTTGGTATATGGAGCTCAAATCCCTTCATGAGAGGAATCCATCCCCCTCTTCATGGAACTGAAACTACCTCCATTTCCTTATAAATTGAGCTCATGTTTCAATCTCAAGAGTATATGGTAGCTTGTAAATGGTAGAGACACACATGTAGTAATTGCTGAAGAAATTCTTAAAAGCGCATACTCTCTATACTAGCCATTTTGGTATGAGAATGATCACACACTCATATCCATAACTTCATGCTAGTTCAGAGAGAAGAAGGCTTGTCAATCTGAGGAGGAATGATTGTTAAGGACCCTGGAAGAACCTGTATAACATCAAGGCGAAAGGTTGTAAGGTTACTTCTTATTATACAAGTTAATACAAATATATTCCATTTTCTCATCGAATTGTTCATGTATCTATTTGAGTAATTCAATTCTTAGATTCCTTGATCACTAAGATAGATTATTGCTTTCTCAATTATTATATTTTGCAGTTTCTTTTAATCATTTTATCTATCTTTGATTGTAGGTTTCAAATGCTGAAGTGACATCATTTGGAGCGACTTGATAGAAGATTTCGACAAGCACTGGACTTCAGGAAGGGGCATGTCCTTGTACTTTCTTATTAATAATTCTGAATCATAAATGATTTAGAGAAAATGGTTTGAATTTGGTTGTTTGTTTCTAGATATCCTTAGGATACTAGGGAGATCGTTCTTGTCCGTAAGAAGGATTTATCCGCATAACAAAATGGCGACTCCACTGGGGAATCTAAACTTAGTTTTCCTTTTTGTTTTTTTTTTCAGTTTGAATTTTAAATATTTTTTCTGATTTTGATTAGTCTAAAACTGGATTGGGTAGATAACTTATCAGAATCCCTGAAAAGTAAATCTGTTTTTTTTTTGTTTTTTTTTTTAATGATTTATTATTATTATTATTATTATTATTTTCACAAAGGAAAAATTCGTAACTTTTCATTGATAGATAAGTTACATGTTACATTTTCTTGTAGTGTTCTAAAAAATAAGGTTTTCATAATTTATAAACTGCCATACAAGCCTCCAGATGATCCATGTCATAAAAATAATAAACAGAGTAGCTGATGCATAATAATATGCATGTAACATCACATGTAAGCTCGGTGCATAACTTACAGGAAACATAAACATAAAATAAATACAAATATGTAAATGCCGATAATAAGTCAATGGGAAGATAGAGTAACATAGAACAAAATATCTCCCCAACGAGGTTGTTCATCAAACAACCCTCTAATTCGGTGCCTCATCAATAAAAGGCCGATGGAAAAATCTATAAATCTTGTCACCAATCTGCTTAGAAATGTGCCATGTCCCCCATGTCAACTACGTGGCTTCTTTGGACAATTGATCAGCCACATAGTTCCGAGACCTGTAAATATGATCCACAGAGATGATGTCAAATAGATTCCTGAGATGATGAACCTCCCGCAGAAGAGCAGACAGTGTGTGCGAGTGACAAACAACATGTGCATTGAACCAATTGACCACAAGAAGAGAGTCTCCAAAAATCTGGATAGTGTTGCAGAGCTTTTCTCGAGCAAAGACCATAAGAAGTCTAAGGCATAGAAGTACTGCGTAATTGTTAGTGCCTGGTCCCAATCCCATGCGAAGTTGATAATGGTGGTTTTCATTTAAGTGAAGGATTGCGCCCCCCCACATCCCTGAGCAGTGGCCGCACCATCAAAGTAGGCCCAAGGTCTATTGTGATCAATCCGTTCAGGGACAGCTACCATGGGAGGGTTGTGGATTTTCTTATTATTATTATTATTATTATTATTATTATTTTGTGAGTTTTTCCTGGCCTCCGCAGTTTTTGTTTAAAGACAGTGCGGTAGCCTCCGCAGTTTTTAGTTCAGAATAGTGCGGTACTGCACTGTTCTCCATTAAAACATGCGGACTTGTGGAAATTTTTTGAAAAATTAAGGATTCTCTTTTCAGGAGCCAGATTACCAGATTCTCTGTGTTTGCCCCAGCTTGTCTTGATTTTCAAAGTCTTATGTGTGGATTTATTTCAACAATTTTTGTGTCTGAGTGGTTTTCAACTGATTTGCATTTTATGATTGAACGTTTGCCCTACTTTCTTATTGCTCAAATATCGGAAACCTTCGTATACCTTAGCTGACTGGTATTCTTTTGTTTTCTTACTGAGTCTTTGAACTTGTTGCGAACCTTGCTTTGATGAAAATTGAATTTTATTTTCATTTGCAAATTTAGAAGTGTCTTAAGCTTGGTAAGACCTGAATGTCACATTAAACCATTGTTGGATGTTTTGATTTTTGCTGAGATAAGCATAAATTCTTCTTGGTTCGATCACAACTAAGAAAAACATCCCCAAAACGTTCTAGATAGAATTCAACATTAGTGTTTTCTTTTGGTTTTGAATTTTATATTTTTAGGAGTTTTCGATAAGAGCTTCTTTTTGGAAATGGTTTGTTAAATTATTTATAGTTTTTTGATCTGATTGATGAAGGATTTCATTTTGAATGAGTAATTGATCATCGTATGAAATTGAGTTCTCAAAGAAACCGTCTTCTTTTCAAATATTCTTGTTTATAAGAGAAATAATTGGTGCTTTGAAGTTATCTAAATCTCTCAAATCTCTCAAATAAAAAAGAAAAGAGTTGCATTTTCATATAGATGCATTTAGCATATTTTTGAGTTGGGTCATTAAAACACCATTGAAGTTTCACTTCCATACCTTCTGTCTTAAGAAACAGCCAAATTAAAAAACAATGCTTTAATTAAAATCAATCTATATATTTTACATTTTCTAGGGCTCTTTTCCACCAATATAGCTTAGGCTAGTGTCTCGGAATAGGTTGTAATTAACATTCCAAGACAGTTAAAAGAAACAAGTAGCAATCTTGCGGTAGGAAAAGTCCAATTGTAGCATGTATGCTCTGGGAAGCTCTTTTTAAAAGAGTCAAGCACAATATCATGTCTAAACCAGTGAGGTAATCATACCAATATCATCGAGAAAGATAGCAGGTGTGCACGTATTAAAAACGGTAAACCTCGGATAGACCATTGTTGAGGAGCGTCGGGTCACTTGTCGGTAAACCTTGGATTATATCAAGGAGCCTTCAAGGGGATTGAGCTAGTTACTCTGCCATTGCGTGTATATCGGATCATAGACTATTCCCCCAGGTATATTTGTTCCTTTGAAGACCTTAGTGGCTATTAACTTTAGGATTCTTTCCCAAGGTGACGGTGGAGGGAAGGTCCCACTGTACCTGGAGTAGATGTCAACTAGACTCACTTGGACTGTCCAGAGGGTTCTCCTCACTTCGAGATGGTTTAAGTGGAGAAACTTGCACCAGACTATTTCATTAATAAGGTTGTCAGGGTAACTGTTCCAACCGCCATTTCTGTATTAAATTTCACGATGTTGGATTTCATCACCAACTAGTGTTTTTAGTGTGGGAATCTACTGTTTGTGTGTTGATTGCTCTCTTAGATTTTGTAGGCATGTGATCATTTCATTGTTTCCTTAGAGACTTTAGAACATTTTGTTGAATTTGTTTTGATTTTGTGTGTTAAAACTTTTAATCGTGGCTGAATTACCTAGAAAATCATGTAGAATGCAAGGGAAACCCCCTGAGTACACACCAAGCCAGTTAGAAAAACTTAAATCTGAGAAAGGAAAAACATCAGGGACTGGATCAACTGAACACGAAGAAACATCAATAATTATTCATCTTGAATACGAAGTAGATCAACCTCAAACAACAGAAGGTACTCCAAGAAGAGTTTCAATTTCTGAACTAGCTGAACTTGTTTCTACAACTAGTGAATTATCAGTTACTGATCTTGAAATTTCTGAACCAGAAACTGAACCTGCCATATCTGAATCTGCTTCCTAGTTCATTACTCCAACCCCTCATCATCCCAATTCACCCAGAGTGAAGTATCATATCACTGAAAATCTTCCTCTTGGTCTCATTAGTATTGAAGAAGTTACTGACACTGAAGAAGAAGTTGTTCTTTCTTCACATCATGACTCTTTAGGACTTAGGCCAAGTGAATCGATTTACTATAGAGTGAAAATGTGAAGTTGGGTTACACTTTTTGCCCTTTTTTGAGAAAAAAAACTTTCATTTTTTTTCAGTTCTTCAACTTTCTGCAAGCTAAAAAAAAATTTCTATTTAGAATTTCATTTTGCGATAAAAATAAAAGTTGTCAGAAATTTTGTTATTTTTCTATTACTTATTTTTTGGAATTTTTTTATACACATTTGTAATGTCAAATTAGCGTTTATTTGAGTGTGTTTTTTAAAAATCAAAGGATTCATAAGAAGTCATGTTAATATGCAATGTTGTATTCTTTGAAAATTTGTGTTTTTGAGAAACAAAATGTGTTACAACAATCTAGACAAAGTCTACTTCAGTTTCTTCATATTTACAAAGCTAATGGATGCATATCATAATTACTAGAATTTTTTGAACTGGTCCAATATGAAAAACTGCATATTTTGAATATGTTTCGCGACGCAAGAAATTTCTTAAATATAAGTTATAAACTAAAAATATAAAAGCTACCTATTAGAGACAACGGACCAATGTAATGTACGATAATTTTTTCAATTTTTTTTACAATGTATTTTGGAAGATACAGAATTTTGATTTCACTGAATCACAATGACCTTCAGAAATTGTTTGCATCCGTTTTATTACAAAATTAATTAAAATTAGTAAATATTTATGAAATTCCATGAAAGTTATATTTTCGAAAAGTAGATTCAATTCTGAAAATGCTTGTCTTGGTTTCGACAGTTAATTCAGAATATTTCATGGAGTTTAGTCAGTCCAAAGTTGCAAAAACGTATTCAGGGCTTGGCTCTGTGTAACTGGTGACGCGTTAGTTCGGCTGAACTCTTAAACAAAGTTTAGCCAAACTGTGTTTTGCGCCAACGACACGTTAAATCAAACGACAAAGTAGTTCGGCCAAACTATTTATTAAAAGTTCAGCGAGAAAGTACCGTCGAGCCCCTCCAAAAAAACATTTCGCGGCAATATAAATTGCCGCGAAACCATTCATTATTTTTGCATATTTTTGCACTTTTGGTCTGATTTTACAAAAGTCTTGATCTGATTTTGCAAAGAATTGTTTTGGGTTTAAGGACTTTTCTTGGAGGTACATTCAAAGGACTTTTCTTTGAGACACATTATTTTCATACATTTGATCTGATTTTGCAAGGAATGTTTTTGGGTTTAAAGAATTTTCTTGGAGGTACATTCAAAAGACATTTCTTGGAGGTATGTGAGACAGTTTTTTGGGCTTTTTTTTTTTTTTTAAGTATGGATTTGGGATTAATTTCGAAAGGACATTTTTTGGTTTTGGGTTGAAGTAAAAATTTTATAATGATTTTCTTAAAATGAGTTTTTGTGTAACTTTTTAAATGAAATTTTTTTGTAGGACTTGGAAGGAAATATTTTGAACTTCGTTTCATTTTTATAAGACATTTTTTTCTTGAATTTTTTAAAGTAAGTGTTTTGGATTGGAGTATGTATTTTTTGCAAAAATTTTAAAATGAGTTTTTTTTAAATTAAATCTTTTGTGATGTTTTTTTTAATTGAGTTTTTGTCTAAATTTTTTAAGGAAATTTTTTGAACTTCATACTCTATTATCATGGGAAATCGAAGAAATTGTACGAGAAAATATGATCGAAAAAGAGACCCTGAGGAACGTAGAGAAGAGACGAGACAATCTCACAAAAGAAAGATAGAAGCACTCTCAAATATTGAAGGGGAAAATCAACCTCAACTAGAAGTTGAAACATGTATGTAAATGTAAATATTATGATTTTGATATATTTAAAATTTTTCTAGTGTAAAATGTGAAGCTTAATTTTTATTTGATGAACTAATTTGAAAAATATTTTGCAATGTAAAAAGAGAGAGATATTCCTCAAAACATTGATGATGAGATACAAAATTTTGAAAGAGAAAGTGAAAGAGATATTGAACCAATGATTGAAGATGGTGAAAATGATGAAAGAAATTCAAGTGAAGAAATTGAATCACAAGGTATATATATATATATATATATATATATATATATATATGTTGAACACATGCACGTATTATTGAAATTATACATATATTTATTAATTTAGTTATTTATTGAATATGTAAACTTATTATGTACTATTCATTTGAATATGTATAGATGAAATCAATGTCGATGACGGGATGTTAGAAAATGTTGACACTCACACATATGGAGATAAAAAAGCTGACCATTATATACGATATCGTGTTAATCGCATTTTTGAGAATTATTTCATAAAGGAAATGTGACAGCTCAAGCCCAAATTTTGAAAGGTCTCCTATCATTAAGGAAATTAAAAGAAGCTACGACTTTATTGGGTATTCGAAAATAAACCAAAGATAAAAAAAAAATGAAGGAAAATGTGATACAAAATATAAATAGTGCTATAAATTCAATGAAAAGATCTAGACAGAAAAATGTTTCAGTTGTACGTAGAGCAATACATATGGCAGTGGTTTCATCAAGTACTAAAGAGAATCGCTTGGTAAAATCTATGGCACGAGCATTAGGAACCTCACGAAAAACTTTGCACAAACATCGAAAATTTCGGTTGCAAATAGATGTAAATGATGAACTTGCTTGTTGGAGAGCTATTTGTAGGAAACCATATAAAGATAGACTTGGAGAAAATGTTAAAAAAATAATATATGAATATTGGAAGAACAATTCGCGTGTTTCGCCAACTGCAAAGCATGTGATGCGAAGAAGAATAACACGAAATCAGTACGAAGAACATGAAAAATATTTCTTGGAAACCACTCAGATAGAGTTATTCAACAAGTTCAAAGAAGAGAATTGTGAAATTCATGTTTCAATCAGTGCTTTTGTTCAACAAAAACCATGGTATGTAAAACCTATCACCGTACGCGACACTTGTTGTTGCCGTTATCATGTGGAATTTGAGTTATATTATGACACATTCCTTGATTTTGGTAGAACATTTTGGAAGGATTCACCTCCTCCTTCCACTATCCGTGATTTCATATCTCAAATTCTATGTGAAAGAGAAATGATGAACTATTTTACGAAAAGAAATGTGTTGGTGGTAAAAAATGCGATGATTGTGGAAATTTGACTAAATTTCAAAACAAATATCGTATTGATATAAATGATCAATCATTGTCCAACATGAAAGTGAAATGGAAGAGATATGAATATATCGATACATCGATTCAAGATGCAAATAGTGTTAAAAGAATTGAATTACTAGAAGACGAAATTTTTCTGATAGACTTTTTGAGAAAGTTTGAGGCAGAAATTTACAAATACACCAAGCATTCCCATAGAGCTTGATGGAAAGACTTGCAATTCAAAAAATCTCGTGAATTTTTTCCACCAGGGACCATTTTGTCAGTGATTGATTTTGCAGAAAACTACACATTTGTTCCACAAAAAGAAATTCAGAGTGAATACTATCATTCTGACCAAGTCTCCATGTTCGTCCATATTCTATATAGACATGCTAAAAAAAATGTCGATCATATAGAAAGCACGAGTGAAAATCGACATATCATTAAAGAATATCACTTTTATATCAGTGACGATCGTACACATGATACATGTTTTATACAACATTGTTTTTGAAAAATTTATGATTCATTGAAAAATCGTGGAATAACATTCAATGAACATTGGATATGGTCAGACGGATGTGCAGGTCAATTCAAATCTGCACGATCATTCTTTTGGTTGTGTTGTCTTCATAAGAAAACCTGCATTAAACATTGTTGGAATTTCTTTGAGACTCACCATGGAAAAGGAGAACATGACGGTGCAGGGGCATACATAAAACTTACACTGAGAAGATATCAAATGAACCCCTCTGCAAGCCGACTTGTGGACGCAAAAGAAGTTGTTCAATGGTGCATCATTGCTCTAAGCCAGGAGACTAACCGATCAAGGGAAGTGCTAAGGTACATTCAATTTAATTTTTATTGGATATCTAATTAAATAAACAGTGTACATTTATCACAATGATTATCTTTGATTGTATTTTGATATCATATTTACATTATTCTTTAAATTTTCCAGCATAAAGGTTTTTTGGTGCATATTGGGATCGAAGACGAGATAGATCAATTCTTGAAAGTTAACTGAAAACAATAAAAGGATCAAAAATTGCATTCAATAAAAACAAATTTGTCCGTGTTGTGCTCGAGCCGTTCAGAAAATATTCTTGATATGCTAACCTTTACAGACAAATACAAAATCCAATGACGTTTGGGAAAACAAAATGTATGTAAAAGATTGGAAACATACAAAGCTAAATACAAAGGGAAAAATGTCCGTTGCAATGTTTGAAGAAATGCAATCAGAGGAGACTACAATATCATCCGATGGTGATCGAGTTTCTGATCTTGTTAGAGAAGGTAACATTTGAATTGCTTTCTAATGATAAAGATCTAGAAATAAATTTGAATATGTATAATTTTGTCAAGTTTGTTTTATTGTGCAAGAGATGTTTTTGTTGTAATTGCACCTACTGACAACGATGAAAATGTGAAGTATTATTTGATGCGTTGCACTGAATGAAAAATGAAATTATTAGAAGACTATAATGATCACATATTTCCATATGAAAGAGGATCTATTATACTGAAAGGTTATTTTTTCAGACAAACTAATCAAAGTGGGAATTTTGTTTACTTTGAAGACTATGAACCACTTGGTGTGTGCAGCACGCATAAAGTTGATCGAGGTTCAATCAAAGAAAAAATTAATATTAAGAAATGGAAAATGTTAAAATCCAATCATGAACGGATTATTGAAGATGACATTCCATTGGAATTTTTTTGATTGAACTGCCCAACAATTTATTCTCTTTGGATTATATGTTCTAGAACTTCCAGTACTCAATTAAAAATTGAGCTGCCTTGTTATGTTATCTGTGCAAGTGTTTGCACATGTACAAATTGTTTTGGTACATGCACACTCTAGTATCAACTAAAAGTAGCTTTTTTATACATGCATTGATGAAAAATGTTGCATACATATTGGATATATATGTATATGTTCTAGAATGCAATTAACTGTTCAAGTAGTTTTACTATGTGCATTGATGAAAAATGTTTCACGTACTCAATATATATGTTCTAGAATGCAATTAACTGAAATTAGTTTTTCTATGTGCATTGATGAAAAATGTTGCATGTACTAGATATATACATGAACTCAATTCCCGCCCAGTTTTTCTTGTGGGATTTTTTGGTAAAAAGTATCCACAATGTAAATAAATCATCCGTAGTATAATTTTGTACGAAGATTCCTTTCAGACAAGAGACTCGGAGCACTTCTTCAACTTTTGGTGGGATTTGACCCACATCTCTATTCCTGATTGAAAATCTAGTACAAAATTTGTCTGTCCAATGGTCGAATATGTTATATGTGCATTAATGAAAAATTTACATACTACATACTATTGTTTGAGTGAAAAAAAAATTTAAAAACTTACCAAATGTACTTCAACCATGTCTAAAACTTGAATTTTAAAAACTTTTTGATTATATCAAAACAAATTACTTCACATGTCATGCCAATTGTAGTTCAACTATCCAATAAAAACATTAACCATTTAACATTATATCACATGCCAAATGTAGATTAAAATGGTATCCAAAACTTAGTTTTAAAAACTTTTTGATTATATCACAACATTACTTCACATGATTAATGTACTTCAACCATCCAAAACTTGGGTTTTAAAAACTTTTTAATTATATCACAACATTACTTGACATGCCATCCAATTGTAGTTCAACTATCCAAAAAAAACATTTAAAATTATATCACATGTGCCAAATGTAGATTGAAACCATCCAAAACTTAAGTTTTAAAAACTTTTTGATTATATATCATGCAACATTACTTCACATGCCATGCCAATTATAGTTCAACTATCCAATAAAAACATTTAACATTATATCACATGCCAAATGTATATTGAAACCATCCAAAATTATAGATCACAACATTACTTCACATGCACGTATTACTTCACATGCCATGCCAATTGTAGTTCTTGACTATCCAATAAAAATATTAAACATTTAACATTAAATATCACATGCCAAATGTAGATTGAAACCATCCAAAACTTGAGTTTTAAAAACTTTTTGATTATATCATGTAACATTACTTCACATGCCATGCCAATTATAGTTCAACTATCCAATAAAAACATTTAACATTATATCACATGCCAAATGTAGATTGAAACCATCCAAAACTGAACTTTTAATTTAACAAAAAATTATAGATCACAACATTAATTCACATGCCAAATGTACTTCAAGCATCCAAAACTTACATTTTAAAAACAAAACAAATTATAACACATCATTACATAACATGCCAAATGTAGTTAAGAAGAAAAACAAAACTTAAATTAAAAAAAAAAAAACAAATTATAACACATCATTACATAACATGCCAAATGTAGTTCCGAAGCAAAACATTAATTTATAGATGACAACATTACTAGTAGTTCAATTATCCAAAACTTAAAAGTTTTAAAAACCAAAAAAATTATATAACAACATTACTTCACATTCACATGCCAAAAGTACTAAAACCATCCAAAACTTAACTCTTTGGAACAAAACAAATTATATTAACACTGTAATAAAATATGTCCAAAAATTGTAGATCTCATAAGTATCAAACTGTATCAAGCTATATATATATATATGATAGTGCATCTAGATAATATATAAAAAAGTAAATTTAAGACTATCTAAATCTTGAAATCAAATCTACAAATCATGTCCATCAAATAGAGATGGATGTAGTGTCTTTCCTATTAGGGTCTCAATCCGCGCACTATCATGCGAAGCATGGGAAACCTGTACACAATGCACATATACCAACATTAAAATTTGATGTTTTAAAAATGAGTGAGAATATATATAGAACTTCATGTAAAAAATAAAATATAAAAAAAATCATGCAATACCTCAGGAGGTTCCCTCTCCATTTTTTCACCTGCTACAAGTCCCCCCCCCCCATGGGAACGTATGCAGCGGTAAACTGTACAATATACATGTACAATTAAATATATATAAACTTATTTTCAATAATATTAAAAAAAAAGTTAGTCAACTTGTTCAAATGGTTGAAATGGTGTGGATGTTCCTATCTCCGTCACTCGAGTCCGTGGATTAAAGAAATCTTCTATAGGAACCTAAAATTCAAAATTTTAAAAGTATAAAATAACTCAAGATCAAGATCTCAATTTATAATAAAACTTAAATAAACAAAAATTTATAAATCATAACTCAATTAAAAAAACTTATATATATAAAAGCAAAAAATTGAATACTTCTCCAGGTGAATTTGGGACATCTCCTAAGAGAGGCTCCAAATAAAAATCTCCAAGAACCTAAAATTCAAAAAATTTAAAATAACTCAAGATATATATATATATATATATATATATATATCTCAATTTTTAATGGAAATTTTTGAGGTGGAATATATATATATATATATATATATATTTAACTTAAACATAAATTTTAAAAGTGAAAAATTGTCCATACTTGTTGTGGATGTGGCACATCTCCTAAGGAAGTAGAAGGTACATCTCCCAAGGAAGAAGAATGTACCGCCATCCCAAAAACATCGGATGGAATCGAAATATGTTAAAACATTTTATCGTTATATATACATACATGTACATGTGTGCACAATTATTTATTTTAAAATTATCACTTAAAAAACACTAACATTTGCCAACATATCTTGATGGTGAAACCCATTTGCATTGTTTGAGTTAGAGGTCCCAAACGTGATATTAACATTTTCGTCATTCATCATGCGTGACAACTACAAATGGTATTTTAACATATAATGATACATTTTTGTTAGATTAATGTACATACAAATAAATGTATACATGTACATACACATGTATTTATTACAAATTGTACACATGTATGTATTAAAATAATTGAACCCTAAGGTCATTAACACATACCATTCCCATGCCCTCTTCCTCATGAAGAATTAGGTCTTGAAAACCATTGCGACAATTCTTTGCATATATTCGAAGATCTTCAATATTCATGTTGTTAATATTTTCATCTGTACAATACACAAAATTGGCACGTGCATTTTCACGTGCTCTTTGTCGATTTAGACAAACATCGACTCCACCCAATCCTCTATAAACATTGTCGATCATGACATCCCTTGCTTTTTGACTTATTTGAGAAGTCGCATCCATCTTTGACCACAGAGTTTCGACCCGAAAAGGTCGACTCACCAATGGCAGCTCAGGGCGAGGCAACTCCACATCTCACTTAGCACCCTTACGGTCATACAATCAACCTTTCCCCGGACCAAAAAATTCTGACAGAAGGTCATTGTAGTTGGGTTTCATTTTCAAAACAAATTCTGCGTAAAACAATTGTGCAAAATAAATAGGAACCTCGTCGTTCCATGGGAGCCTTCCATAGGCCACAAGGTGCCTATCATACAAATAGTGAGCTATATCTGGGTGCTTGAAATATTGCACCTTCAACATTTTTCTTTTTGGCCCTTCCTTGAAATTAAACATTGACTTCGCCATAGCTTTTGTAACTCTTTGTTTTACATCCTCCCATTTATCGGGACCCATTATTGTTTCCTTTCTCTTTCTCATCACTTCTACAAATGTATCAGTCGTTGGCCCAAGATTTTTGTACACATTTACTATTTCGCCCAATGAATGTGTAACTATTTCTAGGCTTTGTCGACTTTCAGCAGGTAGAGTCAAAGCCACAAGATCTCTCCGCAATTTTGTATGAAGTTGTTGACACCTTTGTAAGGTGCATTGCGCCATGTTTCTTTCCCATGGTATATCAGAAATGTCGGCCAGATAAGTTGTGGTGGGTAGACAACCTTCTTCTTGAATGTAGCATTCTGCCCTGCATCTATTTTGACCAATATTTGGAACATTTTTCAGCCTCTGGATCAATATATATATATATATATAATTTTGTATATTAGAAAAAACACATGTAAACAAATTTGTACAAATTCAATGAAAAAAATATTGAAATTGATGGCAACCTCGACGTGGTTGGTTAGCATCTTCTCCACCCTGAAATTGTCGAGACCCAGAACGACCCTGCTGAGAACTAGCACCACCAGTCGAAGCAGCACCACCAGCCGTTGATTTTCCTCCGGGAGAATAAATATCACCCCCTTCACCCAACCTACTACCACTTATTGATGGCCCTCTAAGAGGATTTGAACCACCAACAACCTCTCGAGAAGAGGGAGAAGCTTCATAAACAAATACGAATTTATAATCAATTGAAAAATACATGTGCATACATGTAAATACACGTGTACATATTCATTGATTAAATTGTGTTAAAACCATACCACAACTGGGTGAAACATGGGCATCCATGGTTGGAGTAGAGACCCTTCTCTTCTTATTAGCTCCTAAAAAATAAAAAATGAAACTTATTAACAACTAATTTAACTCACAAAGTTAATAAAAAATCAATTCCATATGTACACATATGTATGGAGATTTAAGATTATATTTAAATTTACCATGAACAGCTCTCAATCTCGATCCCTAATCCTCCCCTCTTGTAGAGATATGAGATTCTGTTGATCTTCTTCGTTCATTCTCCATGATATATATATCTACGGTGGACATTTACAATTAATTTTTTAAATAACTAATTTAAATTAAATTCAAGATAAAGTTCAAAAAATTAATTTGTTTAATTTAGTGTAAACAAATTATGTAAAACACAACTATAGGGGCATTTAGACCTATTCCATAGATTGATTGTAGGGGCATTTACTAGATATGTCACCTTTCATAAAAGATGAGATCCAGAGGCTACCTGGCCCTTTACAGACTCTGCCTATAAAACTACCATGGATATGAAAATGAAAAGCTTCTAATTAGATCTATTATAAACACTGAATGTAGGGGAATTTACTAGATTAGGTTTTAAAACCTATATATGTTTTGTATCAAATTAGTTTTAGTTTCAATGGGAAAATTTTATGGCTAATTTGTGTTTTACATGTTGAATATAAATTTTTTTCTCTCTCTCATTGTTTGAGAACATGGATATGAAAATGAAAAACTATATACTTGGTTAAAAACTATGTTTTGTATCAAATTACTTTTTGTTTCTAAATACTATATACATGTTGACTGTAGGGACATTTAGATCTATTTCAGAGACTGACTGTAGGGGAATTTACTAGATATGTCACCTTTCATAAAAGATGAGATCCGGAGGCTACCTGGCCCTTTACAGATTCTGCCTATAGAACTACCATGGATATGAAAATGAAAAACTTCTAATTAGATCTATTCTAAAGATTCAATATAGGGGCATTTACTAGATTAGGTTTTCAAACCTATATATGTTTTGTATCAAATCACTTTTGGTTTCAATGGGAAACTTTTATAGCTAATTTGTGTTTTACATGTTGAATATAAAAGGTTTTTTTCTCTCTCATTGTTTGAGACCATTGATATGAAAATGAAAAACTATATACTTGGTTAAAAACTATGTTTTGTATCAAATTGCTTTTTGTTTCTAAATACTATATACATGTTGACTGTAGGGGCATTTAGATCTATTCCAGAGATTGACTGTAGGGGCATTTACTAGATATGTCACCTTTCATAAAAGATGAGATCCAAAGGCTACCTGGCTCTTTACAGGCTCTACCTATACAACTACCATGGATATGAAAATGAAAAACTTCTAATTAGATCTATTCTAAAGATTGAATGTAGGGGCATTTACTAGATTAGGTTTTAAAACCTATATGTTTTGTATTAAATCACTTTTGGTTTCAATGGGAAACTTTTATGTCTAATTTGTGTTTTACATGTTGAATAGAAAATGTTTTTTCTCTCTCATTGTTTGAGAACATGGATATGAAAATGAAAAACTATATACTTGGTTAAAAACTATGTTTTGTATCAAATTACTTTTTGTTTCTAAACACTATATACATGTTGACTATAGGGGCATTTAGATCTATTCTAGAGATTGACTGTAGGGGCATTTACTAGATATGTCACCTTTCATAAAAGATGAGATCCAGAGCCTACCTGGCCCTTTACAGAGTCTGCCTATAGAACTACCATAGATATGAAAATGAAAAACTTATAATTAGATCTATTCTAAAGATTGAATGTAGGGGCATTTACTAGATTAGGTTTTCAAACCTATATGTTTTGTATCAAATCACTTTTGGTTTCAATGGGAAACTTTTATGGCTAATTTGTGTTTTACATGTTGAATATAAAAGGTTTTTTCTCTCTCATTGTTTGAGAACATGGATATGAAAATGAAAAATTATATACTTGGTTAAAAAATATGTTTTGTATCAAATTACTTTTTGTTTCTAAATACTATATACATGTTGACTGTAGGGGAATTTAGATCTATTCCAGAGATTGATTGTAGGGGCATTTACTAAATATGCCACCTTTCATAAAAGATGAGATCTAGAGGCTACCTGGCCCTTTACAGACTCTGCCTACAGAACTACCATGGATATGAAAATGAAAAACTTCTAATTAGATCTATTCTAAAGATTGAATTTAGGGGCATTTACTAGATTAGGTTTTAAAACCTATATTTTTTGTATCAAATCACTTTTGGTTTCAATGGGAAACTTTTATGGCTAATTTGTGTTTTACGTGTTGAATATAAAAGGTTTTTTCTCTCTCATTGTTTGAGAACATGGATATGAAAATGAAAAACTATATACTTGGTAAAAAACTATGTTTTGTATCAAATTACTTTTCGTTTCTAAATACTATATACATGTTGATTGTAGGGGAATTTAGATCTATTCCAGAGATTGATTGTAGGGGAATTTACTAGATATGTCACCTTTCATAAAAGATGAGATCCAGAGGCTACCTGGCCCTTTAAGACTCTGCCTACAGCCATGGATATGAAAATGAAAAAATCCTAATTATATCTATTCTAAAGATTTAATGTAGGGGCATTTACTAGATTAGGTTTTCAAACCTATATTTTTTGTATCAAATCACTTTTGGTTTCAATGGGAAACTTTTATGGCTAATTTGTGTTTTACATGTTGAACATAAAAAGTTTTTTCTCTCTCATTGTTTGAGACCATGGATATGAAAATGAAAAACTTCTATTTAGATCTAGATTCTCTAGAGCTATGGCTAATTTGTGTTTTACATACATTGACTCTTAGGTTAAAACCTATGTTTTGTATCAAATCACTTATGGTTTCAATGGGAAACTTCTATGGCTAATTTTTGTTTTACATGAAAATGAAAAGCTTCTATTTAAAACTATTCCAGAGATTGACGGTAGGGGCATTTAATCTTAGTTTAAAACCTATGTTTTGTATCAAATCACTTTTGGTTTCAATGGGAAACTTTTATGGTTAATTTGTGTTTTACATGTTGAATATAAAAGGTTTTTTTCTCTCTCATTGTTTCAGACCATGGATATGAAAATGAAAAACTTCTATTTAGATCTATTCTAGAGATATGGCTAATTTTTTTTTTACATACATTGAATATAAAATATTTTTTCTCTCATTGTTTGAGACCATGGATATGAAAATGAAAAACTTCTATATGTAGGGGCATTTACTCTTAGGTTAAAACCTATGTTTTGTATCAAATCACTTATGGTTTCAATGGGAAAATTTTATGGCTAATTTGTGTTTCACATGTTGAATATAAAAGGTTTTTTTCTCTCTCTCATTGTTAGAGACCATGGATATGAAAATGAAAAACTTCTATTTAGATCTATTCTAGAGATGTGGCTAATTTGTGTTTTACATACATTGAATATAAAATGTTTTTTCTCTCATTGTTTGAGACCATGGATATGAAAATGAAAAACTTCTATATATAAAACTATTCCAGATGTGGCTAATTTGTGTTTTACATACATTGAATATAAAAGGTTTTTTCTCTCATTGCTTGAGACCATGGATATGAATATGAAAAATTTCTATATTTAAAACTTTTCCAGAGATTGATTGAATGTAGGGGCATTTACTCTTAAGTTAAAACCTATGTTTTGTATCAAACCACTTTTAGTTTCAATGGGAAGCTTTTATGGCTAATTTGTGTTTTACATGTTGAATATAAAAGGTTTTTTTCTCTCTCATTATTTGAGACCATGGATATGAAAATGAAAAAGTTCTATTTAAAACTATTCCAGAGATTGACAGTAGGAGCATTTACTCTTAGTTTAAAACCTATGTTTTGTATCAAATCACTTTTGGTTTCAATGGGAAACTCTTATGGCTAATTTTTGTTTTACATGTTGAATATAAAAGGTTTTTTTCTCTCTCATTGTTTGAGACCATGGATATGAAAATGAAAAAATTCTATATTTAAAACTTTTCCAGAGATTGATTGGTTGTAGGGGAATTTACTCTTAGGTTAAAACCTATGTTTTGTATCAAATCACTTTTGGTTTCAATGGGAAAATTTTATGGCTAATTTGTGTTTTAAATGTTGAATATAAAGTTTTTTTCTCTCTCATTTTTTGAGACCATGGATATGAAAATGAGAAACTTCTATTTAGATCTATTCCAGAGATTGACTGTAGGGGAATTTACTGGATATGTCACCTTTCATAAAATATGAGATCCAAAGGCTACCTGGCCCTTTACAAACTCTGCCTATATAACTATCAAATCACTTTTGGTTTCAATGGTTTGTTTATTGGCTAATGTGTTTTTATCAAATCAATTTGATAAGATGATGGATGATGAATGAGGTGATGTTGATCATAACCTTTACATCTATATGATAGGAAGCTTGATATACATAACAAAGTTTAGACTAGATATAATTTTGGAATTTATATTAGTTGGAATATTTCAATATAATAGTCATCTATTACCAACAAACAGATATTAAGATACAAGTGAAAGAGACTACAAACAATGGACTATAGTACCCAAAAGGTGAGAAATTTACATTGACAACATAGAGAGATTCAACTAGGCTTGTGTGGATGACATGAAAAGTACAAGTGGACAATGTATAATTCTACTTAGAAGAGTCTTTGGTTGCATGTTTAAGAAAGAAAGAGTCATTACTTGGACAATGTATAATTCTACTTAGAAGAGTCTTTGGTTGCATGGTTAAGCAAGAAAGAGTCATTACTTTCTCTATCTAGAGTAGAAGTGGAATACATAGTAGTTACTTCTTTTAAATGAATATGGAATGAATCTAAAAATGAATATGGAATGAATCATTATACATTATGATAAATCTTGTATTTAATGACATTTTATCTATGAATAATATGGAATGAATCATGGTACATTATGAAGAGTCATGAGATCCACATTTCCACCATACTATTTGCAAGTTCTATATGAAGATATGTAGTCTAATAACTAATTAGTTATGGTTTCAATGGGAAACTTTTATGGCTAATTTGTGTTTTACATGTTGAATATAAAAGGTTTTTTCTCTCTCATTGTTTGAGACCATGGATATGAAAATGAAAAAATTCTATTTAGATCTATTCCAGAGATTGACTGTAGGGGAATTTACTGGATATGTCACCTTTCATAAAAGATGAGATCCAAAGGCTACCTGGCCCTTTACAAACTCTACCTATAGAACTATCAAATCACTTTTGGTTTCAATGGTTTGTTTATTGGCTAATGTGTTTTTATCAAATCAATTGGATGCAAGTTATGTGCAGATGATGGATGATGAATGAGGTGATGTTGATCATAACCTTTACATCTATATGATAGGAAGCTTGATATACATAACAAGGTTTAGACTAGATATAATTTTGGAATTTACATTAGTTGGAATATTTCAATATAATATAGTCATCTATTACCAATAGACAAATATTAAGATACAAGTGAAAGAGACTACAAAAAATGGACTATAGCACCCAAAAGGTGAGAAATTTACATTGAACACATAGAGAGATTCAACTAGGCTTGTGTGGATGACATGAAAAGTACAAGTGGACAATGTATAATTCTACTTAGAAGAGTCTTTGGTTGCATGTTTAAGCAAGAAAGAGTTATTACTTGGACAATGTATAATTCTACTTAGAAGAGTCTTTGGTTGCATGGTTAAGCAAGAAAGAGTCATTATTTTCTCTATCTAGAGTAGAAGTGGAATACATAGTAGTTACTTCTTTTAAATGAATATGGAATGAATCTAAATATGAATATGGAATTAATCATTGTACACTATGATAAATCTTGTATTTAATGACATTTGATCTATGAATAATATGGAATGAATCATTGTACATTATGAAGAGTCATGAGATCCAAATTTCCACCATACTATTTGCAAGTTCTATATGAAGATATGTAGTCTAATAAATAATCAGTTATGATATTTGTGTAAATATGAAAATGGTTCTATGATATAAAGGCAAACAAGGGATCAATATAAATTTACAACTTTCAAGTTTCGAGTTTTGAGCTTCTAAAATAACTTAAATTTACAAGTTTCAAGTTTCGAGTTTCTAATATATAGATTCTATAATCTATTTGATAAATTAGGCACATGACCTTGACTGCATACTACAAGTTTCTAACACATATTTTAACTTAAGAACTGTAACCACTTGTTGCATACCAAACTGCAAACTTAAATTTTTTGTAAAATTTGGCAGGTTTCAAGTTTCGAGTTTCTAATATATAGATTCTATAATCTATTTGATAAATTGGGCACATGACCTTCACTAAATACTACAAGTCTCTAACACATATTGTAACCTAAGAACTATAACCACTTGTTGCATACCAAACTGCAAACTTAAATTTTTTGTAAAATTTGGCAGGTTTCAAGTTTCAAGTTTCTAATATATAGATTCTATAATATATTTGATAAATTGGGCACATGACCTTGACTGCATACTACAAGTCTCTAACACATATTGTAACCTAAGAACTGTAACCACTTGTTGCATACCAAACTGCAAACTTAAATTTTTTGTAAAATTTGGTAGGTTTCAAGTTTCGAGTTTCTAATATATAGATTCTATAATCTATTTGATAAATTGGGCACATGACCTCGACTGCATACTACAAGTCTCTAACACATATTGTAACCTAAGAACTATAACCACTTGTTAAATACCAAAATGCAAACTTAAATTTTTTGTAAAATTTGGCAGTGATTTATATACAGTGATCTTGGATTCTGATATCACTTGCATTCTCAGAACTTATATTCCAAGATGGTGCTTGATTGGATCATGTGCAAGTTAGTGATAAAATAACTTATAAATCTAAAATAGAAGGATATGAGCTTCTACCCGGTGGTTTGCTTAACGCCACCACAGATGATCAACAACAGAGCAACAAATCGCACTGAGAAATTCGACAAACAATAAGCAACAAAAAAACGTACAGTATATCAGAAAATATAATGTATTGCATAACAATCAAACAATTCACCGCAAAACCATGAACATTACTTCTTGGTTCCCTTAATCACGCCATAATCTTGCTTCGCAATCAGAACAAAGTGAGCACAAATAGAAGAGGGCAAATAGTTGTGAGCAATTCAATGAATCCGAAGAAAGACGTGTGGAGCAACAGAGTTTAAGAAACAGAGAGCACTAGAGTAGCAAATTCAATGCAACACGAAATAATAGAGCAAGTTATAGAAATACGTGCAGCAACAGAGCAAAAAGACACAAAGTCGCACAAAAAGAAAAAATTCACAAGGAGAGATTATGCAAGAATACCAACTTTTTTAAATGTTCGGTTGAACTGCTGTTGCCGATTTTCCATCTCTCGGCAAAAATTTGCTTTCCCACGTCACGTGTGCTTGGCTTAATCAAATGAGAACAAGTTCATGAATTTCTCTCATAAAAGTTCTAATAACTAATAAGTAGAAAAGGGAAATTTCCCATTCTCACAAACCCAACTTCATGATGCACTTCATCCATTCTAGTTAACATATGGTCTGGAAGTAGTTCTTCCAATCGAGTATGATATTCCATCACTTAAATTGGTTTTTGAACTCCTACGCATCACTACTGCCGAAGAAGAGCGCATGCTCTCGCTCAATCAGTTGGATGAAACTCGTCAAGACGCCACACTCGCCCTCGAAGCCCACAAGTGTCAAGTTAAATATCAATATGACAAATCTTTCAAGCCTCATTCTTTCCAAGAGGGACATCTTGTTCTACTTTACGATAAAAAACACGACCTCTTGCGGGAAGGAACGCTTCAACCATCATGGCTCGGTCCATATGTCTTCACCAAGGTCCTTTCTAAAGGGGCCTATGAACTTCAGAACTGTAATGGAATCTCGCTCACTAAGCCCAGCAATAGGCTCTATCTAAAGAAGTATTTCGCCTAGTATTTTACTAGGAATTTGCTTTATAATTTTATGTATATAAGTTTTTTATATTTTTTGTGTGTCTGGAATATTTTGGGGTTTTGATTATATTTTTTCAGACAAACACTCTTCTTTTTACACATATTTCTTCATCATCCTTACCATACGTTAGATACACAGATGGTGCCAATCATCACACATGACACATTGTATCAGCTACTTGGATCCTATATACACCTGAGTAAGAAATACTTGGTTCTGGGGAATATTCCTCGGTAATGCCAGCAAAAATATTGTTGATTATATATCGGTTATTCAACTCACTCAATTTGCATCTTGCTACATCTTAAATCTCGTGGTCTGGTTAGATTCCTAGCTTGTTGTTGTGCTTTTGAACAATTGTTATCGCATTTGAAATCCTGTCTTATTGCATTATTACTTAAGGGTATGACTTCTGGAACGTTAATTTGAATTCATTGCTTTTGAACACATTCCTAGAGAATCTAATGTATTAGCCGATTCATTAGAAAATTACGTATTGGATTGGCATCTGTCATATTTACTATAGAAAGATTCATGCATGAGTGTACATTTTTCATCATAAAAATTACATAAAAAATTTAAAATACAACATCAAAATGCCAAAATATCTATGTATATATATATATTTTGTGTCCAGTTGGTTACATCATAAAACTCTTCAAAACTTCAGTATTTTATAAAAAATTGGCTCTGCTAAGCCTCGCTATGACATCTACAGATCTATATCTACTCCTGTTAGGCCTGCTACTGATGATAGAAAATAATTTCCCTATATAACCTCCTCAAAGGCACCAAAAATCGCTTCAGCACACCCACTGTGTGTCGCTGTAGATGAATTGGGATCTCCCTCATGGGAAGAGGTGGCACACCCATGCTCAAACCTTTAAGCTTCCTAGCAACCTCATGCAGACTTTGTGTGTCATCTCCCTCTTCAGTGGCTGTCACGACGTCTACTGTTGCTCCAGCCCCAGGTAGCTTCATTCCTCGTCGTGCATAGAGAGGGGCTCCAGTAGGTTGCACGGGTGCCACATCTATGTCAAGAAAATCGCTTCATGTCAAAACTCTTTTTCACCCGTTAAACTAAAAAATTGCATAAAATTTAAAAATACACAAAAATACTTGTGTAGTTGATTTCTCATCTCACCTATTGGCCCCCACCAGGTGCTAGGTGGAAATATCAACTCCGGATCTCTTGGAAGGCTCATATTGACATAGGGATAATCCACAATCATCAAAATTTGGTCGTTAAGCCACTCAAAGAATTCATCGTCAAAGAAGTGTCAGAGTGGACCATCTCCAGTCCAAGTCATCAGGGCATACCATCGACCCTGTCTAGGCTCACTCAGTCCAGCAACATCCATGATCATTCGAGGCCTCATAGCAGGACCTCTCTCTAGTATAAATGAGACAATTAGCGTGCCATAACCAAACTCTCTTTGGGACCTCGTCTTGCAAGCTGTCAACTCTTCTCGAATACGATAGACAACACCTTCACACCAAACGAATATCCGTGGTTGTAACAGGTCCAATGCTAGTAGCAATTGGGCATTGGTGGCCACATGTTGACTCTTGGCTCCTGCTAAGTGTACGACCATCCACAACAATGACCTCATCGGTCTAGAGGCTTCTGTGCTATAGGTATCTAGATACTCACTGGCGCAACGTTGTTAATATAGTGAGCTTGGATTATTCCCATGGTGGTTCGGGGATCAGCTCTAGATCCTGTCAAATTGGGCCTTGGCCTTCTACATTATAGGATAATCAAAAAATATACATCCTCCTTTTCTATCAAGAGCTCATGACCCCCGATGCGAAATATATGATGATGTTCATCCCACCGTTGGATAATCCAGCTCCCAAGGTCCCCCTTCCCTTTCATCATCTCAAGTCTAGGATATTTTAGCAATCCACACCTACATAGAACTAATAAACATGCCAGATTGGTAACCATTTCCCATTCCTCTCGCTCGTGCTCTCATTTGCGCCAGATACTCATGGTAATAGCTTGGTACCTACAAAATTCAAGTTTCTCATGGATCAGTTACTAGCTAAATCATTGCAAACTGAGGAAGGCCAAGTTTTAAATTTTTTTGGCCAGCTAATGTGAGCCTCTGTGTCAAACAGAGTGTGCTAACGCACTCTCCCTTAACGGGCAGTGCATGTAATGCAGCCCTGCCTCTGGGCGACTATGTTACCTGCCCAAAATTTCTAGGCCTTGCCCAAAACTCATTTTTTGACCAATAAAAAGCATGAAAACACTAATGAAATGCAAGATGAAGGCCTAAGCTCTTACCTGGAATAAACGAAATCGAAAATGGTTGCCTGGATAGTCCACAATCAATAACAAAATTTTCACCCTTTTTCACAGTCCAGATCTCTTTCACCGAACACAAACAGTGAAAATGAAGGTCTTGATCCTTCTTATAGACATTCTAGAGGTACGAATCACTCAGCTAGTTATTAAAATTAGTAAATTTTCGCGAAATGTTGATGCAACTATTGTTTTATCGATGTTACTGATGCTCTGATGAATTGTCAGTATTTCTATGTAGATTTGACCACGCTTGACTTAAATCGAGCCTTCTTTTTAGGGAATTTCCTTTGGGCTTGTTAAAATACCATGACGAAAACTAAAAAAAATCTTGATTTTCCTTCTTCGAGCTTGTTAAAATACCATGACGAAAACTATGAGGAATTATTTTCCATATTTTTCTAGCTCTTTAAAAACAAAAAAGACACCAAGTTTTTTTTCGTTCACTAGTACAAAATGGCTAATTAGTTACTAAACAATGACCAAAATTTGCATATGAACGACAATTTTTCACTCGGTGACCAATAGTTGCTAATTTACAGTATCTTATAATGCGACCAACTTTTAATCGTTTTTAGCTTAGTCATTAATTAGTTATCTCAACTTTATGTCTTGTAATATATTTAGTCATAAATCTAGTCATTAATTTAGCCATTGATTTAGTGATTAATTTTTATTATTAATGACCAAATAAACAACAAAATATATTACTAAATGATCACCAGAGAAAACCAACTAATGACCAAGGAAATATGACCATAATTTTGGTCGTGTTATAAGATACGGTAAATTGGCTACTAATAGTCATATATATGCAAATAGTAGTCATTTTTTGAAACTAATTAATGACCAAAGAAATGTGACTAAATTTTGGTGGTGTTATAAGATATTGTAAATTAGCTACTAATAGTCATATATATGCAAATTTTAGTCATCATTTGAAAGCAATTAATGACCAAAGAAATAATACTAAATTTTGGTCGTGTTATAAGATACTGTAAATTAGCTACTAATAGTCGTATATATGAAAAATTTATTCATCATTTTTAATCACAAATTTATCATTTGTAGTAGTTGTTTATCTTTTTTTTGGTAGTTTCATATTCATTATATTAACAACTACTTTAGTAGTTTATATTCATTTCATTAACAATTATTATAAGAAACTAATTTAGTCGTATATTCATTTTATTTGTGTTCATTACTAAACATAAAAATACTAATTTAGTAGTTTTATATTGATTTTATTGTTCATTATAAATCAAGATAAATTAATTAGTATGATTTTGAAACTAAATTAAAAAAATCTAACATACAATGTACATGTTCATCTAATATGAAAACACAAAGTTACATATGTTAATTACAATACTAAGTAATATCAAGTGCAGCTATGAATAATTTCAACCACATAAATTATATTATTTAAAATATCAAGTATTACACTATGAGTTTCCAACTGAATATTGGTTGGAGTACAATTTACACATGAACTATTGTTTCATCACTTCAAAACATTATCATTGTGTTCACAAGGCATTGTAGGTGAATTCACCAACTCTGAAGACTTGACCATAAATCACTAAGTGTGTCTCTTATGTGGGATATTGACTCTAAAGATACCACTAGACCAATTCTCTTCTCTCTCTCTCTCTCTCTAATTTTCATATTGTCGCTTCAATGTTATTGTTCTCCTCTTTCTTCAATTCCTGCTTCTTACCATCAATACTGAGTTCCTTTTCTAAAAAAGAAAGAAGGTACAATGTAGAGTATAAGACATGAAATATGATGAAAACTGTAATATAAACTAAAGTATACTATAAATGATTTGTACGATATATACCTCAACAACAGTAATATTGTCAATGACATTTTCCCCATAAAAGCAATAAACTCGAACTAGTTTTCTTTAGTTGGGAAATAATGGCTTCTATGTGGCGAAATGACCTATATAAAGAAAGAAAATAAAATGTCACCATATAAAATAACACCTCAGTAAGATCATTATTCAACATTCAAGGAAATGTTAGGCACAATCATGCCAACTAGTTACATGCTAAAAATATGAAGTTGTAGATTACTTATACAATGTTGGAGTGCAAAAAAAAAAAATCCTAGAAAACGACAAAGCTAAGTCTAGAATAAAATGAAGTGAAGTAAAAAGTATACAATAATAGGATAGCCTCATATACATGTATATAACCAGATAATGTATAACACTAAGTGAATAGGTCTAGGGCTAGAGGTCGATGATGTCAAGAATTTTCAAGTATGATGAGCATTTCATCTGATTAGAACTACTATTTGGGTTAGTTATAACATATGAATACACCAACTAGTCTATATCAGATTATTAATGTTTTTCTTATATTTATGGATCATTACAATATAAGTGGATAAATTTCAAATAAAATTCTCTTCCCATTGTGTTCCTCACCTATGGTACAATATATTAGCGATGATTTGGAGAAAATTTACAACATCAAAATATGTAACATTGACCACTAGTAATACCCCAAAAAGGTTTATTTTGGAATGTAACTTTCAAATTCTAATTTCTATATGACTCTTGAATGGAAAATCCACACTCAATTTGGCCAACACCAAACTTCCAATTTGAGGGAACACATG
The DNA here is from genome assembly GCA_034641835.2 of Pinus albicaulis. Lineage (NCBI taxonomy): Eukaryota > Viridiplantae > Streptophyta > Pinopsida > Pinales > Pinaceae > Pinus > Pinus albicaulis. Next base: position 968,066,869 of record CM076572.1, read on the forward strand.
TGGCCCTCCTCAATCAATCAAACTCAAAAAATTAGTGATCATTATAATGAAAAGAAAAAATAAGAGCATTTTTTATATGTTTTTTAGATTTACATGCAAAGCACTAATAGTTTTCCCATATTTAACATATTTGTGATTTCCAATATATAACACATTGATTGATATTTTACAACAAATACTTTATTCAATACAAACAAGAATTTAACATATTACAACAATACCACCAATGTTTGATCCTCAATTACACTATAAGAAAAAATGACATTGGTGAGGGTTGAAAAATGTCACCACAAGCTCATTGGTGACAGTCAAAACATCCTCCATCACCAAAAAATGAACATAACAAAAGGTGGCGTCATTAAAAGTATAGGTGTTGTGGTGACATTACGTGACCAATAATTGTTTATAATGACGGATAGTGACCATCAACATTTCATATGATAAATGGTGATGGAACTTAACCTCTGTTGCCCAAAAAGTGAACGTCACCAAAAGTATAAGTGTTGTGGTGACATTCAATGTCCATCACGAATAATGATTATAATGAAAGATAGTCATTGTCACCATTTCATATGAACAACATCGATTTATGGTGATGGACATTTCATGGTCATCACTATATATATATATATATATATATATATATATATATGGTGGCGTTCATTGACCGTCACCATTTCATATTTTGGTGAGGGTCAAAAAATGTCACAATCAACTCATTGGGGATGGTCAAAAAGATTCTTTGTCACTAGAAACTAACTGTCTCCATTCGATATAAATATCAGGGCACGATGGAATCAAACCACTAACCTTATTCTTGTAAAGAAGGCGTTGTTCCATTGAGATAATACCCTTTAAAGAATTAGAATTAAAAAAAACAGGTCTTGAAACTTTATAAATTGTAAATTCTACAATATTCAATAAATTATAAAACTTTGTAAAGTGTTGGAAAATATTTTACTAAACAAGAAAAATAGGATTGAAGATTGTACCTAAGGGTTATGGAAGTTATCAAAAGTGGGTGGAGGGAAAAATAGTCATGTATAAGATACTCAATATTCTGAGTTAAATACTCAATTAGAAGTGAAAATTTAAAGAAATTGATAGCCTATAAATGACCTACAATTATCAAATCTAAAATATGAAATTACACCAAAGATTGATTTCTCACTTTGTGAATCATGTAAATATGTTGTGATGGCATACAAATATGCCTCTAAAATATTTATTTGCATGTCAAAAATCCGAAAACAATGAGTATATATGATGCAATTATGAATAATGAGCTACATGCTTGAATCATACTGGCTATGGGGTTTAGAAAACTAATTTGGAGTGGTTTTCATTATTAATTAATTAAATATGTCAAAATAAAACAATCAATAACAATGATCCTGAAACGTAACCACTAAACAGATGTTAAAAATTGTAAGTACAAAGTTTGGCTAAAATATGTTACACCAAAAAAATATCAAAGGGGAATTCAGACACTTCCAAATCCACACCAAGCATGAGTATCCAAAGATGTAATGGTATGAATACAAGAAAAACACTCTCTACCTCTCAATGATAACTATATCCTCCCACAAGTACTTCAACTAGCAAAGGGATGTGAAGAAAAGCACCTCAAAGCAGAAAAAAATACACATTACAAAAACACACTTCATCCCCCTCTACCTTTACAGAATAGGGAATATAAAAAAGATCCATAGGGAATATGATTAGAGTAGGATGAAAAATGATAATAAAAAAATAAAGAACAACGAAAATATACTATTTTGAACACGTTTAAAGTACATTAAACAAATATGGTATCCATAGTATATTAAAGAGACATTGGTCAATTTTTGGATCCGTTAATTTTCAACTATCCATAGTGCCACCAATCTAATGAACTATGATACGATATTTTCCCATTAGTGGAGCAACATGTTTAAATATCACATTTTTTCTTGATAAACATTGTCTTTAACTTACAACCATGCATAGTTCTAGTACCTAACTGCAAAACATGGACAAAAAAGTGAGGATAAAGTCGAGAAGCCCAATCTACCTTAATCAGGAAAAACAACATATCAAAACTTATGTATAATATACCAAGCATTTAAATGCTAGAAACATGAAATAAAATGTCATGATACTTCTCATCAAGGAAAAATAAAATCATATCACCTGCAAAAATGAATTTATAATCCTTTTTCAGAAAATGGTGTTAATACATTAACTATAGTTGGTTGGAAAAAATAAGTCAAGGATATATATAGTTGGTTGGAAAAAAATTATCCTTGATCCAACCAAGACTATACTAAAAAACTTAACCATTATAGAGTACCATTTAGATATGGGTTTTTTCATGTGGTGGGTCACTTTCACTTAGTCCAATATTTGAGGAAATAACCAACCAATTGACGGTACACAATTGTTTGTTTATCTAACTATATTAAATATATCATCAAGTAACTTAAATAATTTTCAGCTACATCCAACCCATGTATATTTTCCAATAGTTATTGAACCTTAAACTCATCAAGAAAATAAGCCAATATGATCAGACAAGAAATTTTTTAAACACCTACCTCATTGGGTGTATAAAGGGGAAACCAGTGCTGCATACAAATACCATTATTCTTGAAGAACCATGGAACCCCCATTGTACTCATTTAAGACACTCCCATAGTTGAATTTCCAAGATTAAAATGCCTTTCCATTTATATTCAAAGAGAAATATTCCCTTTACAACTCTTTTTTGAGTTATATATGCATCTCGTCATTCCATCACATAAGGCAGAAAGGCCAATCCATTGAAATTTCCAATTAATGTTCTTGCATGTGCAAACATGCAAATAGTATCTCTTGAACCAAGACCCCCAACATGATTAACACACTAAGGTCATATATTTTCCTATGGAGACTTGATATCTTATCCAAGTTGATACAAGATTGGTTTAGAGGGGTCATAGGATACCGAACTGGATCTTTTATTGGCAAATTTTCAGAATCAAATAATCCCTTCAGGGCTTAGGGAATATTGACCTCATTTTTCCAAGTAATCCAAATTCCTGTTGTTTATTACATATATGCACTGCCTAGCATTCACCTACCTCCTAAATCTAATTATTAGTATGATGAATTTATTAGACAAATAAAACTAAGCTGAAAATAAAGAATTTGAGATTACTCCATATCCCCCCAGCCCCCACCCAGTCACATAACAAACCTAAAGAATAAGAAAAAAGTAAACAACTTTGTGCCACATATGTGTGGTTATAATTTATAATTTTTATATTGAATTTAACTTGAATCCATCTTTAAAAATCCCTTGAGATATTATATATTATGCGTTGAGAAAAGCTGTTGAACAACTTTTATACAATATACTACAATATTTCTTTCAGTTTTTCTTTTACTACAAAAACAAGGGATCTGTAGGGAGACCATAGTTTTGGACTTTCTACTAAATATCTGAAACATCTTATATATGTTCCCCTCATTATTTTTTTCTAGAAATCTACTAATCAAACATTACAAAAAGTGGTAGTTTCAAGCATTTTAAGTGTATACTTCTTTGAAGTCAATTTCAAAAATATATATGTTACCCATTATATTAGATGGGTGAACAACATGTTTAGTATTATTTTATCTATACTTTAAGATATTTTCTTCTAATTTTTAACAATTCATTCATAGAATATTTCAATCACTAAAAATTTAGAGATGCTCCCAAGTTTCCTACCATTGTAGAGAAACAAGTCTTTTTGTGGATAAAGGTATTTGATTTGGGATTCCATATCATGAGTGAATCATTGTGGCATGGTTTATAGTCTCAAGGTTCAAGAACAGTAATATAATTGTTATCTTGTTCAGTTGAAAATAACTCCTCAATCATACATGTCATGTTTTAGGAAAGTAAATTCCATTACTTAAAAGAACAAGCTTCTATGTCTCAGCAAAAGGAAATGTACAAAAATTCTTAGAAACAAATCTAAAAAAAGTTATAAGCCACAAATATCTTTCTATATTGAGTTGAAAGAAATGAAATATTTTTAAATTCTGGAATCTTAGTATAATTAGTGCATTTGAGAAGAATACAGAAAGAAGACATTGTAAACTATGGTATTATTCTCCTAAGAAGTGAACCTGCACAAAAAAAAAAAAAAAAACATTGAGGGTTTAATGTTGATAGAGAAATACTCAACAAAACATGGGCCATCAATGCATCACTAAAGTGAGCTATCTCCAAATGTGATCAAATTCTTACAATATGTTGGCCACATGCAAATATTTCTAAATAGTTTCTGAGACAACCTTATAAACCATTATTATGGTCTATGGATCTGGGGTGAGAAATCAACCATAATCATTTAAGCAACTTAATGTTCAAATGACGATATCTTCAGCAAGCCAAATTTCCTTCTTGTAGAATTCCTAAAAAACATTTTCTGTGTGTGAATAATTTCCTTTCCCTCAAAAAATTATCGTGCTCAAGAATTATGGTAAACATATTTGTAAAGAACATCAAACTAGATGCTTCACTTTAACTGGCAACTAAAGTTCACAAGGACAAAACCAAATCAAATTTGTATTCATGGCAACCAAGCAGCATTAGCTTTTACTGAAGGAAACCAAGCATAATTAATATTTCAATCAAGACAAACTCATGAAAAAATAAATTAGGGTTTTTTTACTGACCACAAAATAATTATTTTACATAAATTATGTAATTAAACTATCTGCAGCTAAAAAAATCCAAGATGTTGGGTTTGTGCACATAACCTCAATGGGGATATCAACTTGCAATATGAGATGTAGGTTTTTTGCATGGAACCTCAGTGGGGATATCAACTTGCAAAAGGTTCTCTGTATCAAAATCTCCCATCGCCATTGTTGTAGCCTTGATGTTTCATTTCTTTCAAGCATTCTACTTAAAATCAATGTTTTAATCTCTATAATTCAGAAATAAATTCAATGTCCATAGAGCAACGAAGAAGCTTAGTAAGAGAGTTAAGAGGTTTTAGTGTTTTGATAGCTCTGCCAAAGTTTTAGGAGGGAAAATGAAGAAAACATTATTTATCAATTTTTTAAATAACAAAAAATAAGGATTTTAAAATTGGAACTACATTCATAAAATGTTTAAGGGTTTGCATTAAACATTTCACTAAATAAGCGTGATTATGAGTTTCTAGCCAATATGGGGTAGATATCAAGTAAAAACTTAAACACTAAATATTTAACATTTCTAATCTAATTTCTCCCTATTTAAAAATCAATCTAATTATTATTATATATAAACACACTATAAATTTAAAATATAAAGAGGGTTACGAAGACTAAAAAAGAGGTATGGTAAATAAATAAAACCTATTTTAATACTTACTGCAAAAGTATCAAAAATAAATAAAAGTATAAATAAACAAAATGTATTGTAGATAAATAAAACCTCTTTATATTGAAGGAAACTCAAACAAGACGTTTTATTTAGGTGAAGCCTATGGGAAAAATACCATTTTAATACCATGGGCCAAATACCACATTTATAAAATATGTATGGTAAATAAATAAATATAAAGGAGGTATAAAGAAATATGGTAAATAAATAAAAATATATTAAATAGGATTAGAAATCAACATATAATTATATACCAAGCCTATGGGCCACATACCATGGTAAATAATAGAGGTATGATAAACAAATAAAATATAAATAAACTAGAAATATGGTAAATAAGTAAAACACATTTTTATATTTACTCCATAATCCTCTTTATATATACCAACACTCAAAAATGAGATTTATTTAGGTGAAGCCTATGAACCAAATACCATTGGCCAAATTATTATTAATACCATGGAGAATAAAATAGTATTAACCCTAATATCAATATTAAAATATTATTATTATTATTATTATTAATTCTAATATTCATATTAATATATTATAATATTAATATTATTAAATTTAATAAATTTGGATTAATACAATATTATATTTGTTATATTATAATATATATTAATATTTCATGATATATATAAACTCTAGATATATATGAGAACGAAGAAAAAAGACATAGAGTGATATAAGTGGAGAGATAGGGGGAGTCACAAGGGAGAGATGGAGATAAACTGAAGGAGAGGGGAGAGAAGGAATGGAGAGAGAGAGAGAGAGGGAGAGGAGTGAGAGAGGTAGAGAAGGGTATGAGAGGGAGAGAGTGACAAAAATATGGAAGGTGGGGAGAGAGAAGGAGGGAAGGAGGGATATAGTGAGAGGATTGGAGGGTAGAGAGAGAGAGAGAGAGAGAGAGAGAGAGAGAGAGAGAGAGAGAGATGGGGGAAGAGAGAGGGGGTTAAGGGAGAAAGCGAGAGAGAGGAAGGGTGAGAGAGAGGAACTAGTATCATAGAAGAAAGAAGATCTGAATAGATTACACTATAGGGAGATGGGACATAGGGGCACCTTACCTACTTAAGTAAATGTCTAAAACAAATGTGGGGTAATCGTCTATAATTATGGTTGATTATAAGAGGTGAGGATTTTACGAGGAGGCATTGGATTTTTAATGTGATATGCAAAAACAAAGTACTGAACCTAACCATTTCACATTCACCAATGTTCTCTCTGCATGTTCTAATTTGGTAGATTTGGAATATGGAAAAGGAGTCTTGTTTTGTGATTACCTCCCATGAGGATTCACCAATTGTGAGAACACAAAACTTGTGATTGCATATTATAAATCATCATCACTTCCACCAACACCTAATCCAATAACACTAGTATAAAAAGTATTAGGCTCTGGGAAGCACAAAGGAAGATAATGCATGTGCCTTCAATCTCTTCTACATACTTGTAGCTCTCATACCAAACCAAATCCACTAGTGTTGTGTGTCCACTATTCCCTGAATCTTGTGCAAAAATCCCGAGGTAGGGAATCGTTGCCCCAATGTATGGGTCCACTATGTGTCATATTCACTGAAACAGAACACGTTCCAAGAAAAAGTTAAATTCTCACAAAATCCCTTCGTGGGATGTTGAGAACTCCAAAATTTCACATGCTCATTAATGAAATCTATAAATTGATAACTTTCGTACAAGACTTGAAGTCATATTAAACTTGGAGAAAAAGGATCAAGCTCTGGGTAACACAAAGGAACATCTGCAATATGATTTGTACTATTCTCATCTAGATCATTTTTCTTGGATATCTCTTGAAGTTTAATTTCATATTCCAGGTTCCAAAGAACATCTCCCATGGAAGGCTTGTTGATGCCCTTCTCTTCCATGAAATTTTCGGCAGTCTCCTTAAAGGTTTTCAGAGAGCCAGGTTTTATGGTCCCAACAAGGTGAGGGTCAATGATTTTTTCAAGCTTTCCCTTTTTCTACCATTGCATTTCTCACTCTGCTATATTGAATTGTTCTTTGGGAAAAAAATATTAAGAGTTTCCCTTACACACAAGACCTCCAGTAACACTACTCCAAAAGAATACTCAACATATTTCTCTATCAGTTGTTGCCTTCTGAAGTATTTAGGATCAAGGTACTAAAGGGCGAAAACTCTCATTCATTACAATACTTACATGAGTCTGATCTAGAGTGGATCCAATTTTTGAATGTCCAAAGTCCTACACCTCTTCCTGTGAGCCTGTTATCATGAATATCTATGACATTTAGATAAGCGTAGAGGATTCACGATAAGGGAATCAAATTTAAAGATTAACCAGATACTATATTTTCCTTGGTATCCCACTAGTCAGACAATTTTCCAGCAAGTCGAGGGAGTCTAAATTGGTGTAGTTGAAAATGAAAGGCAAGATTGTTCTGCCGAAGCCAAATCCCATGATGCTAAGCTTGAAAACCTTCTCATTATTGTAGGTCATGCCTTCGAGCTCCAATATGGTGTTGTTGTAGGGGTTTTGATCTCTTCTTCAATCTACAGTCACACCTTCGAGCTCTAAGATGGTGACATTGCAAGGGTTTTGATCTTTTCTCTAGTCCATTGTGTGAGATTTAGTCAATAAACCTGGCACCCTATCGGGTTAAGGGGAATTATCATTATTCGGCGAATAAATATCGATACAGAAATGGAATTCTGGATACATTGGATAACATACATCTTTGGTTGCCTCCATCAATGTATCAAAGTGGTTGGTCCCCCGAAAGGAGCCTTCTTCCCATTCTTTCCTCCAAAAACAGGGTTCATTAGTGCTACCATATATGATAATAAACCCCCTTCATTGTCTCCCTCATCTGGAAATTTGAGCTGTCAAACAAAAATGTAAAGGTAAAGCTCTCCATTTGTTGGCACGTGATAAATTTTAAATTTACACTTTGTCCTGCATATTTTTAAATTTATAAAATGGGACAAATTTGAAATAGATTCACCAAATTTCATTCCTAATGAAATCAAATTTATTTAAAATATAGAATTATTTAATTAATTCTATGTTTAGAGAAAAGCTAAATGAGTATGTAGTTGAAAACATTAAGAAATGTCCTTAATGGATGATCCAAAAAATGAGGGGGAAAATCAAGGTTTTTCATTCTTGGATTTCTCAAATCACCAATGTGATATGGCTGCGTACAAGAATATACAAAGGCAAGATGTTGTGTTAGGTTGTGACAAGAGTGAAAAGGTTGCATTTGCTGAGTCTTCTATTCAACCTAATGAGGAGAAAATGGCATAGGTTAAGTCTGTAGTCCTTGATGGATTGCCTGCATATTTGGATGAAGAGTGAGTTAAAGAGGAACTCAAGAAATTTGGTCAAATTGAGAAATTCCAATTATCGAAGATTAAAGATGAATATAGACATGTGAGGTGCGCAGTTGTTTCAGCGTTGAATACAAAAACTCAAAATAAGACAAACCTAATAAAGCGTCTCCTCCTAGAATTACTACCACTTCTATATGAACAAACAGCTATCAAGAAAGAATTGATAAGGCTAGTTGATCTTGGCCCTTTCAAGCACACTGTTGATAATGGGCTGGAACTAAGAAAATCAACTTTTGAGTGTGTGGATACATTTCTTGATAATTGCCTAAGCTCTCCAGGCTTTGCAAAATATTTTTTCATATTTTGTGCAATCAACAAACACAAGCTTTGATGCTTTATTGGATGCTCTTCTTTCAAGTGCCAAACCTTATCCACAATTGGGTGGTCTTGCAAAGCAAGCTCTCTATTTAAAAGCTCAGTATGTGGCAATTATTTGCCTTACTGCAGGAGATCATAAATGTGCATCCACTGTCGAAATGCTGACAAACATTCTGAGATACAGTACTTGCTCCAATTCGGCTCGACGACACCTTGCTATGCTATGTGTTGGTGAAATTGGCAGACGGAAAGATCTTAGACAACATGCAAATATAGAAGGAATTGTGATTGAGTCTTTCCAATCTTCTTTTGAAGAAATAAAGTTAGTTCCTCCTTATGCACTTGGACACATGTTCATTGGAAACCTCTCTAAATATATTCAATTTATTTTAAATCGAATTGACAACCAACAAAAGAAGTAGAAGAATTTGTTACATTCCTTGAAGGAGGTTTTTGCTAGGAAAACTGTAGATGAATCTGGAAAATTTGACTTGCAGGATAAAAATGTTGACAAAATACTAAGATTATTATTTAATCATTGTGAAAGTGAGGAAGAGGGGGTACACAATTTTGTTGTTAAGTGTCTTGCGAAGATTTCTCTTATTGAGCCTGAGAAACTTGTCTCAGAACTAAAGGAGCGAACTCTCATCCAAGCTGCTTTCACATGGGCCACTATGGTTATTGCTGTGAAGTATACATTTTTAGAGCGCCCTGAAAGAACTTATCATGTGATCCAGCCTGTCATATCATCATTCTTGATGCTCAACATGCCCTCTGCCAATTCTAAAGACTTTGGTTTCTTTTCAATTTTCTACTCGTGAAGAAGCTCAGGCTTGTGTTGATAGTCTCACTAACATCAAGATTGGAGAGGGAGATAGTAAGGAAAAGGGTAATATTGTAAATTTTTCTACAAGAAGAGGGAAAACCATTCATTCCATTGAAGAGGAAAAATCAATGAATGTTCCCCAACAAAACGTCGCCTCCACTTCAAAAAAGCCCAAAAAAGGAAATTTAGCGGCTGGTAAGATTAGTTTCCATGTAAGGGATATCAGGAACGTGTTAGTAAAAGACAATGAAAAGGACCAATTAACTCAAGAAGTCCAAAAACGTGTTGATATTATGCTAAACCTCATGCATGTTCGTTGGTTAAAATTGACGGTTCAAATTGATTTTGTACCCCCTCTATGCTCCGAAGTTTAATGAATGGGGGGGGGGGGGGAGGGGGTCTGAAATGGGAATTTTTCAAATCCCAACCATTAACCACGTGTAAAGTGGAGGATATGTTCGCACCCCCCATCACAATACAACTTACCATCTGCTGGGCCCTCCGAAATCTAGTTTTGGGTTTTCGTAAAACAAACACAGCAATTGAATTGGCCTCAACTTTAATTTTTTCATAGAAGAGGGTGGAATGATGGAGCAGTGGTACGTTGATCTTAGGAACGTGTTCTGCAGTTCATGCATGTGTCTTTTTTGTTCAAATTTTTACTCTGCTTCTAATACATGTAGTTGGGTTGGCTACGACATTTGTATGCATTGGTGTCATATGGATTGCGGTATTCACATGAAAGTGAAGATCAAAGAGGACAGAAGATGTGGAATTGCAGTATAATAGGGAGAAGAGTAAGGCTAAGATAAGATAAGTTTGAGAAGTATTGTGAGAATTAAGCAAGCTAAGGAAAGTATGCTTCAAGTGCGTGTTGATGATGCTCGTAGAGAAGCTGAAGGGCTTCAGCGTATTGCAATTGCAAAAATTGAGATGATAGAACAAGAATATGCATGCAAGTTCGAAAATATATGCCTTTCTGAGACTAAGGAAAGGTGGAGGCATAAGCTTGAAGAATTGAAGATTCTAGAGCTGGCTCGACGTGAATATTATAATAGGAAAATCAGTTGGAAGGCAGAGCAGCTGCTGACATTTATGCAGAAGATGATATACAGTCACGTGACCCAAAAGCTGTTATAACATTATTTATTCCACCATAAAAAAAAGTAGCTTGAAATGCTAGGAAATAAGCGTTGAATTAATATTCAAGCTAGCAGATCCAAATCCCAATGCAAAATTAAAACACGTAGCAGGCCAGAGGGAGTTTTTCCCATTGTCCGTAGACAGAGACATTAATTTCAAAAATGTACAGCAGGAAACGGGGATTAAATTTAAAAATATGAGAGAGTTTTTTGAATAGCACAGGGCAATGAACAATAAAATCTCTTTGATTTTACACAGGTATCAGGAGAAGGGAGAACCGAAGACATGTCTAAGGGCCATTTTTCAAGATTCCAGTTTCCCTATTTAAGTCATGATTTTGCAGTGAATGTTGTGGACAGCTAGAGATGAAATTTGAAAATTTGAGAGCAATTTTTTACCAGCACGAGGCCATAAAAATAACCTCTCTCTAATTTTATATAGGTGTCACCATTGGTGAGAAACAGATGTCTGAGTGTACCCATATTCTCAGATAATTCGACCCATATTTTAGTTCATATTTTTAGAGATTTACTTGCTATTTTCGGCCACGATGATTGAGTTTGATCTCCTAAGCCTAAGGAATATATTTGATATAAATCTATATGTTTGTAATAGAGAAAAGGGAGTAGGATTAGAGAAGCAGCAGTGCCAATGTCGCATTATAATTAATGATCCAGCAAAGGTGGTCTTAATGACAGAGCGAGATGACAGAGCCACCAGCGTTGCCTCTTCGAGACTACCTCAGCCACCTTCAGCCTAATTTTTGATTTACGAAGAGATGCCAATGTTAATGCTACAGTCGATGTTTTTCCAGAGAGTTTTTTCTTTGCCCTTTGCACGACCACACTTGTCCAATTTATGATTAAATTGTAATCAATGAAAATTTGTCGAGGAAGATAGGGCAACCGACTTTGTATTTACATAAATATTGCATGACTTAGCAGTATCAAAGGTTGGTTGATTGAACCCTGTTGAAAATTGCATTGTAAGAACTACTGGAACACTGTAATTTTTGGAAGCTAGAGAATCAATAACAAGAAACCATTTGTAGGATACTTGAGATGTGTTTCTCCAGTGATGTGATTCTCTTCTCTATGTTGAATGATTCCACTATTTTTTCCTCACTGTGTATCAATTTAAGCTGATTGTAAGAAAAAAAAAACATTAGATTAAGATTTGTTGTTGGAGCACCTTAGTTCCAGCTTTGATCACAATTTGAATGTTTTCTTCATGAAGTCTGCTTAAGAAATTATTAATTTATTTTTAACCACTATTGCATTCACTTCTTCTTTCACCTCACAATTCCTGATGCTTTAATATCCAACACACACAGTTAGCTTTCCCTATGATGCTTTTGAACCATTGATGCCACAAACCAGAAATTTTGTCTCCATAGCCCAATGGATTAAGTTTCACAACTCTATCTATCTAACCAAATAATCAATCAAAACAAACAGGCCTCATAATTTCTATAACTAGCCTAATATCAACATTTATAACCATCAAGATAAATCATAAAAACAGAGAGATCCCTCTCTGATTCTAGGAAGGCTAGGTCCTGAACTCCAAAGAAGTTTTATGTTGTCCTCTATCGTTTATTCTTGTCAATATTATAAATTATAGGGCCACAACATAATGGTGACCATATTAGGGAATCGTTGAAAAATCTTATTATTTCATTAGAACTCGGAAACCCCAGTCAAAACATTTTATGATTCAAGTATGTTCTAAGATTGGTATCTCACTATTAATGGTGGACAAACAACCAGACACAAGAAGGTTGAAATCATCCACTTGGTGACTCCACAGTTTTCAGTTGACCGAAAGGCTCCACTAGTAGAAGAATCCAGATTGGTTGTGAATATACGGTGACCCCATTCTCTGATTGATTGATAAGATGAATTCAAGGATACAATGCAGGTATGCTCCAATGAACAGAGATAACATTCTCAGATTCCCACAGAAAATGCCTCAGGTAAATTGGCAAAGAAATCTTCCTATTTTTCAAGATCAGAATGTTGACGATGTTGTGTTACATCTCATTAAATTTCATGTACAGTTATGGAAGTTGAAGGTCGAATGGCATGAGGATTTCCTCATGAATATTTTCATGGAAACATTAGAAGGGATAGCGAGGGAATGGTATGAAAGTTTTAACTTTGGTAGTTTGTTTTCTTTAAAATATTTCCACAAGGTGTTTTATGAGCTTTATAAATAATATTCTCCATCTTTATCATTAGCTGAAAATTGTTGTGATCAATTTGAGGATCTCATACAATACCTTGTAAATATTAACGAAGATCTAGGAAATTGGAAACTTGAGGATCTCTTAGAAACAATTTAAGAATTTCATTCTCAAGTTAAATATCATGATAACCAAGAGAAGTTAGTTGAAAATGAAAGCAATCTGGAAATGAAAGAAGATCCATGAGATCTCTCTGTGGGTACAAATGATAATTCATCTGCTCTTTTGTGTGAGGCTAAAGAAGATATTCAGTCTCATGATCAATCTTCATAAGAGAAAGAAAACAATTGTTGTTTAATACAAAGAAAACAAATATCGCCTCCTCCTTTAACTAAAGAAGAAACTAATAAAATTCGAAGCATGCAGTTAGCCTCTCAATATTTATGTGATCAGGAGATTAATCATATTTTTTCTACTACTAATTTATGCACTGAAGTATTTCCTCATGAAGAGACAGATGTAGAACATATTGATACTGATGTTGTTTTACATTCTCAAGAAGGCTTATTGCCAGAAACTACTTATGTTCATCAAAATGATGGCATTCAAACAAAATTCAGCCAACTCAGTCGAGATAATGAATATGCCATATCAGATGACCATGAAGAATGTGTATATATTCTCTTTCAGAAGGATCCTGAGCATGACAAATTGGAACAAATAGCAGTCCTAGATGAAGCTTGTTATTTGAATCCTCAGGGCCAGGTATTTTTCCAAGATCCTTTTACTGGTTTCTTAGAATCATCTAAAGAAGAAGTATGTTATGCCATGAATGGTTTGCTCCATAGTTTAAGGACAAGTTTGAACACTTATGTTCAACAGAAATTCCAAGGGGAGTGGTTATTTTCCTTTTTCTTCCTGCTCAAAAAAGTGAACAAGAATCAATCATTTAGTCATTTAATTGATTGGTTATATTGGGAAAAATAGTTCACTTAGTGTAGATATCATCTCCAAGTTAGATTATGGTAGGAAGGGGTGCAAATAAGCTCAATACTTTGAGCATTTTCTCAGTTTTAGTTTTAAGATTGCTTTCAGTTTTTAGTTTCAGCATAGTTCATATTTCAGCACTCAGATTTTCTAAGTGCAGCAGTATGTTCAGTTTGATGGTTTGCAGTGGATAAGTTTAGTTGTAGATTTCAGTTCAGATTTATAATATGAAAATAAGCTAAATGGGAAATCATGTGGTCTATTTTTACGAGTCAAAGTCAGAAGGAATAATCATCTAGTTTCCAGTCACTGAGTTGCATGACATATAAAGACACAAGTTGTGGGATTAGCCCAATGGATAAGGCACTGATTTATGAATCCAGAGATCTAAGATTCTTGACACCTCCTCTGTATTTTCCATCCCCAGAAAGAGCCGATGTTGGCATGGGATAAATTTTAAATTTACACTTTGTCCTACATATTTTCAAATTCAGAAAAATTGGACAAATTTGAAATGGCTTCATGAAATTTTTTTCCAAATGAAATTAGCTTTATTTAAAATATAGAATTATTTAATTAATTCTGTGTTTAGAAAAAAGGTGAATGAGTACGGAGTTGAAAACATTGAATACATGTCGTTAATGGATGATCCAAAAAATGAGGGGAAGAATTGAGGTTTTTCATTCTTGGATTTCTCAAATCACCAATGTGATATGGATGTGTACAAGCGTATACAAAGACGAGATGTTGTGTTAGGTTATGAAAAGAGTGCAAAGGTTGCATTTGTTGAGTCTTCCATTCAGCTTGATGAGGAAGAAATGGAATAAGTTAAGTCTGTATTCCTTGATTGATTGCTTGCATCTTGGGATGAAGAGCGAGTTAAAGAGGAACTCAAGAAATTTGGTGAAATTCAGAGAGTCCAATTATCGAAGATTAAAGATGAAGATAGACATGTGAGGTGCGCAACTGTTTCAGCATTGAGTAAAGTAGCTCACAAGAAGAAAAACCTAATAAACGGTCTCCTCCTAGAATTACTAACTCTTCTATATGAACAAATTGTTGTCAAGAAAGAACTGATAAGGACAGTTGAACTTGGCCCTTTCAAGCACATTGTTGATGATGGGCTGGAACTGAGAAAAGAAGATTTTGAGTGCGTGGATACATTGCTTGATAATTTCCTAAGCTCTCTAGGCTTTGATAAATATTTTTGCATCTTTCGTGAAATCAGAAAACACAAGCTTTTATGCTTTATTGGATGCTCTTCTTTCAAGCACCAAACCTTCTCCACAATTGGGTGGTCTTGCAAAGCAAGCTCACTATTCAATAGATCAGTATGTGGTAGTTCGTTGCCTTGTTTCAGGAGATCAGAAATGTGCATCCACTATCGAAATGATGATGAAAATTCTGAGAGATAGTACTGGCTCTAATTCGGCTCGAAAGCACCTTGCTCTACTATGTCTTGATGAAATTGGCAGACGGAAAGATCTTAGCCAACATGCAAATATAGAAGGAATTGTGATGAGTCTTTCCAATCTCCTTTTGAAGAAATAAAGTAAGCCACTCCTTATGCACTTGGAAAAATAGTCGTTGGAAACCTCTCTAAATATATTCCATTTATTTTAAATCAAATTGACAACCAACAAAAGAAGCAGTACCTTTCGTTACATTACTTGAAGGAGGTTATTGCTAGGCAAACTGTAGATGAAGCTGGCCAGGTTGACTTTAAGGATGTAAATGTTGAAAAAATACTAAGATTACTATTTAATCATTGTGAGAGTGAGGAAGAGGGTGTACGGAATGTTGTTGCAGAGTGTCTTGGGAAGATTGCTCTTATTGAGCCTGAGAAACTTGTCCTGGAACTAAAGGAGCGAACTCTCAATCTAGTTGCTTTCAAAAGGGACATTGTGGTTATTGCTGTGAAGTATATTTTTGTAGAGCACCCTGAAAGAATTTATTATTTTACCCAGCCTATCGTATCATCATTCTTGATGCTCAACATGACCTTCGCCAAGCGTAAATACTTTGGTTTTTGTTCATTTTTCTACTTGTGAAGAAGCTTAGGCTTGTGTTGATAGTCTCACTAACATCGATATTGGAGAGGGAGATAGTAAGATAAAGCCTAATATTGAAAATTTGTCTACAAGCAGAGGGAAAACCATTCATTCCATTAAAGAGGAAGAATCAATGAATGTTCCCCAACAAAACATCACCTCCACTTCAAAAAATCCCAAAACAGGGAATTTAGCAGCAGGTAAGATTAGTTTCCATGCAAGGGAGATCACGAACATCTTAGTAAAATGACAAGTCTGAATTAACTCAAGTAGTCTAAAAATGTGCCAATATTATGCTAAAATTCACGCATGTTCGACTTATGAATGATGACCATTGGTTAAAATTGATGGTTCAAGTTGATTTTGAACCCCCTCTATGCTCTGAAGTTTAATGAATTGGGGGGTGGGGAGGGTGGGATGGTACAAAATGGGTAGCTTTAAAATCCCAACAATTAACCATGTGGCAAGAGGAGGATATGCTCGCACTCCCCCATCACAATACAACTTACCATCTGCTGCGCCCTCCGAAATCTGGTTGCAGGTTTTTGTAAAACAAACACAGCAGTTGAATTGCTCTCCACTTTAATTTCTTCATAGAAAAGGGTGGCACGATGGAGGAGTGGCATGTTGATCTCAGGAACAGGTTCTGCAGTGCATGTGTGTGTCTTGTTTGTTCAAATTTTGACTCTGCTTGTAATACATGCATTTGGGTTGGCTACGACATTTGTATGCATTTGTGTCAAACAAATTGTGGTATTCGCATGAAAATGAAGATCAAAGAGGATAGAAGCGGTGGAAATTTATTGTAATAGGTTGAATAGTAAGGATAAGATAAGATAAGCTAGAGAACTATTGTGAGAATTAAGCAAGTTGAGGCAAGTATGTTTCAAGTGCATGCTCACGATGCTCGTAGAGAAGCTAAAGGGCTTCAACGTATTGCAATTGCTAAAATTGAGAAGATAGAACAATAATATGCATGCAAGCTCGCAAAGCTATGAATTTCCAAGACTGAGGAAATCTGGAGGCAAAAGCTTGAAGATTTGAATATTTTAGACCAGGCTTAGCGTGAATATTCTAATAGGAAAATCAGTTGGAAGGTAGAGAAACTACTGACATTTATGCAGGTGATGATTTACAGTCACTTGACCCAAAAGTTGTTATCACATAATTTATTTTACCATCAGTAAAAGAAGCTTGCAATGCTAGGACATAAGCACTGAATCAAACTTCAAGCTAGTAGATCCAAATCCCAATGCAAAATTAAAACACGTAGTAGGCCACATGGATTTTTTCCCATTGTCTGCATACAAAGACATTAACTTCAAAAATGTATAGCAGGAAAATAGGGATGACATTAAAAAATATGAGAGAGTTTTTTTACCAGCATCGGGCAATGAAAAATAACCTCTGTTTGAGTTTAGACAGGTGTCAGGAGCAGGGAGAATGGAAGACATGTCTCAGGGACATTTTTCAAGATTTTAGTTTCCCTATTTAAGGCATGATTTTGCGGCAACTGTTGTGGAGAGCTGGAGATGAAATTTGAAAATCCAAGACAGTTTTTTTATCAGAACGGGGCAAAGAAAAATAACCTCTCTATGATTTTGCATAGGTTTCACCTTTAGGGAGATACAAATGTCTGAGTGTGCCCCTGTTCTCAGCAACCCACATTTCAATTCATATTTTTAGAGATTTACTTGCTATTTTCGACCAGGATGATTGAGTTTGATCTCCTGATCCTAAGGACTGTATTCGATATAAATCTCTATGTTTGTAACAGAGAAAATGGAGTAGCATTAGAGAAGCAGCAGTGCCAGCACCGCATTAGAATTAATAATCCAGCAAAGGTGGTCTGAATGACAGAGCTAGATGTCAGAGCCACCAGCGTTGCCTCTTCAAGACTACCTTGGCCACCTTTAGCCTAATTTTTTATTTATGAAGAGCTTCCAAAGTTAATGCTACATTCGATGTTTATCTAGAGAGTTTTTTCTTGGTCCTTTGCAAGGCCACACTTGTCCATTTTCTGCTTAAATTGTAATCAATGAAAAGTTGTCAAGGAAGATAGGGTAACTGAATTAGTATTTATATCAATACTGCATGCCTTAGCAGTAATAAAGGTTGGTTGATTGAACCATGTTGAAACATGCATTGTAAGAACTATTGGAACACTGTAATTTTTGGAAGTTGGAGCATCAATAGCAAGAAACCATTTTGATGATACTTGAGTTGTGTATGTCTGGTGATGTGATTCTCTTCTCTATGTTGAATTTTTCCACTATTTTTTCCTCACTGCGTATCATTTTAAGCTGATTGTAAAACATAAATTTTAGATTAAGATTTTTTGTTGGAGCACCTTAGTTCTATCTGTGATTAAAATCTAAATGTTTTCTTGATGAAGTCTGGTTAAGAAATTATTAATTTCTTTTTAACCACTACTTCATTCACTGCTTCTTTCACCTCAGAATTCTTGTTTCTTTAAGATCCAGCACACACAATTAGCTTTCCCTATGATGATTTTGAGCCATTGATGCCACAAACGAACCCTTTTGACTCTATAGCCCAATGTATTAAGTTTCACAGCTCTATCTGTCCAACCACATAGTCAATCAAAACAAACAACCTTCATAATTTCTATAACTAGCCTAATATCAACATTTATAACCATCAAGCTAAATCATAAAAATAGAGAGAGCCCTATCTGATTCTAGGAAGTCTAGGTCCTAAAATCCAAAGTATTTTGATGTTTTCCTCTATCATTTATTCTTGCCAATCTTATAAATTATTGGGCCACAACACCATCATCGAGGGTTATATGCCATGTCTTGTAACTGTGCAAAGAATATTCTTTTAAATACATTGCTAGATGGTGGTATGATGCATATATCCCATTTAATGTTGCTCTCTCACCTTATTACCAAGCTATGTAGGACTCTATTATAGCTACAGGAAAGGGCTTCAAATTCCCTACTATGCATTACTTGAGGGGAGCTCTTTTGCAAAAATAGATTTACTACATTGATTATTAATCGAATATAAAACTAATAATATTAATTTAGTAAAATTATTTTGGTAATAATCACATGCAATGGAACGTTCCATTGCATGTTATTATTACTGAAAGAATTTTACTAATTTATATGATGGATCACAGAACCTTAGATTCCAAAAATACTAATAATATTGTTTTGGTTAAAGCTTAATTTTATATAATCATGTAAATTATGTATTAAATGAAATAAATATATTCATTGGTACAACTTTCATATAAATTGATAAAACTAAACACATTTTACCATTTTTACACAATAAACTATGATCAAATATTTTAAATTGCATATTTATAATCGTTAATAAAAGTTTATATATTATTAAAAGATTAAATAAATTTCATACCTAAACAATTAATAAAAGTTCATAATACCATAAAAAATTAACCAAGGTACATATCAAACAATTAATAAAAGTTCACACACCATTAAAAAATTAATTAAGGTTCATATCTAAATCAAAAAAGGTTCATACAATACTCCCCGGTGGGGGTGAGGTCTGAGAAACACGTGGAAGGCGTTTTGCATGATTAAATACAAGTGGAGCGAGGGTGAGAGACGGTACTCCCATTCCCTTCACCATAATGCATGTAGTGGGAGAGGTACTTGCTTCATGTTGGAAATCTGTGTGAAAAATAACTATGCATTGGAGTTCCGAGGTAGTGAAAGGATCAGGCGAGGGAAGATGAGAGAGCCCCACAATAGACTCCTCACTCTGCTTTCGTGTTGGTCCTCGCGGTGGCCTCTAGAGAGGAAGCATAAACATCAAAAGAAGGTTTACAGAGGGAGTGGCTTCTTTGTGCTTGCTGTGGGAATTTTCTGGTGCAGTGTGTTCAACCAATCCTTTCTGCTCAGTTTCTTAGCCATTATCTGTGTCTGGGTTGAGGATAGGAAGTTGAAGGGAAGTGATCTTGCTCATTTCCATTTTTCTTGGCTTTTGGTGAGCCTGATTTTTCATGCTAAGAGAGGAAGCTAGTTTCTTTTCCCAATTTGGTGATCTTCGACATGGGTGCAACAGTGTTTGGTGGATTGGTGTGTGGTATCTATGTGGATAATTTAGAGGATTTTCATTGCCTTGGGGTAAGTTAAGCTCAGGCGTCGACTACTTTATCATCCTTTGTTTTTCAATTTCCTATGTTGGTTTGGTGGGTGATGGTATTTGGTTTTCTTGGTGGCGGCGATCTTTACCTGGTAGTGGGAGGTGGCTCTGTTCCTCCCTTCGGTGGTGGGCGACTATATTTGGCTCCTTTGTTGGTGGTGTTTGTTTTCTATGTTGTGGGGTCTGGTCTCTGGTCTATGCACATAGTGGGGTTCCTCGACCTTGGAAAATTATGAAGCCCCCAGTGTGGTGTGGAAGTTGTCCCTCCCCTATCTTCCATGGCCCTGTGGGAGTGGCAGACTCTGAAATAATCATGGCAGATCCATGCTATGGTGGAAATACTATAGGGTGTGTATGGCTTGCTAGTGTGGGTCCACATGGGGGTCATGGAGGAGGCAATCAGGTGGATAGCATGGGTGGTGGTTCAAGGGTTCAAAATCAAATCCGTCGAGGCAGAGGATCCCATGGTGGAAATGGGAATCATGGGTCCGATTGATCTAAGGTAAATGAGGGGAAGTTTATCTAGCATTGTTGCACGTATAAATGCCATGCACTTACCAACAATCTAACGGAAAGAGTGGACGCAACTAAGAGAGTATTTTGTGAGGAGAATGCAGAGTATATGGAAACATTGGAATGAATTCATTTTTTACAGTGTTAAGTCCAGGAGATACTGGTAGCTTTTTACAGAGGCCAAACTCAACTCACTGGGAAAGACGTAGAAAATATGGAGACTTGTTTGGCACACTTTGAAGGGCACGTTCAGTGTGACTTCTATCCTCCACTGCATCTAGGAACAACCCCAGGCAACCATGCATCCATGACATTAGATGAATAGTATGCCATTTGGTGTTCGTTATGTTTTAGATGTATTTTGCTGCCTCTGGCCCAACCGTTTATGGAAAATTTCCCTAGTCTCTCTTTTTTATTTTTGTCATCTAGTACAAATTTTGGTCAATAAACCTGGTTGGAGTGAGACCACCTGTTTTGTAAGTGGTTATATGTACTCCTTTGTTCCTACATGAATATAACATTGACTTACAAAAAAACAAAGGTTCATACATTTTTTAAAAAATAATTAAGATTCATACTTTTAATAAAGGTTCATACCTATTTACTAATTAGGTCTATAAATATATATTTTAGGTTTATCTATTTAGTATTTATCAAATATAAATATGATGATTTAATACTATATTTAAATGAACTCACACGTTTAACATAATCAATGATATATTTATCTATTTATTAAATGTAAATATGAAGATTTAAAACAACTCACACTTTTAACATAAATCAACGAAGTTTAAAAATTAAAATTTATGGCGAAAGATTAAATATAAATATAAATATTAATTTCACTATCTAAATATTACCTCTACTAAAATTATAATGAATGCATTAGTGTAAAGTCGATAGATGATACATGCAATTATGTTAATTGTATATGTATCCATCTGCACTGTTAAACTTTAGAGATAAAAGGGTATTTGGAATTTTAACATTGTAAATGCAGAGACCCCGTTGTCTCTAAATTTTAACACTACAGATGGATGCAAAGACACATATAGTGAAATGTAACATTTCGGTACCAAAATTACAATTTTCCATTTATGGAGTCATATAATTAAAAATTATTGACATAAATAACTAATTCATATACTTGTTGTACTTTTTATTTGGTCATATTTTTATTCTTGGACTATAATAGTCATTTACATTAATCAATATTAATTTTTTCACTTATTATCTAGTCATGTATTTTAATCCTAGACTAAATTAGTCATTTAAGTTAGTTTATTTTAGTTTAATCAATTATTATCTAGTCATATATTTTATCCCTAGACTAAATTGGTCATTTATGTTAGTCACTTTTCATTTAGTCACTTATGATCTAGTCATATATTTTATTCCTAGACTAACTTAGTCATTTAAGTTTGTCAGTTTTAGTTCGGTCAACTAAAATTGCCCAAATTTAGTAGTAATTCACTTTAATTAATTGCGGTGACTAATGCTTTTAGTCATCTAGTCATTAATTTTATCATTTTTTACTAGTGGTTGGACTCGTTAAAATTTCACGAAGAGGATGGATTTTTTCTTCGTTTCACTCGTCAAAACTTCACGAAGAATATTGAGTTTACTTCGTCTCCTCATACTCATAACAAAATGAGGTAGATTTCCATTGAAAATATGTTTATCACTTTATCCAGACTCAACGGACTAACTTACAGAAAAGGAGATGTGTCGGGCATACTATTACCCCTTTGTCGCACCCAATCATCAACCATGACAAAGGTACTCCCTTGGAGTTGTCTTTTACGATGTTTTTTAGACTCCCTAAATATGAAAATATCATTGGGTTTACCCTTCTGGACTCGTTAAACCTAATCAAATGGGGAAAAATTTGGAAAAATTAGAGACTCACTCTTTTATACTTTGAAAGACGATTTGACAGCAACACCTTGAACATGGCACTCCTCAGAAAAATCTCTCACATTAGCTTTTCGCTGAACCCTACCATTCTATGAGTTTAGCCTTCATATATCGATGTTCATGCATTGGTGAAACCTAAAACTCTTTGGTGTTCATGAGTCTAAGCTACCTGGTACCCTATTTGTTATGACTTCTATTGTTCAAGAGATCACACTATCTACTCCTTCTTGTATCAACCAAGCCATCATATGAAAAAAATTATTTTCCTATCGTTAGTGTGCACCATTTCTCTTGATTATATTAAAAAAAAAAATCATATTCTTCTCATTTCGTGCCAACTAATGTAGGATGCCTCATTGCCTGCCTTTTGACATATCTCTTCCTATAGACTTTGACATCTTATCTAGGAAGTTGACCTAGAAACATATCAGTACCCTGGAACTTGCAGGTGTCGGTCGCAGGTTACCTTGTGTTTGATTGCGGGTTTTCATAATTATCTCCCAGTTGAATGATTCTACGAGTGTTCGACATCAGCACCATTTATTCACACTCACTAGATTGTATTTTTCATCTTAGATACCATCACCATTATCAGTGGCCATCCTCGTGTCTATTAACAATTTCCATCATTGACTGGTAATCAGACGATTTCCCACCTGTCTGACTACAATTCCTTTATTCACATGTGCATAAATATGCATTTTAGAGAAGCAGCGACCAAGACCTTTGGTTGAGGCTTACATCATTAAGCTTTGTTTCATCTCCCAAGCAGCGTATACTATTTTCGGAGAGAGCTTATCAAATTGATCCTATCATGACACAAGCTTCCACATTGTGCTTATTGATGGACATACTGGTCATATATCTTCTTGGAGAAATCATTTTGATACAACTACTGAGCATGGGAATGCGAGACTTAGGAAAAATATTTATATTATTGACATATGTTGTTTGTTTTATGTTTTCCTCAGTCCTCCAACTCCTCTAGCTCTACTACACATTTATAAAGTATTTAAACCATCATCATTGTCTATGACCTCACACTTTAGGGGGTATCTGATACACTAAAATTTAAGTCCTCATTAGCTTAGAGGAGAAGGACACATGGAAGGAAGAAATTGACCTAGACAAAGAACTATTTTTCCAAGGTAATGCACCCCAGAGAATGCTAGGCTGAGTTATGACGCTTCCCTGCCTGTTGAAGGGAGAATTAGGGCCTAGCTTAATGCATTGGCTTTCCTAAAGAGAAGCGTTACCCATGTTTCATGAAGAAAAAGGGAGAAATTGCGCAGTAATTGACTGACATTTCTGGCTTTTTCTCAAGGAGCCGGTCCGAAAAGCGGGAAACTTGCGGTTAAGGAAACTGATTGGTCTTTTCTAAACCTAACTAAGAATCCAAAGAAGGAAAAAGCTAGAAAATAATTGGAACATCATGCATTTTCCCCTATTCAAACTAATGGAGAAGAATGGCAAGGTTCATCCTCCCAAACTCTTATAAATTGGAGGCTAGGGCTCATTGTCAAAGAGCGAAAGGTTGATTGTCTGATGAGCGAAATTTTATTGTTAGTGTGAGGTTTCATGGTTGTCTTGGTTCATTGAGAAATATTTTCCTAAGCATTGTCACACTTGGATATTGAGGAGAGAGAGCTTGGAGTCAGAGGACTGAGGGAAGCTTCACCAAACTGATGGTTGTAATCTTCCTTCTTTGAATAACACAGCTGCCTCTTTGTTTTCCACTTAGTGTCTTATTATTGCACATATTTATTTATTTGTTAAAGATACATGTTATAAGTGGCTTAGATTCACATGATTTCTTGTTTGATTATATACTTGTTTGATTGTTTGTTGTGATAATACTGTGAATGTTACGCTAGTTCATTGTTTTCTTGTAGGATTTCGACTTGGAGCCGGTGAGGAGGACTTTTGCCACACTGCATTGCACTCTCCAATAGATTTTCCTTATACATCAAGGTAATCCTTATCTACTTCAACTTTTCAATCAAGAATTAGTATGAACATGGCTGTATTATCTTGGTGAATGTTGCAACTACTATGACTGTCTACCTTAGGTCTTGGGAAGGCCTGAGAGGGATCTTACTCCAACTACCACTTGTGCGTTTTACCCCTAAGCACTTGGTGATTCTCAAATAAGTTGCATACCCCTATGGTCAGATATGCATTCATGATGTGTATTTTACAACCTCTCAATGTGTTTGACAAAATGAATTTCATGGTTAGGCCTATTTAGGTCAATGTTGTGGCTCAAATTTATATATTTATCTTTATCTTGATGTTTTTTATAATTATGGAAAGTATCATTAATTTCTGGGAAGTGGTATGGAGACAAGACATAAAAAGGTGGCACTAATTCCGAGGTCATAGGCTCGAAACTAGAAACTTAGGATTGAAGTCAAATGGATGTAATGTTATGCATGTAACTGGATGCATATAGTTGCATAGATGCAATGTTATACATGCGGCTGGAAGTCTGGGTCAGTGAAGTAACTGTTTAACTCAAGGTTTGGGCACTGGGATTGGTTGTTCAAACTTCAACTACCCTGTAAGTCATGTAGGATGTGAGTTTTTGGTTGATATGTTCATTTGTCAGCCCCACTTCCATAAGTGAAGCTTGGAGGTCAGGTCATGCCATAATATCTCTATGTATCATGTTTACCCTGACAAGATGGTGAAAGTGGGTAGAAGTGGGACGAGGTGGTTACAAGGTGGTATTAGGGCATGGTTCAATACTTGGACTAGATGGGCAGAATGTGTTTTTCATGAATGCATGTCAACATCTATATGGTTTTTATGCCTACATTTTCATGGTTATTTTTATGCATGCATTATAGTAGATACGATTAACAGGTATCAAGTAAGTTTTACAATTTGTGACATCATGCATCGTAATTGAATGATGATTGAGATGATGTCAACATATTGATATGATTGTGTATATACATGTATCATGCTAATCTGGACTGATTTTTCAGTCAAGATAATCTTCCTTAAATTTTAATGAGGTATGTTGATTATATTTATATTTGGTGTATCTGACATGACATGCTAGCAGGAAGAAGAGGATCAAAGATGACTAACAAGATGGTGGATTACAGTTAACAAGACTCCCCTTACAGATCATACATGCAACGAAGAGATGATTACTCTCCATACATAGCAAACACTTTGATAAGTTTAAAATAATATATCATAAGTTTCAAAGCAGATAATGATAGGATCATTTAGTCACATGAGAGAGTTGCCAAGGCACAAGGGAAACAAGAATAGTTCAATGTAGTTATCCTTCAAAGTTTTTCAGATTTGCAGAGACATGGACAACCACGAATCAGTTATGGAGAGGAGGATGAGACTAATGGGGCATATGATAGGAGGTCTCATGGTGGGCACAAGTTCGATAGAGATGACACAGTAAGAGATGGTAGGTTCTTGGATACACCTAATAGGAGAGGTAATGGGCATGGGTTCTATTCTAGTTATGGTTCACATAGTTATAATGGTAATCATTACTATCATCCTTATAGGAGGAGTGATAGGGGATATTTGTCGAATGAGTTCAAGAAAGCCACACCACCTACATTCAAATGAGATTTGAAGAAACTATAGGATGTAGAGGCATGTTTCCTTGGGAGGAAGAAATTATTTGAGCTACATTAGTATACAGAGAACATGTAGGCTAGGATAGCTATTTTTAGTCTCAAAGGGAAAGAAAACATCTAGTGGGAGTATGTGAAGCATGTCAGATACATCAGGATAGAGGAGCTGAGTTGGCATAAATTCAAGAGACTCTTTAGGAAGAAGTATTTGTTGAAGACGTACTAGGATATTAAAGCAAAATAGTTCTATGAGATGAATATGGGATTGATGATGGATGAGAAATACACAACTAAGTTATTGGAGTTGTTGACGTATGTGTCATATCTTAAGGATGAGAAAGCCAAATTTCAGATATTTATCAATGGATTTCCATTAGTATTTAAGGAATGGATTTAGTATGATGAGCCTCGGTCGCTCGAAGAACTCTTTGGAAATTGAAAGCACTCTTATGAACAATCAAAGTGTAAGAAAAAATATAATCAGGGTTGGAAAGGGAATGACAAAGCTAAAGGTAAATGGTTACCAAAGCGAACAAGACCTTAGGATGTTTGTGAGAAAGAGAATGTTGTTCCTTACAAGAAGTCTAATGGAGTTGAGAAGGGACATGGATCGTAGCCTTGAGAGAAATAAAATAAAGGTGATGGTAGGAGACAGTTGTGTGTTTTATGTGGGGCAAGGATCATCTCAAGAAGAATTTTATGTCGTATTAAGGTGGTAGGCCTCAAATATATAGTTCTTAGGAGTTGCAGATAGTTGGAGATGTCGGGCAGAGCATTCCTTAGACCTATGCAACATTGGATAACAGGTAGGTGTATCACTAGGAATATATTATTGAGATGGTAGGTAAGCTTTATGATAGAGTTGTTTCTATTCTTATTGACCCTACATCTAACTATAGTTATGTTAATCTTGACTCGGTGGATAAGTGTGGTTTGAGTAAATAAGTACATGCATAGTCTTGGTTGGTGCAGTTGGCTATAGGTACTAATAAAAGAGTTCATCATTGGGTAAGATCTTATGCATTTGAGTTGAACTGTATGACAGTTACATCAATGCATCTAAATGTGCTTCCATTGGGATCATACAATATGCTTATGGGTATGGATTGGTTGTATCTTCACAATACTGAGGTGGATTGTTATGCAAATTCCATTGAGTGATTGGATGACAATGGAGAATAGAGAATCTTGGAGGGTAAGAAGAAGGCGTCATGACTTAGAAAGGTTACAAATATTTATTAAAAGTGTAGTTGAAGGAAAGGGTGTGTATTGTCTGTAGTGCATGTTTCCAGTGATAAAGGTAAGGATGTTGAGGATGCAGAAGTCTTGATGAGGTGTCCGGTTTTACAATAGTTTCATGATGTATTTTCAGAATATATTTCAAGGTTTCTTCCTCACAGGTAACGAGAATTCTCTATTGAGTTGGTACCAGGTGTTGGGTGTAGTATATGCTATATTAATGGACCAACATTTAATGTCAATCCAGGGTTCGTGGACTTCAAGATGGAGCATTGAAAATGAGAGAGGATGACTTCAACAACCTGCAAAATAAAACCCTAATTTGTCTTGCAAACAACATTCATTATCCACTCCAATCCTACAATCAAAAGTATTCATTAAAAGTGAAACACTAGTATTCCTTTCTTTTATACACTTAATTATTCAAGAAGATACTCAAAGGAACAATGCAAAATAATTCCATAACCTTGAATTCAAAACCACTCAGAACTTAACAATGCAAGCCTTGTATCAAAAAACGTAAAATACCAAAAGACACTTTAGGGTTTATTTAAGAAAACAAAATATGAAAGTGTATGAAAAACTTAATTCAATCTTGAATCAAAATGAAATGTGTATATTCCAATGGAAAACAAAGCATAAGGAATAAAATTGTGCATAGTATCAGATAAATTAAATATTAAACTATAAAACACGGACCATGATATTTTACTATGAATTTCCAAGAAAAAACTAACTAATAGAGGTGTGACAAGCTAGAATGGTTGGGCCAAACCAACCAACTTTCACCCTCTTTAAATAAATATTAAACTACAAATCAGAGAGAAGTATTAAAAAAATGTAAAAAAATGAAAAAGGAAACCTGACATTGATGCATGTTATTAATGAAACCTCAGTCTTTAATACATCACAAGCTTCTGTAGTCCAGATCTAGTTGGTCATAGGAATGGGATATAACCCCCAACACTCAGCACAACAGCATGAGAATATAAATAATGGTATTTCTTTTTTACTTGGATCCATATCTCTGTTTTTATACAGTTCATGATACAAATTTGGCTTTAGGCTAGCTAATCCATTACAAAACAAGATGAGGAAGTGAATCCCATCAATAGGATACTAGTACAACCATTGTCCCATTGAGAAAGTGCAGATCTAATACAAATTTTCCTTTTTTTGGAAAATCTGGGCAAGCTCTTGGAATTATGGAAAAAATAGTTTTTTTTATAAAACTTCTTGAAAGAACTACGTGCAAATTTTTGACTAATGCGAATCTTGGAAAATGGTTTAGGTTTTATATAATTTATTATACTAGTAAAAAACCCATTTAATTTCATGTTCATGATTCACCTCGAGATGCACAAACATCAATGTCAAATTTGGCAGTTTGAAAATTGTGCCAAGATCCTAAAATTCAGGAAAAGAAATCTGTTTTTACAAAACTGCTTCAAAGACATGCATGTAACACTTAGAATAATGTGAATATTGGGAAATATTTCAGTTTCTAGATAATTTATATACTGGTAAAAACCTCATTTTCTCGAATTTTTTATATTCACCTTTAGCTACACACAAATTGAGGTCAAACTTGGCAATTTGAAATTGCGCAAATTTTGAGCAGATTTGTTGATTTTCTTCTAGAGACCCACACAGGTTGCCTAGGTGAAATCCAATTCTTGTTAAGGTTTTATAACATCATTTTTTACAATAACCATATTTTTTTTCCCCGCAAGCATGTCGAGATGTCGAAGCCCCAGATTGGTGCAAGAATGCTAGTGTAGGAGTGTTGGTGCATGAACAAAACTTGGTGCAATTAATTTTTGATGCATGTGTATCTTTGATCGTGATTTCATATGCCTTCTTAAAACAACACAAGCATCATCATCAATAATCTTTTTGATGCAAATATTATCGAAATAAAGGAAATAGGTTAAATAATGAACAATTACTTGACCATGCTCCAAGTTTAAGCTACTGGCCCAACAATTGTGCAAAATGATAGTAATAAAAATTAAAACCATGAGTAATCATAGGGTGAAAATATGAATTATACACAAAAATTACGGGGCCTAACATCCCCCCATCCCCATGCTGATAATATTGCATGTCCTTATGCAAGAAAAAACTCTATCAGAGACCAAAGTTAACTAAGAATGTAGGGCAAGGGTTTCTTATTAGAGTCACGTTGCATTGAATTGAACTATAGGGATAATTGAGTAAGAGAATGTAGGTAAGTGCCATATTATTTTGAATATGTTTGCATCAATAATATAAGAAATACTTGCAACCATATATTTAGTGATGTCAATACCGATCTTCATTATTTTGAAAATAGTAACTAACGCTAGGAGTACTAAAGGAATGCTAAAAATTTTGTCACTGCAGGAATATAAAATAGGCATGTGTAAAAAATTCCACAAAAGAGAAATCAAAATCAATAGGTCTTGACTTTCAATAGCCTCATTATTGTAAATAGAAGTCGAATTATTTAATGTTAAATATGGATGTAAATAGGGAGAAAGAAAGATGACAAAACAATACCTTCCCAGGATGACCATCTTACCATTACCCAAGCATATAGTTGAAGCTCCTCTTATTCAAGCAAAGTGAATCACCTACACTAAGGGTCCCGCATCCATGAAAACATTCATATTTATGAAAGATAGAACTCCAAAGCACATTACCGAAAGCATCTTAAAACCATTATGAGAGAGATATGATAATGAGTTCATGGAAAGAAAAAAACAACCAAGTAAATCATAGTGCAAAATTAACTTTAATACCACATGCATGGCCCTGCTGCCAGCAAGCATCTATAGCCTCGACAGTGATTCCTTTTAACCCCATGAAATGCATGTGTCCCATCTATTAGATATAAATTCAGAGTCATTAGAAATCATTTACATTTTTTAGAAGTTAATTGAAGGCCACATACCTGGCCTGGTAACTGGCTACAAATAGTTCCATTCACAAGAATTAACAAGAATGAATAAGTCGGCTTGTGATGAGACCTCTTGTCTTCCATCTTTTCAACTGAAATCCATTACCCTGGCTTTGTGACTAGTAGCGGTAATTTCATTCTTGTTAGGACCCATGATCATGGTAGGTTGGCTTGTAATGAGACATCCCATTCCTCAATTAATCAATTTAAAAGAAAATATAATTAAAATTAGCCTTAAATAGGTTACTTAATTGATGGGGAGGCAAATCTTCTCCTTAA
The DNA here is from genome assembly GCA_034641835.2 of Pinus albicaulis. Taxonomy (NCBI): domain Eukaryota; kingdom Viridiplantae; phylum Streptophyta; class Pinopsida; order Pinales; family Pinaceae; genus Pinus; species Pinus albicaulis. The sequence goes on from CM076572.1 coordinate 968,097,784, forward strand.
GAGAATGGGATTTTGTGAAAAAAATTTAATTACTAATCTTTATCGTTTGTTCCTTCTACCCTAAAGACTCGTTTTAAATAAAACATTTCAGATAATGGCTGAAATATTCCTTAGCATGATCATGCTAGGGTTCTGATGAGAGATCATTAGGGTTTTATAGGAGTGGTCCACCATAGGAGGCTCTTCATCAATACCTTCTAAGAGAAACTTGAAATGGTTTCTTGGATGATAGTCTATTAGAATGAACATGATAGAAGTAGGTTTTTAAGCTTATGAATGGAAATTATTAAATATAAAAATAAAAATCCCCCTAACCGACCCAATAAATCATCTCGGCCAATGATAAAAGTCAATTTATAAAATATGAGGCATTAAGATTAAATTTCTTCTAACAACACTTACCACAAGAGTGCATAATAATGGAATTTCAATAGTTGTGCCTGAGGAAATTTAAGAGTGACGCTATAATTTTTTTTTTCGAAATGGAATTATTATTTATTGTTTCTATACTACTGTTACACTACAAATGACCTCCTCAACTTAGAGGATAATGACACATGGAAGGAAGAAATTGACCTAGACAAAGACCTATTTTTCCAAGGTAACGCACCCCAGAGATTGCTAGGCTGAGTTATAATGCTTCCCTGCCTCTTGAAGGGAGTGTTAGGGCCTATGTTAACGTGTTGTCTTGCCTAAAGGGCAGCGTTACATGTGTTTGATGAAGAAAAAGGGACAAATTCCACAATAAGTCACTGACATTTCTGGATTTTTCTAAAGGAGTCAGTACAAAAAGTGGGAAACCTATGGTGACGGCCTCTGATTGGACATTTCTATACCTAACTAAGCATCCAAAGAGGTAAAAATCTAGAAAATATTGGAAACATCATGGATTTTTCCCTATTTGAAATGATGGAGAAGAATGGCAAGGTTGGTCCTCCCAAATTCTTATAAATTGGAGGCTAGGGCTCATTGTCAAAGAGCGAAAGGTTGATTGTGAGAGGAGAATTTTTTTTTTTTAGTGTGAGGTTTCTTGATTGGCTTGGTTCATTGAGAACTATTGGCCTAAGAATTTTCAAACTTGGATATTGAGGACAGAGAGAGCTTGGAGTCAGAGGACTAAGGGAAGCTTGACCAAAGTGATGGTTGTAATATTCCTTCTTTGAATAAGAGAATGACCTCTATTTTGTCAACTTGGTGTCTTATTATTGCATCTATTTATTTATCTGACTGTCTGCCTTGGGTCCCGGGAAGGCCTGAGAGGGATCTTACTCGAGCTACCACCTGTGTGTTTTACTCGTAAGAACCAAGAAGTTATAATTCCCTCTCATAATAGCTATAATAACATCTATTAGCTCATGCATTAAGTAACCATTCATCATAAAAAAAAACATATAAAGGGCCATATCTAGAACTTGTTATGAAACAATTCTTATAACTAGAATAAATACCATGATAGAAAAACTATGAATCCACATGATAACAAGCACATTTACTCATGAAATACAACAGGAAAATATCTCATATTAACATATGCAAAATCTATTCAAGTCAGGGAATTCCACATACCACAAGACCATAGACTAAGCTGAACCAAATATTTATTGCAACAAATCACCCTCGTGCCATATTCCAAGCAAGAATGTGGGACTCAAGACAAAAAAAATGAGGGATTCCCAGATATTAAACAACCTCCACCCTCAGGCTCTATGACAATCCTACCAAAACCTGTTAATGGATTCCTATGCCCAAGTAAGCACATAAATAATGAGGCCTTTTTGCAATACTGCCAAAAATAGTCAAGGGATCACAAGGCCCTAAAAAAACACATAAACAACTAGGATTTACTACAATCCCACCAACACCATTCAAGGGATCACTAGGCCCTAAACAAGCTTGGATGCCTCAAAATTTCTTCACCAATACCTTGAGGAAACCGCTTGTCTGCACCCTCAATATTTACCACAATCCTGCCAAAACCAGTCAAGGGATTCTTAGGCCCCTGGTAATTTTCACAAGACCACCTCACCTGGCTCCAAAACCATCTGGGAATCAAAATCTTAACTAAGTAAAAGAAACCTATCATACCATGGATACCTAGAAATAGCAAGGCAAGGTTGAAACCATTTTCACACCTGGAAAAATCTATGCCATTAACAATAAGAGAAACAAATACATACATGCATGTACCATGCATTCAAAAACCAACTAGGAAATCACACATGCAACCTATTTGCTACAATTATTCATGTTGAATTTTCTTGATCTAACTTTTTCTTACTTTCCGTTTTCTTTCCTTTGCTTTCCTTTCTCCAATGCTAGAGTGCTCCAAGAATTCTTAAGTGTGTAAGAGTCCGAGAGAGAAAGAGAGAGAGAGAATAGAAGAGAGCTCGAAGATAAAATTGAAAAAAGGTACCAACTAATCCTCAGAATCCTTTTTTATCAGCGAGGCCTCCATTTTCTCCAATTTCCTTTATTTTTCCTTCAATTTTCCAAACATGCAATTTTGTGACCTTTCAGCTCCCTTTTCTCCTATCTTCCTCTATTTCAATAAATAAAATACCAATTAATGTCTATTTTCCTTTCAAATTCCTTTTCCAATGCCTTTTCCAATTTCCTTAGCCATACTAAACTAAAATGAACACCCACTAGGATGCTTTTCCCCACATTTATATTGGAATACGTGTCCGATGATCTTGGTATTATTTTTCCTTTATCAACTTTATTACATGAACTTTTAACTATGGCTATTATATTTGGATAGATCTCTCTTATTTTATTTTTTTTCCAGAGAAAAAATCAAACTTTTATTATAGAATAAAGAGTTAACTTTGCACATGCATTTAAGCATTTCTTCTATCTGAGTCCCCATCGAGACTCCAAAATAGATAATACAACTGTTGATAGTTGGCCAAATCCAAAAAAACAAAATCAACAGGATAGGATCCCTGTCTAAACATTTTCCATCAAGTCGCAATAAAAACTACCCACTTCTATTCCCATGCCTCCTCTTATGAGGAAAATCAGCTCAAACAGGAATAGAGAAGTGATCAACGTTAATCATAGTTTAGTTCACCAAACAAAATAGTGTAAAGATCAGTTCTATCTGAGTAGCAATAAATAAACAAGAAAATAACTTGTCCTTTTAACGTACAAAAACTACAATATACATGTAAAAACCAGTTACAGATTTAAGTATGGAGCCCAATTATGAGAAAGGGGGATGGCCCAGCTCCGTTGTTCCTTCAGGATCTATTTCTCTAGTTTTTAGCTGCCCATATTCTATTGTACAACCTACTTATAAAGGAGGTATGTTGCATCATTTCGTTCCCTATAAATGTGACACACATAAATGTAAGAAAAGTGACCATTAAGAATCCAAAGTTCCTCATGAATGGGTCTTAACAGATAGTTTTAACATGTGAATTAATTATTGAACCATTCAATAATGTTCAATTAATCATTGAAGATTTGAACTGAGAAAATCCCTAGATGGATAATCCAACATAAAAGAATATGGAGGGCTTTGATTTATGCATAATTGTTTGTTCTGCGACCAAGGCCTACCGAGGCTTCCAGTCTTTTGGACGAGCTTAAGTGGATCACTATGCCCTCCCAAAAAATATTATCAGGGCTAGAAGCTTCATCAAAATATGCCCACTGGATGTTGCTCTTTATCAGTTCAGGTGTGATCACCCTAGGACTATATTTTTGTTTTTGGACCAACATTAGTAAATATATTGCCACACTCTCTGAAGCTATAACTTGGAACAATGTCCCTCGATCTCTAAATATGATCCTATTCCTATCCAACCAAATTCTCCATGATATCAGGAGAGGTAGTGATTTCCAGTTTTCCTCCAAACCACCATTCCACCAATCCTACCATGCTTCCTATACACTTCCCCCTACCCAGATTTGTGTCTTTCCTAATAGAGCCAGAGACTCAACCCAAAAAATCTTTCTAAATGAGAAATGAAGGAATAGATGGGAGACTGATTAAACATCTGATTTTCATAGTGGGCACTAGCCCAACCCTTCCTTCTTCCTTTTTTGGATGCTGTCCCAAGTTGGGACTTTGTTTTTTAAGATGCAATAAAATAAATGTATGCTTTTAGCTGGGCATTTCAGTTTTGAGAGTAATTTTTCCCACCATTCTGGTGACTCCCATCCATTTTTAGCCATAATGTATGAGTATATCAACTTTGGTGAATAATTTCTCAAGGGGACGTGAACCCACCATAGTTCATCACCTCTATCCTAGATACACACATTTGACCTTACCAGCTCATTTGTGTAATTCTGCCAGACCTCGTTCCAATGTGTATCTAACTACATATCTTCACCAGTCATCCACGCTTGCTGCCAATATGTAGAGGAGCCTACCTTTTCAATTTTATTTAGGAAATGAATCCATTTGGAAGATATATGGTCCCATATCTCTTCAGGAATGGAAAATCCTTCGTTGCAACCAACTCAAGGGTCAATCCCAATCCTGACCTGTTCACCATTTCCAATCTTCCAAACCAACCCTTCCTCAATAATTTTCAAATATCCCAGAATGGATTTCCACACCACTGAACCCTGAGAAAGCCTTTTTCTCGGAGTCCTCAACCATTCAATCAAAGGCATTGGGTCGATGTATTTTCTTTTCATGGCCATGGGCCATAGTGAGTCTTTGAAGAGGATTCTCCAACCCATTTTAGCAGCCAGAGAAGTCACAAAAGACGTTGGGAGCTCTTTTATTCCCCTTCCCCCCCATTCTTTTGGCCTGGCTATTTTGTCCCATGCCACCCATGGTAACACTGCTTCCTCCCTGCCCACAAAATTTTACTACATATTTTCCGAACCCTTTCTAGAATTCGTTTTGGCATCCACGAGAGCATCGCCTAGTAGACTGGGATGGCCATTAAAACAAATTTTATTAGCACCACTCTACCTGCTATGGATAGACACTTATAACTCCAATGATGAACTTTATTTTCGATTTTTGCCACCATCCACATCCAATCCATGGATTTGTAGGATTCCATATTGAGGAAGAAGTGAAGATATTTAAATTTGTCATCCATCCTCTTCATCTCAAAATGGAGTTCTTCTACAGCCCTCCTGGCCTCCTCTCCTGAGAGGCCTTCTATTAAAATGGAAAATTTTCTTACATTAGCACTCATACCCATGGCTGTGAGAAAAATATTGATGGAGGATTTTATATTTTTAAAGTCCCTTCTACTTCCATCACTGAAGAGGAGGATATCATCCACAAACAACACATGGGTTATGTGGAGGTTTATCGCCACTTTGATGCCCTTGATGTCCCCTCTCCTTTTGGATGATTCCAAACATTGACTTAAATCTTCTACTACTAGGAGAAATAACATAGGTGAGAGTGGGCACCCCTGTATTAGCCCTCTTTGGCTTTTGAAAAAAGGAGAAGCAGCCCATTAATCAGAACAAAAAAACTTATATCTAATATGCATCCCATCACCCAGTTGATAAAGGAAATGTTAAACCCCACATGAGTCAGAATAAATCTAATGTAGATCCAGCTTATCTTATCATATGCTTTAGATAAGTCAAGTTTAATGATCATACCTTTCCCCCTCTTCTTTTTAGTGTTGTGAAGAGCTTCCTATGCCGCCCCTATAGCTTCATGAATCTGCCTCCCCTCTGGGAACCCAAAATTTTCTTTCGATGTGTTCCTAGAAAGAATCATCTTTAACTTGGTAGCTATGACTTTCAAGATAATTTTATATATGCATTTGCATAAAGAGATGGGCCTAAAATTGTTAAAGGTGCCAGGTTCATCTGACTTCTGGATAAGGGCTATGAAATTTGAGTCTAGCAGTTCAAAAATAGCTCCCTTTGTCCTATATTCTTCCACCATTGTTGTAAGATCCTCCCCCAAGGTTTCAAATAAGTGTTAATAGTATTCAACTTTCCAGCCATTCGGCCTAGGGCTTTTATCATTTTTCATTGCCTTGAGCACTCCTCCCACTTCCTCCTTTGTCACTGGGCTTTTCGGCATCTCATTTTCCTCTTCCTCAACATATCTGGGAAAATGTTGGGCTACCTTCACCACATTGGCTATAGTAACTTCCGCAGGGGCTTAAAAGCATTCCTAAAATGATCCTTCCACATAGTTTCTAATTTAGCAAAATGCTTTTCCATCCGATCATCAACCGTCCTCATCCCCCATATGGTATTGGATTTTTTCCTCCCTTTGGCATATTTATGGAAGCATTTCAAATTTTTGTCTCCTGTTGACAGTCGTATTGCTCTTCTCTTTAGCCTCCATTGTTCCTCCCTTTCCAATAATATTTTCCTTCTTTTCATCTTCAGATTTTTGATAATTTCCCTCTTTTCCACCAATTCATAGCCATTAGCTTCTAGGCTTTCCATTATCCCGAGCTCCTCTCCAAATATTTTCAGATTCTCCTCTTGTGATTCTTTCATTTTTTTTCCCATTCTATAATAGATTTTTTCATCCTCTTAAGGTTATCCCATAGATATTTTTCTTTGATAATAACCTCCTCTACATCAGGGGTCTCCATACCTCCTTGAAGAGGGAGTTATAGGAATCCTCCTTAAGCCATCCAGGATTAAATTTAAAGGGAGACCCAGGTTTTTCAAATAGTCCTAAAAGATCTAGAAGGATAGGATGGTGGTCTTAGTCCCATCCTTCACCAATCCATTTCCTAAGCAATGGGATTTTGTCCACCAGCTCCTCTTTGAGCAAAAATATGTCTAATATCTTGGCCACTCTAACTTCCCCAGTTCTCATGATCCTCAAGGTTGGACTCAACTTAAGGAGGTTTATGTCAATGAGTTTACCATTTTTTATTTTAGATGAGAAACATTCTGACAAGGGGTTGGAGTGGGTAGTCAATCCCCATGACTTCGCCTATCTAATAGAAAAGTTAAGCTCTCAACCAATAATGAGATTGGAATTGTTCATAAAATATCTGGACAAAAGGTTCTTCCAAAAAACCATCCTATCCTGGCATGGCCCATATAAATTCAAGAACATTAAATTTGAGCAAAGGTCTGAAGAGTAAACTTCCAGTGCCACGACTTGATCCCTACTCCAAGAGCTGATCAATTTGTATTCCCCTTCTTTAAAACCTAAGGCTAGACCACCTGACCATCCTTTGGCATCCAAAAACTGAAAAATCCAGCCCGAACTAAGTTTTGAGAGATATGAATTAACTTCTTCCCCAAAACCTAGGGTTTCTTGAAGCATAACTATGTTCGACCCGTAATTAGAGTTTAGGGCCTCAATGGCTAGTTTTTTTGGCATATTAGTAAACCCTCTACAGTTTGGGGACAAAATAATCATTTTTTCACCATGCTCGGGGTGTGTAATACTCTAAGTGCCCTTGTTAATGACCTCTGTTTTCCGTCGGCTATGTCCAATTTAGCATTGATCTGGGCTTTTGACTTCCTTCTTCTCTGCTTTGGCCCCGAAGAGGAGTCTAGAAGATTCCCCAAACCTCCAACAACTTCCAACATATTGTTGGGCTGCTAATATGACCACTTTTTAACACCTATTTCATGCGTTTCTACTCTTATTTATCATGTCATTTATCATAATTTATCATATAATTCCATTTTATAATTAATTATGCTCTTATGGATAGATATTATTTTTTCTCCTTTATTTTTAATAAATTGATGATTATTATGCATGATTTTATCAATGATGGTTTATTAATATATTTTGTAACATCACTCACCATTTTAGCCTCCAAGATATTTGCCAAATTGCGGATTTGATCTCCAGATCATCATCAAATATTCCAACTCAGAAATTCGTTGGAACAAGAAGTGTCAGTTTTGCGTTGGATATTATGGGAAAATGGAGAAGAGTCTGGAAAATTCGGAACATGGGTTTTGTCCAGAACGGACTGAATTAACTATATTGAAGTGCAGTTTGCCAAAATTTTGTCTGTATTAAGAGAAACGGAAGGTTCTCTAAGGACAATTTTCCTAGATTAACTATTGTGGCCGTTTTCCAAATAATGTCAATTGCAATACCAAATTCGACTTGTTCTTGTTGAATGATTGATGGAAATATATCTTCTTGCTCATCAAGTTGTTGGGAACAATCCAATTTTGTTATGAGAGATCACATTTACTATTTACATTCTCCTCTTTCTGATTATAAAAGGAGAGCATGTATTGCCATGGGGGGGGGGGGGGGGGAGACTTTCCCTGTTGTAATTTTAAGAATTCTTCTTCGACTCTTGTTAATTAAAAAAGAGTACGACTGTTGTAAATGTTATTTATCTTTGATTAATACAAGAGCTCGTTGTCGTTCCATTTCTTAATTCTGCAGTAACCCAGCAGTGCTCCACCAGCTGCAAAGGGCTCGGCCCTAGTAGATCTATCTACTATTTGTATCCTTATCTTTTAATTATTGTGTGTGACAGTTTGTATTTGTTTTCATTACGGTTTGCAAGTTAATTGGTTTATTGTTCATTACTTATTTCGGTGTGTTATATTAACGAATCGTGTTGTTGTTCTTTTATTATTTAACAAGAATCTTAATTCTGTATAATTTATCTTGCTATATCTTAACAGAGCTTCGCTGTTCTATTTCCATTATGGTTTCATTCCACTTGTTGTTCCGTTTGACTGATATTCATTACAGTTTTCTATTCAATAGGATTTGTTATTTGATTCCATTGGTTAGGATTTGTTGTTCGATTCTTCTAGTTACAGTTTGTTGCTTATTTACATTGTTGTTCAATTCTAGTTTGTTGTTCATTTCAAATTCATTAATTTACAGTTTGCAAGGAGTTTGCTTTTAAAGAGTTTTCCTAGTTCACTTTTATTGGCAGCTTAGTTCAATTTATATTTCCTTTTAATTGCTTTAAAGCAGGATCATCAACTGTAGAGAATATTGGTTATTGATCCCACATTCCCAGATTGATTATCTTGCTCTTAGATTGGTTTCAATTGCATCAATTTCTAGAGGAATGATTTATCGCTACTGTATCCTTGATTGATGTTTACTTAGTGAATGATTGGATTTTAGAGCATTTGAGTTCATGTTATTGTAGTTATATTTCATTTCCAAGCATTAGTTTACTCTTGTATTTAGAGCACTGTACTACATATTGCAAGGCATTACTCTTAGATTAAATTTCAGCCTCAAACTGAGTACACTCTTGAGAATAAAAGTCATTCCTGGATTGATAATTAATGTAGGATAAATAGGTGTTAAAAAGATACCTTTTATACCTCAGCAATTTGGTGCCGTTGCTGGGGAGAGCGTATGCCATTTAGAAAGAGTGATGCTTATTTGATTTTTTCTTCTTGGGAAGAATTGGGTATTAAAAACGGAAGGTAAGAACCTGTGCACCGAGAAAGAAAAATACTTGTTCACTGGCCCGCTTCACAACAGAATTGAGTGAAAGCTTAAGGTAGGAATGAGTGCTTGCATTTTTTGAATTTTAGAGGTATAATTTTTGAAAAAATCTTGTAATTCCACTCGAGTGGTGATGTAAGCACCACCCATTTCACTAACCAATTGACAGGAACATTTGAAGGAGGATCCTCAAAGAAACACATGAATAACATCTTCTATTATGGTAATAAATGGCTCACATTGCAAATTTTGAGTTCCCTATCAAAGATCTAGGAGGAGTGACACAAATGCACATAATTCCCCCATTGTCTCTACCAAATTTTCATGGTTTAACAAATGAAGATCCAGATATATTCTTATTTGAGTTTGAAATACTTTGTAGAGGATATGATTATTGTACTAATGATCAAAGGTTGAAAGTGTTTCCTCTTAATTTAAAAGGAGCAACTCTCCGATGGTTCATGAGCCTAGGTGGGAACTGCATCCAAACATGGGAGGACATGAAGAACATATTCTTGAAGAAGTACCAAGACTACTGCAAATCCAATGAAGATATTTTCAGTATGATACAAGGGGAAGATGAAAACTTGGAGGACTACGTAGAGCGATTTCAATATAACCTTCAAAAATCAAAGCATAAGCATTTGGAAAAAGAGATCTTGAAAACACTTCTTCTTAAAGGAATCAAAGATGAATTTTTAGAACTCTTAAATCTGATAGGAAAATGTGATGTTTTTCAGTTATCATATGATGATGTTTGTGAATTGTGCATAAGGTATTCAAGAGGAATTTCCAAGGCTGATAAGAATTCTAGAAACGTTTGTTCTTTCTTTTCCAAATCTGCTACAAGAACAGAAGATATAAGAGCTGAAATCAATGTTTTATTTGAAAAGTTTAAAGTTGATTTTATTAGCTCTCTAAATTCACAATTGAATGTTTTTTAGGTTCAGAAAAATCAAGAATTTGATGAAATGTTTGCCCTCATTACCGAATGGAGCATCCCATAGATATTCATTCTCCCTTGTCGAGAATGAAAGTAGCATATCAAAGAGACGGGGAAGTTGCAACAAGGTCAAAACCATGGGAAGCATGGCCTATAGGTATAGTTAAAAATCACTTTCTCTCCATTCTCTTACTTGCATAATCCATTATGGAATACTCATGTGTTAGGGCAGCAATGTCAATCTCAATATAACCACCACCAATCTTGTCTACAATATTGGCATGGTTCACCTTATGATTACATGACTACTCTCCCTCATCTTGTAGCACAAACACATATTACATCTCTTCCACAACATCTTGCTTGCCTATCAAAATCATCCACTCAACTCAATCAACTACATCATCACGAGGCTCCATTCCCTACACAATTTCTTGCTCAACTCATTCCACACCCTCACCATAATAAACAAGTATAACATGCTTACAATGTTGAACTGCAAAATTCACCCACCCTTCCCACCCATTCTATCTCACATGCACCATTGGAGAAAACTTACACTGAGATTCAGAATGTATCAAATCCAAAAATTGTAGAAGTTATGAAAGAAAATGAGGTTTCTTCTGGTTTGCACCAACAAAACATTTTAAAAGCTCAAGAACTTCATGATACGATGGCTATGGGAAATCAAGAAAGTAAGGGATACATTGAATATTGGTTTCACTCCATTTGTTTGCAGCATCATTCCATACTTCAACAATTTTTGGCACCATCTTTTCAAGGGAAGTTGGCTTCTCATACCCTAATTTTTCTTAACATGCATTTTTCAAATTTGGGTATGTACATACTAGGGGCCTTATTTCGAAAATGGCTCCATTGGAAATACTCTTATACATAATCATATTCATTTTCCAATTCATAGTAGGCTAGAGTAGAAAATAAAATAAATAAGGAAATAAAATAAACACATTTTATTTTATTTTTGTAAAAATAGTTGTTTTTTGGCTTTTAAACTTCTGTGGTGATCATTTTTCAAGATGCTTTCCGGATTATCCACAGTGTTGAAGAACATGTATCGACGTTTCGAACCCCAACTGGGATCCATCATCAGGACAATTTAGAATATCATAGTTGTTTTTGTTGCAACATGCTGTGGAAATCAACATCAGTGAAATTTTTTTTTAATTTATTTGTGTATGTAGATGAATTATATTGAAAATAACAATTCTAAAAACACTCATATTCATTTTTATCACCAATATGGAAAAATTGCTCGAATATCATATTTTTTGGCTTATGTGCTTGATGAAATTTCTAAAAACAAAGTCGGAACAGTCATGTTTTGAGGGACCAAAAATGAATATTTTTAAAATATGTTTCTATCCTAAGTATCCCTTTTTGTTTAATTTCCAACCCAATTTTAATCACTCCATTTGGATTTGAAACGAAAAAGTTAGACCCAAAACATTGACAGGGCGTCTAGTAGGCAGCTCAGGAACAGTGTCGGGACAGTCATGTTTTGAGGGACCAAAAGTGAATATTTTTAAAACTTGTTTCTATCATAAGTATCTATTTATATCTAATTTCCAACCCAATTTTAATCACTCCATTTGGATTTTAAACGAAAAAGGTAGAACCAAAACATTGACAGGGTGTCTAGTAGGAAGCTCAACAACAGAGTTGGGACAGTCAGTTTTTGGAGGCCTAAATGACTATATGTTTAAAACCTGTTTCTATAGTATATTACTCTATAAATATAGTTTACAATGCAATTTTAATCACTAGATTTCGATATCGTATGAGGAATGTTTGACCATACTACTGACTGCTTATCATAAATAAGCACTCTTAAAACTTTGTTTTTGCGGCTGTTCACTAGCGTATTTGACTCATCAATTCTTCTTGTCTTCAAAACTTGTTTCTATTGGAGATAAATAAATGAATATAATTTCATTTCCAATTTGAATCATCTTAACCCTTCATCAAACGAATAATTTATGCTTAAAATATCAACTGTTGGTTTGAGCTGGAAAATCGAAAATGACTCTATTATGCAGGTTGTTCTAGGCAAATTTAACATACCATTACATGGAATTTTTAAAAATTGTTTCTATTGGAGACATTTCTTTGAATTCACTTTCATTTGGATTTATAATCACTCAAATAAAACTAAAAAAAAAAGAATTTATAATTGAAACACGGTTGGTTAGCATGATTGGCCACTGCTCTCCTGCAGGTAATAAATTAATTTTACTTTGTCCATGGATTTGTTTTACAGAGTAACTACATGTTAGTTTTTGCATAATTCTTGGATTAGGGGAGCCCTTAAACCTCTCTTTCTCCATGATTTAATGTTTTATTGCAGGTAGACACTCGTTTTTTGTAGGTCTTAGCAGAGTAAAGACGGTCAATTTATGGACGAACGATTCTTGAAAGAAATTTTAGTGAAACAAGGGCTTTTCATCCAGTTCATTACCTAACAGATTCATAACAAAAGAAATAAATAATTGGTTTTCATTTGAATATTCATGTCACTGCTGCCAAAACATTTTTCGAAAAGATCATTTTTTTTTTCCATTAACAGATTGATATTCCCTTAGGAAATAACATCATAGCTGTTGTAACTTAATAAAGAGTTGTTTCTTTTCTGATTTATTTTATGTTTTTGTGTTTCAAGTGTTGATCCCTTCAAATTGTAGTTTCTGCTCCATTGGAAATTGAATAATAAGGACCCCACCATGCAAGTTTCAGGAGGAAATTCTTCGACAGCACAAATTCTGTAAAAATTTACTTTTTCTTTAGACCTGTACATAAATTTTCCTTTCTAAGTTGACTAGATTTTCTTGACAATAGATTTGTTCTTTCCTCTATTTTTTTCCTTTGTTGTTCCCTACAACAATTTCTGCGTGCATTTTCTTTGCTGTTCCCTATAGGGAACAACACTTTTTTTGTCTGTCGTTATTTTTCATGTTGTTCCTCTTAAGGAACAACAACCATTCCTCTTAAGAATCAGTGCATTTGTGTGTTTATTTTTGTTGTTCCTTTCAAAAGGAACAACATTTTCATTCATTATTTTTGTTGTTCCTTTCAAAAGGAACAACAGTTTTGTTGTTCCTTTCAAAAGGAACAACACTTTTGTCGCCTGTTTTTGTTGTTCCTTTCCAAAGGAACAACATTTTTCCCGCTTGTTTTTGTTGTTCCTTTCAAAAAGAAAAACATATTTTTGCTGACTGTTCTTGTTGTTCCTTTCCAAAGGAACAACATTTCCGCTGATTGTTTTTGCTGTTCCTTTTGAAAGGAACAACATTTTTTTGCCGATTGTTTTTGTTGTTCCTTTCGAAAGGAACAACATTTTCGCAAATTGATTTTTCTGTTCCTTTCCAAAGGAACAACACTTTTTGATGCATTTTTCTTGTTTTTGAACAAAATTTCTAAGACGTTTCTAAATTCTTCATGACTCTTTAAAAGGAAAACATACAATCTATGCAAGGATACACAAATTAGAGGTTACTGGAATCAGTAAATCAAGAGAAATTGTCATTTTTAAGAAATTTTTTTGTAGTGATAAGAAAAAGGAAAGGACACAACCATCTATATCACTTCGTTGTCTTTATTTTCACTAAAATTAATATGATAGATTATCTTTATCATGTTGGTTCTTCCCTAAATTCTCATAACTCTCTTTGATTTTTATTTATTGAATAAGAATAATGACATATTTTCTCTATTGAGATGTTCACACTTCTTCCACCATCCCTACTCTTAAGGAGTGTTGAGCCACCCTTTATATATAAATAGGGAAGTGTTATATGTAAAGAAAAAGAAAAGAAAAATCTCTATATGATTACTAACAATTATATGATATGGAAGATGGAGGATAGGGGGTCTCATCAAGAGCCAACCTACCATGATCATAAGGGAGAAGTGAAGTGGCATTCTTATTATGGCCACCACACCAGGGATATGATCCAATGGACCACTTAGAAAAAAAAAAGTCCTTGGAACGGGAGGTCTCATCACGAGTTGACCTACCCACCTTTCAGTCCTTCCTGGTGAATGGCATTGTGATTCATCTGGTTCCCAAGCCAGCACAATGGCCTCCATCATGACATCACATAGCACTTCCTTAGGCATACATAAAGGATAATGGTCCCAAGGGTGAGAAAGCAACTTTGTCAAGGTTATAGACACCTGTGACCAACAGAGCTCTGTTGATGGTATTGGAGTCATATTTTTCACAAATCAATAGTAATGATGAACCCTTTTCTTATATCTTTATCTAATATCAAATGAGAGTATGCTCCTACACCCTTTGTTCGGAACCTCTTATGCATGAAATTTATTTATAAATCGATCATAATGGTTTATGTGGATAATGACCACATGCATACCTTTTTCACATCAGCTGTCATTTTCCCTTATTTTCGAATCATCACATAAACATTTCCATATCTCCTCACGATTTCAAAATATGCATTGATTTTAGTAATGCGATAATTTTTTGATCATATCATAAGTATGTATGCCTTTCCATGCATGACAATTGTTGTGCAGTACGCTTCTCTTCTATTTGCTAGTTGTGGGTGACCTATCATATTTCAGGGGGGGCACAGATGCCTTTTAAATATGCCTGCATGTGGGTCGAATCCCAATATTCATACTGCATTTCTACAGAAGTTTTTCCAATTGAAATTTTGGCATATATCTTATCTGTTGCTCTTCAAAATTAACATTGTGGATTCCAGAAAATTGCATGCATAATCGTGGTTTGTTTACAGGAGCACAACAAGTATCGGGGGGGAATTATATTCGCAGCATGACCACACTATTACAACTAATAGCAAAGGCTCGCATAACTCACGAACACGTACAATTATTCAGACATTATGTGCTTGCATGGCTTCCACCTTTTGCATCACTTTCAGTATCTGTTCAGCCTACATCAACTTCAACAAATTCCAGTTCCTACATGTCATTCCACATTTTTTTCGGAGGTAACTCTTGAGGTAAAATAACATAATTTTCTAATTTATTACGAATTTAGGAGAATTTCATGAAAATCCATTAAGCATTATTTATCATCATTAATTCCACATCTTTACCACTTCCCATTTTTCAGAGACATCTCATATTTCAGTTTGGGGGAGTGATGTTTTCCTTCATTTATTTCTTATGACCATGTCAGTAATATTCTTTATCATCCACTGATATTCTTATTCATTCTCAACACCTCCCTTATTCCATGTTGTTTTACACCAAGCATAAATTTCAACAGATTGTAGCAACCACCTCTCTTTGTTTTCTAGCATTGCATGAGGACATGTAATATATTCAGTTTGGGGGTATGTTGGGCTGCTAATATGACCACTTTTTAACACCTATTTCATGCATTTATACTCTTCTTTATCATGTCATTTATCATAATTTATCATATAATTCCATTTTATAATTAATTATTCTCTTATGGATAAATATTATTTTTTCTCCTTTATTTTTATTAAATTGATGATTATTATGCATGATTTTATCAATGATGGTTTATTAATATATTTTTTAACATCACTCACCATTTAAGCCTCCAAGATATTTGCCAGATTGTAGATTTGATCTCTAGATCATCATCAAATATTCCAACTCAAAAATTCACTGGAATAAGAAGTTTCAGTTTTGCATTAGACATTCTGGGCAAATGGAGAAGAATATGGAAAATCTGGAACATGGGTTTTGTCCAGAATGGACTGAATTAACTTTATTGTAGAACAGTTTGCCCAAACTCAGTCTGTATTAAGAGAAACAGAAGGTTCTCTGAGGATGATTTTCCCATATTCACTGTTGCAGCCATTTTCCAAATAATGTCAATTGCAATACAAAATTTGACTTGTTCTTGTTGAATGATTGATGGAAATATATCTTCTTGTTGATAAATTTGTTGGTAACAATCCAATTTTTTTATGAAAGATCACATTTACTATTTATATTCTCCTCTTTCTGATTATAAAAGGAGAGCATGTATTTCCATGGGGGGGGGGAGACTTTCCCTGTTGTAATTTTCAGAATTGTTCATCGACTCTTATTAATTGAAACAGAGTATGACTACTATAAACATTATTTATGTTTGATTAATACAAGAGCTTGTTGTCATTCCATTTATTAATTCTGAAGTAGCCCAGCGACGCTCCACCAGCGGCAAAGGGCCTGGCCCTGGTGGATCTATCTGTTGTTTGTATCCTTAT
Organism: Pinus albicaulis; assembly: GCA_034641835.2. Taxonomy (NCBI): domain Eukaryota; kingdom Viridiplantae; phylum Streptophyta; class Pinopsida; order Pinales; family Pinaceae; genus Pinus; species Pinus albicaulis. Next base: position 968,114,327 of record CM076572.1, read on the forward strand.
CTTTTAATTATTGTGTGTGACAATTTGTATCTGTTTTCATTACATTTTGCAAGTTAATTGGTTTATTGTTCATTACTTATTTTGATGTGTTATATTAATGAATCGTGTTGCTGTTATTTTATTATTTAACAAGAATCTTAATTCTGTATAATTTATCTTGTTATATCTTAACAGAGCTTCACTATTCTATTTCCATTATGGTTTCATTCCACTTGTTGTTCTGTTTGACTGATATTCATTACAGTTTGCTATTCAATAGGATTCATTATTTGATTCCATTAGTTAGGATTTCCTATTCGATTCTTCTAGTTACAGTTTGCTACTTATCTACATTGATGTTCAATTTCAGTTTGTTGTTCATTTCCAATTCATTAATTTACAGTTTACAAGGAGTTTGATTTTAAAGAGTTTTCCTAGTTCACTTTTATTAGCAGCTTCAATTTCTATTTCCTTTTAATTGCTTTAAAGTAGGATCATAAACTGTAGATAATACTGGTTATTGCTCCCACATTCCCAGATTGATTATCTTGCTCTTAGATTGGTTTTAATTGCATCAATTTCTAGAGGAATGATTTATCGCTATTGTATCCTTGATTGATATTTACTAAGTAAATCATTGGATTTCAAAGCATTTGAGTTCATGTTATTGTAGTTAGATTTCATTTCCAAGCATCCATTTACTCTTGTATTTAGAGCATTGTACTACATATTGCAAGGCATTACTCTTAGATTAAATTGTAGCCTCAAACTGAGTACACTCTTGAGATAAAAAGTCGTTCCTGGATTGATAATTAATGTAGGATAAATAGGTGTTAAAAGGATACCTTTTATACCTCAACACATATTTTATTTCTTCTCTCTTGGTCTAGGGTTATAGGTTCTTTGATCTTCTTCAACAATTAGAGGATCATCGGTTCTAGAAGGAGGAGAGGAATGCATGTCTAGAACAAGATCCAGTATTGAGGTAATAATATTATCCAGAGATGCAATTACTTGATTTGTTTGTTTCAAGGATAATGATGGAGGACATGCCTGGAAGGACCAGGCCCCGCAAGCATAGATGACAAATCTGAAATAAAAAATGAAAGAGAGGAGGGGCTGTCAAGAAAAGTACCCTCTTTCGGCAGTATTTTTGTATCCAAGGTTGTCTCCATAGTTGCAGCTTGAGTAAGGTCCTCTTCCATTCCTGGTGCTGGAACCTCCACCTCTTCAATAATAGTGTCATTATTCTTTCCTCTGCCTCTTGCAGAGGATCCTTGTGACTTTGATATGTTCCTGATTCCTTGCTGAGTTTATCCCTAGCTATATTTCCATCCTGCTTATTCTTTTCTTTCCCCTTTTTGTGTTTCCTCCTCCTCCTAATACTCAAAGGGAAAGCTTTAGCCAAGTTTCCATACTGATGACATTTGTGGCATCTAAACGGAAAATGTTCATAGTCAAGAGCTTGAATGAAAGACCAGTCCCTGTATTATAATTGAATTTCTTCTATTAGCCCTTATTTGGGGTTTAAATGAACCAAAATTCTAGCAATGACTTTCTCCCTTGTCTCCTTGTAGGACATTTCGGCTTCTAGGAAGTGCCCGAGCTCATTCCCTATTTCCTTAAAACAAAATTCTAACCAGAGAAGGTGTGGGAGCCTCGGGAGCCTAACCAAAATTGGGAGGTCTACCACCTTCTCCCTTTGTGCATCAAACATAGGGCTCCATATTTTAAATAAGATTGGGGCTCGCCCAAACCCGCATTTCCTCTCCAGAACTGACTGAACCATTTCCTTGCTCTGGAGTTTTATCATGAAACATCCATTTGTTAAGTTAATAGCCTCGAATTGATGATCTAGAGCCTCCTACCATGCCTTGGCTACCCACTCCTTCAGATGATTTGCTGAGAGCTTTTTTCCTTTGGAGCTCCCAACCAAAGTAAGTTTCGTTGTCTCCATAGCCTCATCTACCGAAATGTCAATTCCCAAAACCAGGCTAGGAATATTTTCCTTTTGCCTTACCACTTTTTATTTATTCCTTGAGTTTCCTGGATGGTCTGAAGCTCCATCAGAATCATGGGTTAGACTACCTCATTGGTTGAGGGCCTATACTGTTGCGTCTGCGATTGTGCCCAAATCCCCTTGCCTTTTTATTGGGTCTCCACAATCCCCACCTTTTTGGGACAGTAATTCCAATCCTAACCCCTAAGCTAATTACCCCAAAGAATGTTTACTTCCTTTGATTAGGTCTTGAGAAATAATGCTCCCCCGATGTCCCCCTGCTGCTGAAAAAATTCCTTCCCGGTTTTGGGTCTATGCCAAAACCCTCCTATATCTTGATATGGTGTCTGAAATGCTCCCCAAACCCTCCTCCCTCAATAATCCTTGGAGGTGCTTCTCCTCTTCGCCCAGGTTTCTCAGAGGTCTGCATGCTCCCAAGGACTCCACCACCCCACTTTTCTATATTTTCAAAGAGGTTAAACCTCCTCCAAAACATGATTTAAGACCCGTATTCTTCAAAAATCCGTAGCTTGCAACGATGTCCTCAAGTCCTCCTGTCAATTGGAAAGACCACTGAAAATCCAGAGCCTTACCTTTAGCCAGCTGATCCCCTACTCCAACCCTAGATAAAATGGGTATCTCTAGGTTTTTCATAGGGATTCCAGTCATTTACAGGGTCCCTTTCACCATGCTGGTTAGGGCTTTTTCCAATGACGATGAAAAACATTCCTGCTTCCCCTCCTCTCCCGAACCTCCAGAATTCCATCTACCCATTCCAGCTGGCCAAATGAAATGCTTCAAGTTATGGTCTCTGACTTCCAACCCCCACATAGTTAGTATATCGCTCGACTCGGGATCCACATCCACCTTCTCTAAACCGTTGACCATGGTTTCCTCAATCCTCTGTGTCAGTAGTAGTTGTTCCGTTCTCCTGATCACATTCACACCGGGCACATGCACCTTCTGACTGTAACTTATAACCTTCTACCTTGCTGAGAAAATGGTAAAATAAAAAAACAACGAGGTTTTGGATATTAAAAACCATAATACCCCTTACCCCATGTTTGAAAAGGTGTGTTACCTGATGCGCCTTCAGTCTTCTACCAATCGTCACCATTTGTTTTCCATCCATGACCCCCATTTCCAGGTACCGCCTTAGCCCAGCGGCTTCATCCACGTCGCTATCGAAATAGTCAAGCCATGGCGTTGTTAGGGTTTCAGCGCTTGAGTCCCATCCCAGTTATATTTCTCTTGCTTAGCTATATCTCTTTAGATCTCTCTTCTTGTTAATCATTTAGGTATAGCTTAATTGTAAGAGAGTTGTTATCCTCTCCTCCTAGTATTAATTCTACTTGTGACTAACTAATTGTTTATTGGGGTTGGCAGGGTAGATCTCATTCTTTCCTATGGATTCGAGGTTGGGAGCATGGGTGTATGGAAGAAAAAAAATATATGTTTATTAGTATTTCTTTCTGAGTTTTATGGGAGGTTATAAATAAACATGTTTGCTTTTTTTCTTTTACAACAAAATATTTAACTTGCAATATAGTTTCTTTTACAATTTTTCAATGCAGTCACATGGAAATTAACCTATGATGTAACTAATGACTACATTTTAATATATGTAGTGGTTTTACAATCACATTTATGGAAATATTGCTAAAATAAATGAAGAAATAGAGAATTGAAGTTGCAATGAATTTGAATAATGTAACAACTTTCGTTTAAAATACCATTTAATAAAGTTAATAAAGGAAAAATAAGACGAAGGTCATGGGACATGTATTCCAAGTTGAATGTTGGGAAAAAAATCCTAGTGGGTGTTCGCTTCAATTTATTATCGCTAAGGAAATTGGAAAAGGCACTTGAAAGGAAAAGAGGAATTAGTTGGTATTTTGTTTATGAAAATAAAGGAAAATAGGAGAAAAGGGAGGTGAAAGATCACAAAATTGCATGAGAGGAAAATTGAGGGAAAAATAGAGGAAATTGGAGAAAATGGAAACCTCAATGATAAAAAGGCTTTTGAGGATCATTTCATACCTTTTGTTTGTTAGTTTTAGCTTAGAGCTCTATTTATTCTTTTGGGCCTAGTGATCCCTTGACCTGTTTTAGTAGGATTGTGGTAAAGACTAGCGGTGGAGGTTTTGTAATCTCTGGGAAGCCATGGTTGTTTTTTTCTTGAGTCCCACATTCATGCTTAGAATATGGCACGAGGGTGATTGGTGGAAAGAAAAATTAGGTTCAAATCAATATATGGTCAGGTGGTATGTGGAAGTCCCTGATTTGGTTGGCTTTTTCATATGTTAATAAGAGTTATTTTCCTATTATATCTCATGATTATATTCTCCTGTTATTATGTGGATTTAATGGTTGTTCTATCATGTTTATTATTCTTGTATATGTTGGTTATAAGAATGGTTTCATAGTAGGTTCTAGTTATGACTCTTAACATGTTTTGATTAGTTGATGAATGGTTATTGAATACATGAAGTAATAGATGTTATTGTTACTATTATGAGAGTGCATTAGACATTCTTGATGATTCTTATATAGGAATCATACCTCTATGTTCATATTTTCATTCATGACCTGTAGATTACGTGTTCTCAATATGTTTGCCGAAATGATTGTCATGGTTAAGTTTGGTGAGGTCAATTTTTTAATCAAGTTTTGTATAAATAACTTTGTATTGATGTTATTTATCATTTTAAAAGTCTCATTAAGTTCTAGGAAGTGGTCTAGATACAATCGCTAAAAATGTGGCATTGATTCGGGGGTCGCAGGCTCAAAACCGAAAAATTTGGACTACAATCGCATGGTTTCAGTGTTATGAATACTTTCGAAGGCCTAAAATCACATGGATGCAGTGTTATGTCTATGAATTGAATTATAGGTCAATGAAAAACCTATTTAGTTTAGGATTTTGGCACTGGGAGTGGTTGTTTGGCCTCTGAGTGTCCTGTAAGTCCTGTAGGATGTTAATTTGTGATTGATAGGTTTAGTTGTCAACCCCAATTCCATAAGTGAAGCTTGTAGGTTATGTCATGTTATAGTAAATATTATTCTCATGTTTACTTTGGAAGCTCCATGAAATTGGGTAAATGTGGGAGGGGGGGTTACAAATAAGATGCAATATCTATAGTAATTCTTTGGAGGATATGATTTTTTGTATTATCATGCATTTTTTTGTTGTGTGCTTGTACTTTATTTACTTCTTATTCCTCTATATTTTACCATAACTTTCAATAAACAATTGCTCCCATAGGCTTTAAGAGGGGAGCCTATGTTTTTTTTGTTTAGAAAATTGTGTGTGAAAGTTGGAATTCATTTTTTGTCACATATTTTAGGTTATACACACTATGTGATTCCATCCATGGCAGAACACATAATTGTGTTGTATGGTGTATTGTGACTAAACTATGGACATACAAACATTTTGAGACTAAACCTTTTGGTCATTCCTTACAATCGAAAATCCATTATTTTTACTACAATTGTTAAATATATCAATTGCATTTTTGGGTGAAAAGATGATGTATTTGCACCATTGTTTTACATATTTTATGGTATTGATATTCAACCGCTGAATTTTATAAACTCTTTATAATTCTAAATTCCAACATTCAGAATACGGTTGTTAGCCAAACATATCTTCATCAGCTTCGTTTATAGGGTAAAATGATGATGTCTTTGCATCACTATTTTTATTGTTATATAATGTTGATATTCAAGAGTATTAGGTCCTAGGATTTTGTTTTTTTTTATAATTAATTTTCATTAAATTTACGGAAATTTTTTGTTACAAATGTTACTTGATAAATCTATTATATAAGGAAAAAACAAAGGCAAAAAAATAAAAGAATTGCATAATTGATTAAATATGTTTCTTATATTGGAATTCTAGATGGATGGTCTGTAAAGAAAAAAATATTCAATAGTAACATGTAACCCCAACACAGTTGCTTGGAAGAAAATTTGTGCAGTGCATAGTCCAGTCGTGAAAAGGAAGGGCATGTGTACTTCAATGGAAAATTGGGTCTCCCTAGGACATGCAACCAAATCAAATTAATGATCATGTATCAAGTCACATAAGTTATAGCTATCGAATAATACAAGATAGAAGATCAAGTATTGTGCTTTGAGAACTAAAGCCAAAAGGTTTGAATCTTGATTGGATTATTTAATGGGAATTGTCCTAACTGAAACAGACTTGTATTATGTATAATTAATAAGTAGGGAACTAGGACTATGGAATATAAGACATAGGAAAAAAGATAGGGAGAGTTGGGGATACTTAACAAAGCTAACTATGTGAGCCAATTGCGGTACTCTTGTAAGAATTATGATCTTTGTGCTTGTTTATTAAATATCATTTATGTTTGAATAATAAAAAATATTCTTCTTTACTTTCTTTCCTGGTGTTGTTATTTTTTTCCTCTTTAGAACTGTTTTTGTGGCTATTTGTGCATAGATTATAAGTTGTTATTGTTGTAGATTTTAATTGTTAAGAAGAAAATTTAATTAATGTATAAATAATTATGCATGGTTGATCAAGTGACAATTGGTTTCACACATATTTCAACACATGTTTTGGTATGAAAGAAAAATTTTTCGCTAAAATAGGAAACATTTTTTTATTGGGAAGTGGGATATAATAACTTTTGTTGAATTTTCATAGTTCAAATGGTCTATGGGTTAGATATGTTACATATTTTATAGAGGGTGCGCCTTTCTAGTAGATAAAATGCAACTAATTTCAGGAAAAAATAGGTTTGTTGAAGGGGATCAATCAGTTTCCATGGAGGGAACAAAGTCGACAAGTCACTTGTCTAGGGAACCCCCCTTGGGTAGAGTTGATTTCTCCAACCTTAGTGATCCAACTCTAGTTTAGTTCATTTCCATAACATTATTTAGGGTCTTTGAAATTTTTCTTCTAATTCACTACTTTGGAAAAGAATTAACCAACTTACATATCCCATCCTCCATTATCTTGTGATGTTGTTATTAGACTCACAAGGAAACAAGAGCTATTCAGTTTTGACTTCCTATAATCTGCATGATATACAATCTCTGTTGTAGTATATATTGCGAGTTTCACATGAAGTCGATGTCTATAATTATAACAAATATTTTCAGAAAGAAAAGTAAAAAATAAGGAATCGATTAAATTGATGCAAATCTTATAGTACTGTGTGTAACTTCAAGGTTATTATCCATTTTTATCTTTAGACATCATTTGTTAAAGGTTGATACCATTCAGAAGTAGAATTTGGAATTGGGAAATCAAGTGCACATTGAAGGAGTATGTTTGTGAGTTCATTGGTATTTGAAAATTTCTAACTTCAATCTCATATAATTACAAAGGTTTGTAATTTAGTGAAAAATTTCATCTGAAAATTGGGAAGGAGACTAAGAATTTTAGAAATTCTTTCAAAAGTATACTTATGCATTATAATACTAGATCTCAAGTGTGATTATGTTAGCTTTGGAATTCTTGTGATATTTATTTTCTACTACGAGTGAGAATCACATTAAAATTATATTACTTTGATTTTGATGATTATGACCTTGATTTTCAATGAAAGTGATGTATGATAGTAATTATTATCTATTTTTATAATTAACTTAAGAAGACAAAAACAAGGAATTTTACTAGTTTCCCATGCTCTTGTAATAAATATTGATGAATAATGTGTAGAAACATTGAGGCCATATTTGATAATAGAATTTATCTGTATTCAATAGTCCTTAATCAAGACCAAACTTCATTAGATAACTAAATTCACATATAAATTAAGATATTAAAAATTCATTAATGACCAGGGAAAATCTCAAGTAGTTGAGGTAACTTTCAATGTCAATGATGAAACTTGAGTTCAAACCCTTAAATTTGAAGATAAATCACAAAAAACCACATACTTGATGAAGTTTGGGTCACTACTTAAACTCGTGATCATTCTCAAAGGATTGAAGTGACTTTCATTGAAAATCTTATCTTTCCTAATGAATTCCTTTATTAAGACTTGTGTTGCATCATTTTTGTTGCAACATCCTCTAGTCATTATTACTTGGATACTTTTCATATGTACAATATTCCATTGACTGCTTTTTCATATATATATATTGATTATTTAGAACCCCTTTATACTAGTTAATTACATCAAACGTTAGTACGATGGGGTTCTAAACCCACCTTATATGTTTCTTGGGCGGGGGGGGGGGGGTTAAACCCTTTTTATAAGTTGCTACAAGGGGGTTATAAAGTTACCCTCATAAGTTGATACAACAGGGGCCCCTAATGCCCCCTAAAACTGCTACAAGGGAGCTCCTAATATCCCCAAAAGTTCACATCTCTTAAAAATTGGCCCTAAAATTCTTAAAATTTAGAGGTGATGCTTTTCATTTTTTGTGGGGGGGTTCAAAAAACTGCCCCCAAAGGTCACTTTTCAAGGGGGGTTCCAAATTAACCATCCCCAAAACTGGCTTTTTTGCGGTTATTTATATCTCTTTAAAAATCACCCCTAAAAGTATTTACTTTTAGAGGAAATGTTTTTGAGGGCGGGGGGAGGGGGGGGGGGGGTTAAAAACAACCCATAACACTAACACACACACTCATCCCCCAATTCCACTTTTGGAGGTGGATAACGACCCCACTAAAATTCCTATTTGTAGTAGCGTAGTAATGCATATTTCTCTCATCTTGACCCTATATTTATTGATATTTGGCAATTGACCATACACACAATTAATGGAAATAATAATGTTGTCAAAGAATGTGGCTAAAAACAAGGAAGGCTAACAGATAACTCACCAGGGTCAACAGATGAATTTACCCCTTTTGTATTTTACCAGAAGCCTATAACAACCTATTGCCCTGTGCCATATGCCATTCAACAGGAAAAAGATGCCTTCAACCCTTTGCCTTTCACCTGGGAAGGGGCCTTAAGCCACGGAAGGGCCAAAAGGATCGGTCAGCAAGGAGGGGGAAGTTAGGTGTAGCGCACAGCGTGAACATGTTTTCACCCATTTCCCAAACTCCACCTTTCCAAGTTACAAATACACGAAAATAGAAGTAAGGACCCTTAAATACATACCCGAAAGAGAGTTCGCCCATCATATGATACAATAAATAAGAAAATAAAAATAAGGCAAAAGAAACTAACCCTTCACACAATACCCAAGAGGATACAGTTAACCCAATGAATGGATTCTATTTTCTGCAGTGTTGTGGCTCCCTCCATACGGGGTTACCCCTCCCTTGTGAAAGGGGTAGGAATTTCTTTCCAAATCATACTCCTCTAATTTCACCATCCAATTAGCCCATCTTCTTGAATGGTTGAACCTCCTTGATGAGAGGATTTAGCGAGCACCAGACGTGAGAGAAGGACCCCATCATACGCGATAGGACCCCTTAAACAGTGAAAACACCTTCCATGGGCCCAAACCTTTCTGGTGGGCTGTGTACCATGAAATTCATGATTGTTCCCTTGTATTCCTAAGTCCTTCAATCAATATTGTTCATTGATTTGTATATTTTATAATATGTGTTTGTGAGTTGGGATTTTTCTTTGGGTTATTTTTTTTATGCCTCTACTATGGGGTTGATCTATTGATTTAATTTTGGGTTTTTAGCCATCAAAATTGTGTATAATAAATTTGCAATTAAATAGAATAAATTCTGATTTTTTTTTAATTAAAGGAAAATGAAACTTGACCTACCTATTATCAAGAAACCTATGAACCAAGCCTTTAGACTTAGATGGCATACCTTTTATCTACAAACTTATGAATTAAGCCTTTGGAATTGGATCATTTATGAGGAGCATGCGCACAATCGCCATGAGGAGCATGGCAAACATTCAGTGGATACAACAATCGCCATGGGAAATAATGAGACACCATGGGCCCTATTTTAGTTTTTTATGAACAATAAATGTGCATGCCTTATTTTCTACAGGGTATAGACGTCCGCATTATTCAAAAACTAACATGTGCATGGTGCTTGTCCAGGTCAGTAACTTGATGTGGGGGTTTAACAAAAGCCAAATCTAAAAAAAAATATGCTAAGAATGCGCATTCAGCACAACTTTCTTACATCAAAATATATAGTCAAAATTATAAAAATATTTTTTTATATATATTAATATTGTTAATTAATAATAGTAATTATAAATATAAATAATTTTATATGATAATAATATTAATAATAAATATATTAGAAAAAAAATATTTAATTAATTTATAGCAAAAAAAATAATAAATATTTTTTTATATTTATGAATTATTAATCAAATTAATATTATTAAATATTATTGGTTATTTAATATTATGTAATAACAAAAAGAACACCTGTGTGTGTGTGTGTGTGTATATATATATATACAATAAAATGTGATAATATATTTCGATCATGTTGTTTAACAATCTAACCTAGTCGCACTAGGTTTAACATTTAAAGGTTACACTGAAATTTATTGCAATAGACAAATGGATGTTTTTTACTAAATGATCATATATAATTAATTAAAGGGCAATGTAAATGGACAATTCAGAACACTTGTTTTTCATTAAAACTCAAGATACTGTTCAAGACATTGTTATATTTAGGAGTGAATAATTACATGATGTTATTGTTTTTGAGTTGAGAGATTTATTTTATAACTTAGTATGAGGGGATGTGTAAGTTTGTTTGTTCTTGGTTTGTTGAAGCCACACACCATAGAAAAGGCATCCCCCACTAGCACCTAAATTTGCTAAGTATCTTTGGAATGATTTTTCCCACCATTCCTAAGATACTTAAGCAATATGATTCTTGTAACTTAGGAAAACACAACAAATAGTTTTTTCATGATTCTCATTCTAGAGCACATAGAAATATTGAACTCATGCATTATGAATTTTATGGCACTATGCCTATTCCTTCTACAAATGGTAATAAATACATGATGAATTTTATTAATGAATACACCAGAATGTGTTGGGTATATATGTTGAAGAAAAAATATGAATCTTTTGAAACTTTCAAAAACTTTCATGCATGGATTGAAAAAAATACACAATCTTAGATTGGCATGGGATCCAACATAAAATATCAATGCCTTATAATCCCCAAAAGAATGGTGTAGCTAAAAGAATGAATAGGACAATCCAAAATAGTGCACGTTCAATGATGTTTTTCAAAAATGTTAAATTGATGTTTTGGGATGATATAGTTTATATTAAAAACATATTTCCATATCATGCTCTGAAATACAAGATTCCCTATGAAATGTGGTATGCAAAACTTCCTTTGGTGAGGAATCTTAGGGGATTTGTTTCCACTATTTACCTTCATATCTAAGGAATAGAGAAATAAACTTGGTGTAAGGAGTCAGAAATGTATCTTCTTGTGGTACTAAAATGCCTCCAAAACAAATCATCTGTATGATGAAGAAAACAAGAAGTTTATATTATCTAGAGATGTGATATTTCTTAAATCTTCCAAGAGAGATAATGTTGCTGTGCGGCAGCTTGATTGTTTGGAAAAATTCAGGCATGCAAAATATTTTCAGGAATTTGATAATTAGATTACACATATTGAAGGGGGGTTCCCTGTCCTACATAAATCTGTGGAATCTCCTTCCCAATAACTCTCTCCCCCTCATGAAGCTCTAACCATTGATTAAGAAGACAATTGGAGTCATGTGATTGATAGAATTAGAAGGATAAATATTCAATCATCTCAAAATTAGTCAAATGAATAGTCATTAGGGGAATTTTGAGGTCTAAAATGGGCCTCCTAAGGAAATTATAAAATAATAGTGGAAATAATAAAATAATATTAGATTGCATCATCAAATTTTAGAGGGAAAAAACAAAAAACAACCTTTTCAACTCATATTTTCAACTTATCTCCCTATGGTTTTACTCAAAATTCGAGCAGGAACACTCATTAGATGCAAAATTTGATTCCTCATCCAAGGAGTAGCCATGTTGCATACTTTCGATGGACTCTACTACATGAAAAATGAGAAATACATGAAAAACATGATTCCAATCATGTTTTTTCATGTATTTCTCATTTTTCGTCTAGCAGGGTGCATCAAAAGTATGCAACATGAGTACTCCTTGGATGAGAAATTAATTTGTGCATCCAACGAGTACTCTCGCTCGAAATTTGAGTAAAAAATTAGGGAGATAAGTTGAAAAATTAGTTTTATTATTTTTTATTCTAAATTTTACTATTTTACCCCAAAAATGGCGAATCATCCCCCATGGTTGACATCATCATCTTGAATCCCAATTGGTTCTTATAAAGTTTATTTTGGTTGTACATTTTTCTTAGGAGGCCCATTTTAGACCTCAAAATTTCTCTAATGGTGGGCCATCTCAAAAAGGTCCTCCAAAATGGATCTCCAATACACTTGAAAGTGTTCATCCTTATGAGGTTAGAAATACAGGAACAAAATCTCTACTGGAGTGAATGTATGTGATGTATATGATTTTAATTCACCAGTTGTTATGAAATATGTGTCTTGTGATTGTGAATTAAATTTTTTTGTAGATATCAAACCAAATTCCTTCAAAGAAACTGCTTCTCGTGATTAATGGAAAGAAGCAATGTAGAAAGAGTGTGACACTCTCATAAATAATGGAACTCAGAAGCTAGTGGACCATTCATTGGGAACCAAACCAATTGGCTACAAGTGGGACTTCAAAAACACGTATAAAGCAGATGGCTCACTTGAAAAGAATCAAGCTAGGTTTGTAGAAAAAGGTTTTGCATAGAAGTAAGGGTTCAATTATGAGGAGACTCTTTCCCCCTAGAAAAATGGGATACCATCTGGAATATATTTGACTTGGAAGCTTAGAATGGTTGAAAATTACATCAAATGGATGTAAAAAGAGATTTCTTCAATGGATATATAAAATAATAGGTTTCTATGTCTCAACCAAAAGGATTTGTTGTGAAGAGACATCAGTGCAAAGTATGTTGTCTTTTTAAATCCTTGTACGACATCAAACAAGAACTATGAGCCTGGTCTGAGAAATTTACTGAGCATCTTTTGAAACTAAATTTCAAACACTATGATCTTGATGATGCAAATTTGTTTGTTAAAAAAGTTGGAAAAATAATGTATATATTTTGGAGTATGTAAATGATCTTTTGATGATAGGTAACAATGAAAATGTTATTGCATCCATAAAGAAATAATTGAGGAAAGGTTTTGAAATGACATATTTGGGATTATTTCACTACTAACTGGGTATTGAAGTAACCCAATGTTTGAAGTTTATATTACTCTCTAAAAATAAGTACATTGGATATATGTTGAACAAATTTGGCATGGATGAGTGAAATCCTTTGACCACTCCAATGGAACAAAATTTAAAGCTTACATCCACAGAAGGAAATGAATTTGACGATGCAACAAAGTACAAAAATATCATAGAAAGTCTTAACTACCTTAATACTACCAAATCAAACATTTCATTCATTGTTGGAATCCTATCCATGTTTATGTAAAATCCTTGTGAGGGTCATTGGTCTACTTAAAAAAGAGTTTTATGGTACTTTAAGGGAACTCAAGACTTTGGAGTCAAGTATACGTAGCTGGATGACTTCAAATTTTTTGGATACGCTGATTCATACATTGATGGGGATAAATAAAATTGAGTATCTACTTCAGGTTATGTTATGAGTCTTGGATAGGGAGTTGTATCCTAGAGGTCATGCAAACAATTAGTTATAATATATTCCAAAAATGAGGTAGGATATGTGGCAACTAGAGAAGCAATGAAGGAAATTATATGTATTACGAAAATTCATGAATATTTGTAGGAGAAGAAGTGCAATGTACTCCTATTTTTATTGGAAATACTTTTGCAATAAGGTTGGCCAACAACCCAATGTTCCATGATCAAACCAAGAATATAAATACAAAGTATAATTTGATTCTAAATCATGTTAAGGATAAGAATATTCCACCTACGCCATTATTCCATAAATGAGCAGATTGCAGACATCTTCACCAAAGTGATTGAAAGACAAAAGTTTGAAAGATTCATAATGATGATTGCACTCACCAACATCCCTTTCAATTAAGGGGGGGAATGATGGCACCTAATCTTTAGGGATTGGGAAATTATTGTAAATATCATCAAAACACAAATGATAATATGAAGAGACATCAGAATACAAAGTCCAATACTATCCCTCTCCTTGTATTTATTCATGATTTACCTAATAGAATGCATCATTCATGGAGTTACCAATTCCTAGCCTGACAATATTAAAGGTATTTATTTTTTCTATCTGATTTTGTCTATGATTTTCTCTTCATTTTGTGCTTATTTTTGACATTTCTATATTTATTAATGAAGAATAGGGTATTATGTGTCTTCCATAATGGTAGAAACATGAGTGAACTTCTAAATCTACCCTTCCTGGTCAAAAATTTGGGATATTTGATGCTTCTCTTAAAAATATAAATCCATGTACTTAAGACAAATTAGGGAATTTGATGTTAGGTCTTCCATTCCACCTTCATGTTCTTGAAAGTAGCTAGTTAGTGTAGTTGCAATTTTCTCTCTTCATGGAAATGAACTAGTTTTTTTTTATAATTTTCTTGAATTTATGATGGGACACAACAAATTATATTTATTTATTTCCCCTAAAGTCATCGTGAAATCAATAAGGCCTACAGTGTGAAATCAAAAGATCTTAAAGATTCATGATATATAAAATTATGATGAATATAGTTTAAAAAGTATAGTATCTATATATATATATATATATATATATATATATATATATATATATATACTTTTAAAACTATATTCATCATAATTTTACATGCGAACATTGTTCGAAACATTCTATGGCATCTAATCATTCATCAAAGTGCCTTGAAAAAGAACCGACATTGGATGTAACCACCCCATCCCATATTGACCCACTTTAACTAGCTTGTCAGTGTAAAAATGAGACAAATAGCTACTATTACATGAATCGACCTCCATTATTCAGTTATAGATGTGTAACCGACAACTAAACCTATCAAACACAAACTAACATCCTACAGGAATTATAGGATACTCAAAGGCCAAACAACGACTCCTAGTGCCCAAATCCTAAGTTAAATAGTTATTTCACTTACTTAAACTCCCAAACGCAATAATAACACTACATCCATGTGACTGTAGGCCTCTATCTTCATGCATAACAATGTATCCATGTGACTGCAGTCTAAATTTCTCAGTTTTGATTCGACGACCCCGAAATTAGTGCCACTTTTTGAGGGCTTGTCTCGATACCACTATCCAGAAATTAATGAAACTTTCCATAATGATAAAATCCATCAAGAAAAATATAAATATACAAATTTGAGCCACAAAATTGACGTAACCAAGACTAACCAAGATAATCATTTCGTCAAACACTTTGAGAACATGTAATCTACATGTCATGAATGCATATCTGAACATAGGTCTTTGATACCTATCTGAGAATCACTAAGAAGGTACACTTCCCTCTCATAATAGCTCCAATAACATATATTATCTCATGCATTCATTAACCATTCATCATCAGAGTCAAACATATAGAAATCCATAGCTAGAACCTTTTATGAAACCATGATTATAACCAACATATAACCATAATAAATACCATGGTAAAAAAACCATCAAAGCCACATGATAACAAGTGCATTTACTCGTGAAATTATTAACATATGCATAATCCAACCAAGTTAGGGACTTCCACATACCACCCAACCATATACTGAGTTGAACCAAGAATTTCTTTCAGCCAATCACCCCCATGCCATATTCCAAGCATGAATGCGGGACTCAAGACAATAAAAACTAGGGCTTCCTAGAGATTAAACCACCTCTACCCTCAATATTTACCACAATCGTGCAAAAAATGGTCGAGGAATTCCTAAGCCCAAGTAAGCACATAAACAGCCAGGCTTTACTGCAATCCCACCAAAACCGGTTATACGATCACTAGGCTAAAAAAAACACATAAAAAACCAAGATTTACCACAATCCTACCAATAACGGTTAAGGGATCACTAGGCCCTAAACAAGTTTGCATGCCTCAAAATTTCTTCACCAATACCTTGAGGGAATTTTCTAGTCTCCACCCTCAATCTTTACCACAATCTCACCAAAACTTGTCAAGGTATTCTTAGGCCCTTGGGAATTTTCCGAAGGCCAGCACATTTATTTCCAAAATCATTTGGAAATCCAGAGCTCAACCAAGTAAAATAACCCCATCACACCATGGATATCCGGAAATGGCAAGGTAAGGCTAAAAACATTATCACACCTCACAAAACCCATGCCATTAACAATAAGAGAACCAAATGCATACATGCATTAAAAACCAAGCTAGAAAATCACACATGAAACATGTTACCTGCAAGTATTCATGTTGAAGCTTCCTAATCCAACTTTTCCTTCATTTCCCCTTGCTTTCCTTGGATTTTTTTTCCTTCCTTTCCTTTCCTTTCTCCAATGCTCTATTTCTCCAAGAATGCTCTAAGTGTGTAAGAGCATGCGTGAGAGAGATAATAGAAGAGAAATCCAAGATAAAACTAAAAAATGTACCAACTAATCCTCGGAAGCCTTTTTATAATTGAGGCCTCTATTTTGTCCAATCTCCTCTATTTTTCCTTAAATTTTCCTCTCTTGCAATTATGTGACCTTTCACCTCCACTTTCTCCTATTTTCCTTTATTTTCATAAATAAAATACTAATTAATGTCTCTTTAGCTTTCAAATGTCTTTTCTAATTCATTTTCCAATTTCATTAGACATAATAAACTGAAATTAACACCCAATAGGATGTTTTTCCCAACATTCATATTGGAATACATGTCCCATGACCTTGGTATTATTTTTCCTTTATTAACTTTTTTACATTAAACTTTAACCTGGGGCTATTACAGACCCCCCCACCCCTCCCCTTACGGGAACACCTTCGTCAAAGCTCTATGACACCTACCACCAGCAAAACCACTGAAAATTAAAACAAGCTACAAATGGAGCTCTATAGCCTAGCTCAATGCAGTATTTACAAGGAACAACCTAATCAAAATAAAAACCAACATGACAACATGACAACCATATCTCTTAATGGAGGTTTATAATACATAGCATTGTGGTATTTACAATAATAACCATACATTAATATATACATATAACAAAACAAAATTTCCTCAACCAAAAAATAATGAAGGATACATATCCCACATTTGATCAGTCATATCCCATCTAGCTTCATAGGGTCGAAAGTGCTTCCACTGCACTTTAAATTGCTCAATTTCTTGGTTTCAAAGAATTAGTTTTTCTCGTTTCAATATGAATTGAGATTATGGATGGATATATCATTCTAGATCCACCCACAATATAAACCTGTCAATCACATGATCACCATCCTTCACATATATTTT
This sequence comes from Pinus albicaulis, assembly GCA_034641835.2. Classification (NCBI taxonomy): domain Eukaryota; kingdom Viridiplantae; phylum Streptophyta; class Pinopsida; order Pinales; family Pinaceae; genus Pinus; species Pinus albicaulis. The sequence continues at coordinate 968,131,747 of CM076572.1, forward strand.
AAGAAATGGAACATGGAAAACAGCACGAACTTTCATTGTTAGAGGCAGTGCAAGTATGTAGGGAATTGTTCCAATCGTATGATGGATATTGAAAGGTTTGAAATAATGAGGTGCCAACTTGGCACATGATCCAATCCTCAAGGACCTCCTCTTGTGATTAATATGCAAATAAAAATGTTCCCTAACATGAAACTCCTTAAAATCCCTGTACTTATTTGCATAACTCTTCTGTTTTTCCTGTGCTACCTTTATATTTTGCTTGATTACATTAATTTCATGTTCTATATTTTCCAACATTTCGGGTCCTATAGTACCTTGTTCACTAGATGTTAGTATTACAAATCCCCTCTTACATTCCCTCAAACAGACTCATCCTTAGTGATTCCTGATACTCATTATTGTAAGAAAACTCAACTAGTGGAATATACTACTCCCATCTCCTCTATTGGTGCATAACGTACATCCTCCACATGTCCTCTAGAATCTTGTTGACCCTATCTGTTCTTCCATCTATATGTGAATTATAATTTGTACTAAAGGCGAAATTTGTACCCAAACCTGCAAATAACTCCTTCCAAAACCTAGAAGTTATCTTGGCATCTCTATTTGACACAATATTCTTAGGAATACCATATAATCTCACAATCACCCTGATAAATAAATGTTCTACCCCACTAGCTTAATAAGTAGGCTTGATCACTATGAAGTGAGCTACCTTAGTCAACATGTCAACTATGACCATAATGGAGCCATGTTTTCTAGATAACTTTGGAAAACATGTGATGAGATCCATAGAAATGACCTCCCATTTCCATTCCAAAATTGGAATCGGCTATATTAAAACATCTAGATGCTTGCACTCTGCTTTTACCTATTGAAAATCCAAAAACCTTGTGATGAACTCAACTTCATATTTATTCATATTCGACCAATAGTATAATTTATTCATAAATCTTAGAGTTTTATGATATCCTGGATGGCTTGAACACGACTTAGCATGAAATTCCCTCAAAATAAGCCTCTTGATATCACTGTTTTATGGTACATAGATCTTGTCCCTAAATCTAACCAAACCATCTATCGTGATATGATAGTCCACATCCTCTTCACTAGTACCCTGTTGTTGTAACTTTTCTTAAGCTCCATGTACTTGTCATGTTGTTGTCCTTCCTGTAATATCCTATCCTATAAATCTATCTCATATGAACTCATAGTTGCTATGTGATTTACCTATAATCTTCTGCTAAGAGTAGCTATAACACTATTCCTTCTACCCTTAATGTACTTGATCTCAAAGTCAAACTCGCTGAGCATGGCCAAACACCTAGTTTTCCTAGCATTTAGATTAGGTTGGTCAAAAAAAATCTCTTCCCACTGTGATCACTCATCAACACAAACCTCCTACCAAGAAGATAGTGTCTCCACATCTTCAATGCATGAATTATTATCTCCAACTAAAGAAAATGCATCACATAGTTTTTCTCGTGCTCGTTTATTTTCCTTGACTCATAACATACCACTTGGCCTTCTTGCATTAGGACTCCACCAAGTCCTCTCTTGCAATAATTTGTACATACCACAAACTCTTTGTCTGGATATGAAATATTTACAACTAGGGAATTTGTAGGAAACTGCTTCAGCTGCTCCAAACTAGCTGCAAATTCCTTTATCCATTCAAATTTATTTCCTTTCTTTTGCAACAATGTAATAGGATAGGAAATCTGTGAGAAGTTTTTTTGGTGTGGAGCTTGATTATCTTCTTTATTTAAATGTATTTTCATGTTGGGCCTGTGTTATTAATAGGGCGGCAACACCGCCTATTGTTTGATCATCGTCAGGGGGTTCCATGGGGTGGCGAAGACCTTTTCGAGACCCCCCCTAGTGGGGGGTTTCGGGGGCAGTTCCCCTGAAGCTAAAAACGTATGTAAAGTTCCCTTCTAAAATATTTTAATTTGGTAGTCAATCTGGGTCATTCATTAGGCAGATGATCTGACGGTAGAGGTTCTGTTTAATTTAGGGTTTTTTGTCCTAGAAGAGAACCCCTCTGTTGTATGAGGGTATTGTATTGCATCTATGTATGGTGTGCATACTATGTGCGATAAATAGCAAGGGGGACTATGTGAGAGAGAAGAGGGTATTACAACAGATCTGTTGTAGATTTTGTCTCTTCATTTTCTTGGATAATATAAAGGAAGGACTTGTTGTTTCCGTAGACGTAGCCCAAGTTGGGTGAAACACATATGTGTCTCTCATCTTTTATATGTTATTTATGTGTTTGTGTTTCTGCATTTTTTATGTGTTCCATTTCTCTATAATATATAATTTTCTAATAACTCATATCAGAGCCGAATGTCTATTTGGCTGACAAACTCGCAGGAAAGAAGGATTCCTAGTCCGAGTGGGAGAAATGGCAGAAGATCGTAGGTTTAAGGTTGAGAAATTTAATGGCCAAAACCACCCATTGTGGAAGATGCATATGGAATATTATATATATCTGAAATATATGTACCTACCATTGAGCAAAAAAACAAAGAAGTCATCGAGTATGACATACGCAAAATGGGAGATTCTCGATAGAAAGGCACCTCGAACAATAAGGTTATGCCTCGCGGCATCGCTAGCCTTCAATATTTCGAAGGAAATAACAACATAGGATTTAATTACGACATTGGCGAAAATATATGAAAAACCCTCAGCCTCAAATAAGGTATTTCTTATTAAATATTTATTTAATATGAAGATGTCACAAGGTGGATCTCTTGTTGACCATTTAAATGAATTTGATACGGTTACCAGTCAGTTAAGTTCTGTAGGGGTAAACTTTGATGATGAAGCTAAGCCTCTGTTAATTCTATGCTCATTGTCAGAAATTCGCAATGGTTTAGTTATGTCCATTAGTGATTTTGTCTTTGGATATAGTACTTTAAATTTTGATGATGTTGTTGGTGATATCCTTAGTGAGGAAATGTGACGGAAAAGCTCTGGTGAGACACCGGGTGATTCTTTGAGTGCAGAGACAAGGGGAAGAGAAATGGAAAGAGAAAAGAGCTCAAAATATCACAGTAAATTAAGGAAATGCATATCCAAGTCCAGATTGGGGATAATGTGCTGGAAATGCAGAAAGAAAGGACACCTGAAGAAAGATTGTAAATCTTGAAAGGGAAAAGAAGGAGACACGCAGTAAGAAAATAATCATGAAGAAAATGTGATAGGTGATGTGCTACAATATGCTTTGATTTTTTATTTATAAAATGTTACTGATTCTTCGGTGGTAGATTTAGGGGCCTCATTCCATGCCACACCCGATAATAAATATTTTCATGACTATGTTCAAGGATATTTTGGACAGGTTCATATGGGTGATGATAAACCCAGTAAAATCGTTGGAATGGCTAAATTTATTGTAAAACAGTAGAATGGAAACAAATGGTTTTGAAAGGAGGTAAGTCATGTTCCAGATCTGAAGAAAAATCTGATTTCAACAGGGTAGTTAGGCGGTGAAGTTTGTGTGACAAATTTCACAGATAAAACCTGGAAGGTCACTAAAGGAGCCCTTATAATAGAAAAAGGAAAAAAGGTTGGTACATTGTATTTATGCAATGGTATTTCTAACTTTTTTAATACTTTAACTTCCAAAGGAGAAGATGCAGCATTATGGCATTATAGGCTCAGACACATGAGTGAGAAGGGGATGAATATTATTCACTCAAGAAATTTGTTGTCGGGTTTGAAGAATATTGATTTGGATTTATGTGAGAATTATATTTATGGAAAACAGAAGATAGTCATATTTCTTAGAGTTGGGAAAGAAAATAAGAGCAAAAAATTAGAGCTTATGCATACATATGTATGGGGACTTGCTCAGGTATCATCTCTCGGTGGGTCTCGTTATTATGTTACTTTTATTGATGATGCAACTAGAAAAACTTGGATTGATTGTATTTAGAATAAATATGATATATTTGATACTTTCAGAAATGGAAATCTTTGGTTGAGATTGAGGCATGAAAGAATTTGAAGTCTCTAAGATCAGAAAATGGAGGTGAATATTTCAACAAAGAGTTTGATAGGTATTATTTAGAGCATGGAATTCGCAGAGAGAATAGAGTTCCAAGAACACCGCAAGAAAATGGAATGTCAGAAAGGATGAAAAAAACAATCATGGAGCGTGCAAGGTGCATGAGATTGCTTGCATGATTGCCTTTACAATTTTGGGCAGATGATGTAGATACTATTATTTATCTAATAAATAGAGGGCCGTAAAGTTCCTTGGATGGTGGTATTCCAGAAGAGGCATGGATAGGTAAAAACGTAAACTACTCCTTTTTAAAGCCTTTTGGTTTTGAGGCCTTTGTCCATATTAATAAAGAAAAAATAACAAAGCTTGAGGCAAAATCAAATAAATTTACCTTTATTGGATATGGTGTTAATGATTTTGGTTATCGGTTATATGATTATAAAAATCATAAAATCATTAGGAGAAGATATGTAATATTCAATTAAAAGGTATTGTATAAGAATAATTTGCAGGAAAACAAATAGGAAAGAGAAAACAAAGAATACACAGTTCCTGATGAAATCATAGAAAAAGTAAAGGTGTCTGAAAATAATAATAATCAACAACCACAACATCAAAAGGCACCGCAAACACCTGAAATGGTGTCATAAGATCTACCAGGATAAGTAGACCCACTAAACAATACTCTCATTCATTATATTATTTATTGTTGACTGATTCTGGATAACCCGAATGCTATGAAGAAGTAATGCATGTCGAAACCAGGAAGACGTGGGCATTAGCTATGAAAGAAGGGATGGACTCCTTAATACATAACTAGACTTGGGACTTAGTTAGGTTTCCTTTAGGTAAAACAACATTGCAAAATAAATCGGTTTACAGGATGAAGGAATAATATGGAGGAAAACAAAGGTGCAAAGCTAGACTTGTGGTGAAGGGGTTTGCACAAAAGAAAGATATTGAATTTGATGAAATATTTTCTCTTGTTGTTAAGATGACTTCAATCGGAACTATTTTAATTCTTGTAGCAGTGGAAGATTTGCATCTTGAACATTTAGATGTAAAGACAACATTTCTCCATGGATATTTGGAGTAAGAGATCTATATGCAGTAACCAGAAGGATATGAGGTCAAAGGGAAAATTAGTGTGCGGGTTAAAGAAGAGCTTGTATGGCTTAAAATAGGATCCAATGCAGTGGTATCTAACATTTTATAGGTTTATGTCTAAACAAGGTTATACTAGATGACACTCTGATCATTGTGTTTATATGAAAAAGAAAAATGATGGCAGCTATATTATATTGTTATTGTATGTAGATGACATGCTTGTTGCAGGGTCTAACATGAAAGAAATAAATGTGCTCAAAAGGAAATTCACAAGTTCATTTGCAATTAAGGATTTGGGAGCTACAAAACAAATTCTTGGTATGAGAATAACTAAAGACACAAAAAATTGAAAATTAACATTATCTTAGAATGAGTACATACAAACGGTGTTGAAAAGGTTTAATATGCAGAATGCAAAACTAGTTAGTACACCTTTGGCAATCCATTTCAAATTTCGTAAGGAGATGTGCCCCAATACCCAAGAAGAAATGGATTATATGTCTAAAGTTCCATATGCATCATTAGTTGGAAGCTTAATGTATGCAACGGTCTACACAAGGCCTAATATTGCACATGTAGTGGGAGTTGTAAGCAAGTACATGAACAATCCATGAAAATAACATTGGATGGAAGTGAAATGGATTCTCAGATATTTGAGAGTTACTACAAATCAAGAATTATTCTTTGTGGTTCAACCATTTCTCTATAGGGATATGTTGATGCATATATGGTAGGTGATAGAGATAACAGTAGGGGCACTACAGGGTATGTATTTATTGTAGGTGGAAAATCTATTAGTTGGGTTTCAAAAATGTAAAGAATTGTTGCACTTTCAACAACATAAGCAAAGTATGTTGTTGCTACAGAGGCTAGTAAAGAAATGATTTGGTTACAAAGGTTTATGGATGAATTTGGTAAGAAGCATGATATGGGCAGGTTATACAGTGCTAGCCAAAGTTCCATTCATCTTGCAAGTAACTCAACATTTAATTCTAGAACTAAACACATACAACTCAAGTACCATTACATACGGTAAATGTTGGAAGATGGACAGTTGAAACTGGAAAAGATATACAATATCTAGAATCTTGCAGATATGCTAACAAAAGTTGTAACCAGGAAGAAACTGAGATTATGCTCAATTTCAATTGGTCTTCAAGTATGATGATGAATATCAGAAATAGCCAAGTCCAAAGTGGAGTAATTGTCCAAAAAATTAAGCAACAGTGGAATTTCTACAATCAGTCTCCAAGTGGGAGATTGTTGGGTGTGGAGTCTAATTATATTCTTTATTTAGATGTATCGCTATTTTGGATCGTTGTTCTTAATGGGGCGCAAACGCCGCTCGTCTTTTGATCACCGTTCGGGGGGTCTATGGTGGGGGGGCGGTGACGACCTTTCAAAGCCCCCCCTAGCGGGGGGTTTTAGGGGAAGCACCCCTAAAGCTAAAAACATATGTAAAATTTCCTTGTAAAATATTGTAATTTCGTATCCAATCTGGGTCGTTCATTAAGCATATGATCTGAGGGTAGAAGTTATGTTTAATTTAGGGTTTTTTTCCCAAGAAGACAACCCCCCTGTTGTATGAGGGTATTACATCAGATACTTTGTATGTAATAGCAAGGGGTACTGTGTGAGAGAGAAGAGGATATTACATCGGATATTTTGTAGGTTGTGTCTCTTTGTTTGTTGGATAATATAAAGGAAGGACTGGTTGTTTCCGTGGACATAGCCCAAGTTGGGTGAACCACATATATCTGTGTCTCTCTTGTTTTAAATGTTATATATGTGTTTGTGTTTCTGCATATTTTATGTTTTCCATTTCTCTGTAATATATAATTTTCTAACAAAGTTCCTAATGAACCTCCTATAATAACCTACTAACCCCATGAATTATTTGACCTCATCCATTTTCCTAGGAGTTTCCATTCCATGATACTTCTAATATTTTCTAGATCCGCTACTATGCCTTCCTTGGAAACAACATATCCCAAGTAATGAGATTTTTTCTAAAGGAGATTCCATTTACTAAGATTGGCATACAGCTAATGCCATCTTAGCAATCTCCATATTGTTGCTAAGTGTTTGACATGCACTTCCTCATTCTTATAATATATCAATGTATCATCAATGAATACATTCACAAACTTGTCCAAATAAGGATGAAATACACTATTCATCAAACACATGAGATTAGCTGAAGCATTAGTTAGACCAAAAGAAACTACAAAGAACTCAAAATGCCCATACCTAGTCCAGAAAAAAGTATTATAGATGTCCTCTTATTTGATTTGTACATGATGATAATTTGATCTCAAATTATTCTTCGAAAACAGAGCTTCTCACTTCAACTTATCAAAAAAATCATTGATCCTCAACAAAGGGTGCCAATTCTTAATTGTCACCTTGTTTAACTGCTTGTAGTCAATGCATAACCTTAAAGTACCATCCTTCTTCCTCACAAACAACACTGGTGCATCTCAAGGTGATACAATTGGCCTAATGTATCCCTTATCAAGAATTTCATTCAACTGCAACTTTAGTTCCACTAACTTGGGAGTGCTCATCCTATAAGGTGCCTTTGATGTTGGTGTTTCCCCTGGTACCAACTCAATAGAAAAGTCCACTTCCCTATGAGGAAGCAACCTTGAAATCTCTATTGGAAATACAACATGAAACTGTTGTAAAACCAGATACCTCTTCAATACTTCTGCATCCTCAACATCCTTACCTTTATCATTGGAAACATGCACTACAAACAATACACATCCTTTCCTGCAACTGTGCTTTTATTGCATAGTTGTAACCTTTCTAACTCATGTTTCCTTCTTCTTACCCTCCAAGATTTTCTATTCTCCATTGTCATCCAAGCACTCAATGGCCTTTTCATAACAATTCACCTTAGTCCTATGAATATACAACCAATCCATACCCATAAGCATATTGTATGATCCAAATGGAAGCACATTTAGATGCATTGATGTAGGCATACCATTCAACTCAAATGCATAAGCTCATACCCAATGATGAACTATTTTCTTAGTACCTATATCCAACTACACCAACTAAGGCTTTGCATGCACTTATTTTATCAAACCACACTTATCCACCAAGTTAAGATTAACATAACTATAATTAGATCTAGGGTCAATCAAAATAGAAAAAGCTCAACCATAGAGCTTACCTTCTATCTCAATAATATATTCCTAGTGATATGCCTATCTCTTATCCAATGTTGCATAGATCTAAGGAATGCTCTGCCTAACATCCCAAACTGCCTATGCCTCCTAAGCACTATATATTTGAGGCCTACCACTATGATATGACAGAAAATACTTCTTGAGATGCTCCTTGCCACATATCAAACACTATAACTGTATCCTACCATCATCTTTATTCTATTGCTCTCCAGGCTATGATCCATGTGCCTTCTCAACTCCATTAGACTTCTTTTAAGGAACACCATTCTCTTTCTCACCTACATCTTGAGGTCTTGTTCGCTTCGGTAACCATTTACCTTTAGCTTTGTCATTCCCTTTCCAGCCCTGCTTAGATTCGGTCTTGGACTTCGATTGTTCATAAGAGTGCTTCAAATTTACAATGACTTCTTCCAGCAACTAAGGCTCATCATACTCAATTCAATCCTTAAATACTAATGCAAATCCATTGATAAATATCTGAAATTTGGCTTTCTCATCCTTAAGATACAACACATACCTCAACAAATCCAAGAACTTAGTTGTGTATTTCTCATTTTTCATTGATCCCATCTTCATCTCATAGAACTCTTTTACTTTACTATCATAGTACTTGTTCGACAAATACTTCTTTGTGAAGAACCTCTTGGATTCATGCCAACTCAACTCCTTTGTCCTGATGTCTTTGACATGCTTCACATCTTCCCACTAGATGTTTGTTTCCCCTTTGAGACTAAAAATAGCTATCCTAGCATTCATGTTCTCTGTATAATAATGTACCTCAAAGGATTTCTTCATACTAAGCAACCATGTCTCTGCATCCTCTAGTAACATAGTTACTGATCAAACCAGAAAATTACCTGGTACCCAATTTTTTGAGGTAGCAAAAAAAATACCCGGTTTTGAAAAGTGATGCAAAACCACCCTTTTTTTCAGAGCATAGTTTTGGCACTTTAAATTTTCTTGTGGTTTTTTTTTTTTTATAAATTCATATTGATTTAGAACATGAACTTTAAATTTTCTTTGATTTTTATTTTTTTAAATGTCATGTTGATTTAGAAAAATGGTGAGTTTTTTGGCACTTTAAATTTTTTTATTTATCAAGTATGAACATTTGTTTTAAAATGTTAGAGATTTTCATGCTAATTTTGAAAAATGTTGATGCAACATCAATCATTTCTGTTTAGAGTTGTGATTTTCATCTTGGTAATAAAACATAAAAATAAAATAAATAAAAAAGTGTTACAAAAAAAAATTCAAATATAAAAAAAATAAAAATATGAAAAAAACTAATAAAAGTTTTTAAAACTACAAAAATAACTTGTAAAAATAAAAAAATCTAAACAAAAAATTCAAAAAATAAATAGAAAAAAATAACAAAAAAAATTCAATAAATAAATAAAAAAGAGAAAAATTAAAAAAAAACTCATAATTTAAAGGAAAAGAATAAAAATAAACCCAGGAAAAAAAATTTAAATTTAAAAAAACACCATAATTAAAATTAAAAATTAAAAAATAATTAAAAAAAATCAAAATAATCAAAATACTAAAATACAAATTAATTAAAAATAAAAAATTTAAATTTAAAAAAAAAAAATTAAAAGAACATTAAAATAAATTTTTTAAAACAATAAAAATATAAATTTAAAAAAAACAATAAAAATTTAAAAAGAAAATATAAATTTAATATATATATATATATATATATATATATATATATATATATATATATATATATATATATATATATATATATATATATATAATTAAAAATGGTGTTTTACGGTCGCCCTGGTGGCCGCATGGCTCGATTGGCGGGTGACAGGAGAGCTGTCAGATCACCTACTACCCACTAGCCGAACCCCACGGCCCTAGGGCAACCGGGGTCAAACACATTTTTTATTTATTTATTTTTAATTAAATATATATATATATATATATATATATATATATATATATATATATAATTTTTTTTTTTATATATATTTAATTTTTAAATTTTCTTTGTATATTTTTTAAATTTATTTTTATTTTATATTTTTTTTAATTTTTGTTTAAATTTATTTCATATTTTTAAATTTTTTATTTTTTTAATATTTACTTTTTTATAATTTTTTTTTAAAGTTTTTTAAAATTAAAAAAAGAAAGAGGATTTTTGTTATTTTTTTAAATCTAAAAATGCATTTTTCATATATTTATATACTTTTTTTAATATAAATTATTATTTAAATTTTCTTTTCTTTTTTATTTAATTTAAATTTTTATTATTTAATTTTTTTCCTTTATAATTTTTTTTAATTAAATTTGTAGATTTTAATTAATTTTTTTTAATATTTTTTTTAATTTTAACAAACTTTAATTTTTATTATTTTAATTATTTTATTTCATCATTTTTTAAATTATGTTTATTATTATTATTATTATTATTTTATAACTTGAAAAAAAAAAATTGGTTCTATTTGTTTTGAGTTTTTTTTTTTCTTTAAATTGTGTGTTTTTTTTAATTTTCTCTTTTTTTATTTTATTTTTGAAATTTTCTGATTTACTTTTTGTTTTTTTTTTTTTTTTTTTTTAACAAGTGATATTTTATCTTTAATACCATACCTAAAAATCATTGGAATTTTATTTTCATAAACGTGATATTTTATCTTTAATGTCATCATTGGATTTTTAAGGCTTTTCGACACAATAATAGATTATCTTTAATACCATGACTACAAATCATTGGAATTTTAAGACTTGATATTTGATCTTTAATGCCATGTTTATCGTTGAAATTTTACGGTTTTTCAGAATCATCATATTTTATCTTTAATGTTATTATTAAAGGTTGTCAACAATTTACCTCGAAAATAAAAAGACGTTATTCCAACACCAACACTTTTCGTTTTCACGCTATTTTTTACACACACAAAATTGGCGATGTTATTCCACCATCAACACTTTTTGTTTTGAGGGTGTTTTTTCTATCCTTTTTTCAAGAAAAAAAAAAAATTTAGCATAATTTTTAAAAAAGTTAAAATTTGACCCTTAAAAAAACTGCGTTCTGGAAGACACACTTTTCGTTTTTGGGATGTTTTTTCATGTTTTTTTGAGTTTTTTTTGGGCTACATTTCTCGTTTTGAGGTAATAGTTCTCGTTTCATCGGTAACTGTGTTTATTTTATTCAAATCTCCATCGAATGCAGGTGGTTTTGATTTCTTGAAATCATTCAAAAAATATCCCCTGTCATTCCTCCTAGAAGGATGATAGTAATTATTACCATGATACCTATCTAAACCAGAACTAGAACTGAACCCATGTCCACTGCCTCTCCTATCACGTGTATCCAAGTACCTACCATATATAATTGTGTAATATCTATTGTACTTTTTCCCACCATGAGACCTCCTATCATATGTCCCATTAGTCTTTTCCTCCTGTCCATAACTGATATGTGGTTGTCCATGTCTTTGAAAATATGACAAACATTGAAAGATAATTGCATTGACCTATGTTTGTTTCTCCTGTGCCCTGGCAATTCTCTCATGTGAATGAATGATCCTATCATTATCTGCTTTGAAACTTCTAATCTCTTCTTTTAAACTTCTCAAAGTGTTTGTTGTGTATGGAGAGTAATCATCTCTTAGCTTCTCATCTTATCTTTAAGGGGAGTCTAGTGAATTGTAATCCATAATTTTTTATCCTCTTCTTCCTGCTAGCATACCATGTCCGATAAACCAAATATAAACATAATCAACATACCTAATTTAAGTTTAAGGGAGGTTACCTTGCCTACAAAATCAGTCCAGATTAGCATGATACATGTATATACATAATCATATCAATATATTGACATTATCTCAATCACCATCCAAATACCATGCATGATTTCACAAATTGTAACACTTAATAGATACATGCTAATCATAGCCACTATAATTCATGCATAACAATAACCATAAAAATGTAGGCATAAAAACCATATAGACACTAACATGCATGCATAAAAAAGACATTCCGTCCAAGTAGTCCAAGTACTGAACCATGCTCTGATACCACCCCATCCCAAATTTACCCACTTTCACCATCCATCCATGGTAAACATGAGATGGAGAGATAGTATGACATGGCATGACCTCCAAGCTTCACTTATGGAAATGAGGCTCACAACTGAGCCTATCAACCATAAACTCACATCCTACGGGACTTACAGGACAATCGAAGTCCAAAAATCCAATCCCAGTGCCCACATATTGAGTTGAATGGTTACTTCACTGACCTACACTTCCAACTGCAGGTATAACATTACATCTATGCAACTGTATGTGTCAAGTTACATGCATAGCATTTCATCTATGTCACTACAATCTGAAGTTTGTAGTTTCGATCCTAAACCCTAGAATGAGTGCCACCTTTTTAGGGCTTGTCTCCAGACCACTTCCCATAAATTAATGAGACTTTCGAGAATGATAAAATGCATCAAGACAAATATAAATATACAAATTTTAGCCTCAAACTTGACCTAACCAGGCCTAACCATGAAATTATTTTCATGAAACACATTGAGAACTTCTAAACTACAGGTCATGAATGAATATCTAAACATAGGGATACGATACTTATTTAAGAATCACCAAGAAGGTCTAATGCCCTCTAATAATAGCTATAATATCATCTATTCACTCATGCATTAATTAACCATTCATCATCAAATAAAAAATATAAAGAGTCGTAGCTAGAACCTGTTATGAAACCATGCTTATAACGAGCATATAACCAGAATACATGCCATGATAGAAAAACTATCAAATCCACATGATAATAAGTACATTTAATCATGAAATAAAATAGGAAAATAGCTCATATTAACATATGCAAAATATAACCAAGCCATGGACTTCCACATACCAACATACCATAGATTGAGCTAAACCAAATATTTCTTGCAACAATCACCCTCGTGTCATATTCCAACCATCATGAAAAATGACACCTATTGGTATAGGAGTCTAACACCAAGCATGAATATGGGACTCAAGAACAAAAAAAAAAGGCATTCCAAGATATTTAACCAGCTCCACCCTCAAGCTTTACCACAATCCCACCAAAACCTATTAATGGATTCCTAGGCCCAAGTAAGGACATAAACAACCAAGATTTTCCGTAATCTTGCCAAAATATGTCAAGATATCACTAGGCCCTAAAAAAACACATAAACAACCAGGCGTTACCGCAATCCCTCCAACACCAATCTATGGATCACTAGGCCCTAAACAAGCTTGGATGCCTCAGAATTTCTTCACCAATGCCTTGAGGAATTCGCATGTCTCCACCCTCAAGCTTTACCACAATCCCATTAAAACCAATCAAGGGATTCTTAGGCCCTTAGTAATTTTCAGGAGACCACCTCACCTAGTTTCAAAACCATATGGAAATCCAAATATTAACCAAGTAAAAGAACACTAGCATACCATGGATTTCCGAAAAAAATAAAGGCAAGGCTAAAACCATTGTCACACCTAGAAAAACCCATGACATTAATAGTACGAGAACCAAATACATACATGAATGTATCATGCATTCACAAACCAACTGGGAAAACACACCTGCAACTTGTTACCTACAAGTATTCCTATTTAAGTTGCTTGATCCAACTTTTACTTGCTTGCCACTTTCTTTCCTTTGCTTTCTTTCCCTTCCTTTGCTTTCCTTTCTTCAATGCTAGAGTGCTCCAAGAATTCTCAAAGTGTGTAGGAGTATGAGAGAGAGAGAGAGAGAGAGAGAGAGAATAGAAGAGAGCTCCGAGAAAAAACTGACAAAAGGTACCAACTAATCCTTAGAATCATTTTTTTATCAGTGACGCCTCTATTTTCTCTAATTTCCTCTATTTTTACTTCAATTTTCCTCTCATGCAATTTTGTTACCTTTCACCTCCATTTTATCCTATTTTCCTTTATTTCAATAAATAAAATACCAATTAATGCCTCTTTTCCTTTCAAATTATTTTTCCATATCCTTTTCCAATTTCCTTAGCCATACTAAAATGAAATGAACACCCACTAGGATGTTTTTCCCAACATTTGGCCTGGAATACGTGTCCCATGATCTTGGTCTTATTTTTCCTTTATCAGCTTTATTACATGAAATTTTAACCTGTGGCTATTACATTTCGATAGATCTCTCATCTTGTTAATCATTTCGGTATAGCTTAATTGTAAGAGAGTTGTTATCCTCTCCTCCTAGTATTAATTCCACTTGTAAGCAACTAATTCTTTACTGGGGTTGGCAAGGTAGATTTCATTCTTTCCTATGGATTAGAGGTTGGGAGCATGAAAATATGGAAGAAAAAAATATATTCTTTTTAATATTTTTCTCTCTGAATTTTATGGGATGTTATAAATAAACATGTTTTCCTTTATTCTTTTACAAAAATATATTTAACTTGCAATATATTTTCTTTTATAATTGTTCAATGTAGTCACATGGAAATTAACCTACGGTGTAACTAATGACTATATTTTAATATATGGTAGTGGGTTTAAAATCACATTTATGGAAATATTGTTAAAATAAGTGAAGAAATCAAGAATTGAAGTAGCATTGAATTTGAATAATGTAACAACCTTGGGTTATAATTTCATTTAATAAAGTTAATAAAGGAAAAATAAGACCAAGGTCATGGAACAGGTATTCCAAGTTGAATGTTGATAAAAACATCCTAGTGGGTGTTCATTTCAATTTATTATGGTTAAGGAAATTGGAAAAGGAATTGGGAAAGGCATTGTCAAAGGAATTTGAAAGGAAAAGAGACATTAGTTGGTATTTATTTATGAAAATAAAGGAAAATGTGAGAAAAGGGAGGTGAAAGGTCACATAATTGCATGAGAGGAAAATTGAAGGGAAAATAGAGGAAATTGGAGAAAATAGAAACCTCAATGATAGAAAGGATTTTGAGGATCAATTCATACCTTTTGTTATTTTTAGCTTAGATATCTCTTTATTCTATCATACTATTGAAAACTTAGAGCATTCTAGCATTGTAGAAAGGAAGGACAAGCAAGCAAAAGAAAGAAAAAGAACAAGAAAGAAAAGTTGGGTCAAGCAGCTTTAGCAGTAATACTTGAAGGTAATATGTTGCATCTGTGATTTTCTATTTGGTTGGTGCATGCATGGCACATGCATGTGTGTATTTGATTATTTTTCTCTCATTGGAAAGGGTTTTTCCAAGTGTGACAGGGTTTCCGCCTTGCCTTTTATTTTCAGATAGCCATGGTGTGATGGGTTCTTTTATTTTTTTGAGCTTTAGATTTTCAGAGGGTTTTAGAATCGGGTGATGTGGTCTCAAGAAAATTCCCATATGGCCTAGGAATATCTTGAATGGTTTTGATGGAATTGCAGTAAATCTTGAGGGTGGATATGGGAAAATTCCTCAAGGTATTGTTAAAGAAACTCTAAGGCATCCAAGCTTGTTTTGGTCCTACGAATCCCTTGACTGATTTTAATAGGATTGCGGTAAATCTTGGGGGTTTATGTTCTTACTTTGGGCCTAGTGATGCCTTGACCAATTTTGGAAGCATTGCGGTAAAGCCTGAGGGTGGAGGTGGTGTCATATTTGGAAACTTGACCGATTTTAGAAGAATTGCTGTAAAGCCTGAGGGTGGAGGTGGTGTCATATTTGGAAGCTATGGTTTTTTTTTTCTGGAGTCCCACATTCATGCTTGGAATATGTCATGTGGGTGATTGGCTGAAAGAAATATTTATTTCGTCTCAATCTATGGTCAAGTGGTACGTGGAAGTCCCTGATTTGGTTGGCTCTTTCATAAGTTAATAAGAGTTATTTTCCTCTTGTATTTCATGAGTATTTTCTATTATTATTATGTGGCTTTAATGGATTTTCTATCATGGTAATTATTCTAGTATATGCTGGTCATAAGCATGGTTTCATGAAAAGTTTCAGTTATGGCTCTTGACATGTTTTGATTAGTTGATGAATGTTTATTGAATGCATGAACTAATATATGTTATAGTAGTTATTATAAGAGGTCATTAGACCTTATTTATGATTCTCGGATAAGTATCAAACCCCTATGTTTAGATATGAATTCATGAAATGTATATTACATGTTCTCAATATGTTTGACGAAATGACTGTCATGGTTAGTCCTGGTTAGGTAAAGTTGTTGATCAAATTTTGTATGAATATATTTGTCTTAATGTTATTTATCATTCTATAAATTCACATTAGGTTTTGGGAAATGGTCTCGAGACAAGCCTTGAAAATATGGCACTAATTCCAGGGTCGCGGGCTGAGAACTAAGAAATGTGGACTGCAGTCGCAGTGTTATGCATGTGGATGGAGGCATATATTCTCATGGATGTAGTGTTATTTCTACGAATGGGAGTTTAGATCAGTGAGATAACTATTTAGTTTAGGAGTTGGGCACTGGGAGTCTTGGTTTGGCCTCTGAGTGTCTTGTAAGTTTTGTAGGATGTTAATTTCTGGTTTATAGGTTCAATTATGCGCCCCACTTCCATAAATGAATCTTGGAGTTTGGGTCATGTCATAGTAACTCTTCCTCTCATATTTACCCTATTATCATGGGGAAATTGAGTAAGTGTGGGAGGGGACGGTTTACGGATTGGTATTGGAGCATGGTTTAATACTTGGACTGAATGGGAAGAATGTGTTTACCATGCATGCATGTCAGTGTCTATATGGTTGTTATGCCTACATTGTTATGTTTATTGCTATGCATGCATTATAGTGACTATTATTAGCATGTATCTAGTTGGTGTTACATTTTATGACATAATGCATGATAGTTGGATGATGATTGATACAATGTTAATATATTGGTATGATTATCTATATACATGTATCGTGCTAATATGGAATAATTTTGCAAATGAGATATCCTCCCCTGAACTTCACTGAGGTATGTTGATTATGTTTATATTTGGTTTATATGACATTGTATACTTGCAGGAAGAATAGTATCAAAGATGACTAGAAAAATTGTGGATTACAGTTCACGAGATTCCCCTTATAGATAAGAGGAGAAACCAAGAGACAAGTATTCTCTGGACATAACATAGATTTTGATAATTTTAAACGTAGAGATTAGAAGTTGAAAGGTGGATAGTGATAGGATCATTTGGTCAATCGAAAGGATTTACAAGGCACAAGAGAAACAAGAAAAGCTCAATACAATTATCCTTTAGATTTTTCTAGATTTGGAAGGAAATGGATAGCCATGGATCAATTATGGACATGAGGATAGGATGAATGGGGCATATGGTAGTAGGTCACATGGTGGGCACAAGTCATACATAGATGACAGAGTCATAGATGGCAGGTTCTTGGATACACCCGATAGGAGAGGAAGTGGACATGGGTTCTATTCTAGTTCTGGTTCATACGAGTATCATGGTCATTATCACTATCATCCTTATAGGAGGAGCGACAGGGGATTTTCACCTGATGAGTTCAATAAATCCATGCCACCTATTTTTGATGGAGATTTGAGGAAACCAGAAGATGTAGAGGCATGGTTGCTTGGTATGAAGAAGTATTTTGAGTTGCATGATTATACAAAGAACATGAAAGTTGGGATATTTATTTTTATTCTTAAAGGGAAATTATACCTCTGGTGGGAGGATGTGAAAAATTTTAGAGACATCAAGACAAAAGGAGTTTAATTGACATAAATTCAAGAGAATTTTCAAGAATAAGTGTTTTTTCAAAGAGGTACTATGATGGTAAATCCAAGTATTTTTATGAGCTAAAGATGGGATTGATGATAGATGAGGTATACATGACTAAGTTCCTAGAGTTGATAAGGTATGTGTCGTATCTTAAGAATGAGAAAACCAAAGTTCAGATATTTATCAGTGGATTGTCATTACCATTTAAGGAGAGGATTGAGTACAATGAGTCTCGGTCAGTGGAAGAAGTCATTGGAAAGTTGAAGGATTTTTATGAACAATCAAAGCATAATACTGACTGTAAGAAAGTGTTGGAAAGGGAAGGACAAAGATAAATGTAAATGACCACAGAAGAAAACAATACCTTAGGATGCAGGTGAGAAAGTGATCATTTTTCCTTACAATAAGTTTAATGTTGTTGAGAAGGTACATGGATCACAACCTAGAGAGAAACAAAATAAAGGTGATGGTAGGAGACAATTATAGTGTTTGATATGTGGTAAGGAGAATATTAATAAGTATTTTTCATCATATCAGGGTGGTAGGCCTCATATCTGCAATGCCAACGGGGTTTAGATAGTTAGGAATGTTGGGCATAGCATTACTTGGATATATGCAACATTGGATAATGGGCAGGAAAATCATTGAGATGGAAGGTCATCTCTATGATCGAGTTGTTTCCATTTTTATTGACCCTGGATCTAATTACAGTTATGTTAATTCTGACCTAGTAAATAAGTGTGCTTTGAGAAAATAAGTGCATGGAGAGTCTTGTTTGGTGAAGTTAGCTATAGGTAATAAGAAAAGCGTTCATCATTGGGTAAGATCTTGTGAATTTAAGTTGAATGGTATGCCTACATCAACACATCTGAATATGCCTCCATTGGGATCATGAAGTATGCTTATATATATGGATTGATTGTATCTTCACTAGACTAAGGTGGATTTTTATGATAATGCTCTTGAGTTCTTGGATGACAATGGGGAACAAAGAATCTTGCAGTGTAAGAAGAAGGTGTCATTAGTTAGAATGAATAGATCTATGCAGGAAAAGAATAATTGAGGAAAAGGGTGTATATTATTTGTAGTGCATGTTTCCAGTGATAAAGGTAAGGATGTGGAGGATGCACAACCCTTGAAGAAGTATCCAATTTTATAGAAGTTTTAGGATATATTTCTAGAAGACATTTCTGATTTTCCGCCCAACAAGGAACTGTACTTTCCTATTGATTTGGTACCAAGAGCAACACCAACATAAAAGACACCTTATAGGATGAGCACTCCCGAGTTAGTGGAACTAAAGTTACAGTTGAAGCAAATGATTGATGAGAGATACCCTAGGATAAGTGTATCACCTTAGGGTGCACCATTTTTGTTTGTGAATAAGAAGAATGGTACTCTCAGGTTATGCATTCACTATAAGAAGTACAACAAGGTGACAATTAATAATAGGAACCCTTTGTCGAGGATCGATTACTTGTTTGATCAGTTGAAGGGAGTAGTGGTGTTATCGAAGATTGATTTAATATTAGGTTATCATTAGGTACGCATCAAAGAAGAGGAAATTTAAAGAATTATTTCCGTACCAATTATGGGCATTATGAGTTTCTTGTAGTTCCCTTTGGTATAACTAATTCTCCAGCTACTTTCATGTTTTTTATGAATAGTGTGTTGTATCCTTATCTGGACAATTTTGTGATTGTATTCATTGATGATATATTGATATATTCTCAGAATAAGGAAGAGCATCATGAAAAATTACCAGTAGTGTTCATATTGCTAAGAAAGCATCAATTGTATTCCAAGCTTAGTAAATTCAATTTCTCTCAGACAAAAATTCATTACTTGGGACATGTTGTTTCCAACGAAGGCATAACAATGGATCTAGAAAATATCATAGCTATCATGGAATGGGAAACTCCTATAAATGTGGATGAGGTTAGATCATTCATGGGGTTAGAAGGTTATTATACGAGATTCATCAGTAAATTCTCACGAATTTCCTATCCTATTACATCATTGCAGATGAAAGGAAATAAATTTGAAGGGACAGAGGAATGTGCAGCTAGTTTTGAGCAGTTGAAGTCATTGCCTGCAAATGCTCCAGTTCTAAATATTACAGACCCAGGAAAATGATTTTTGGTATGTATAGATGCTTATAAGATATGAATTGGGGGATTCTTGATCGAAGAAATACAAGTGGTATGTTATGAGTCAAGGAAACTAAACGTGCACTACTAGAACTATGTGATGCATGATATTGACACAGAAGTGATCATTCATGCATTGAATATGTGGAGACATTATGTTCTTGGCAGGAGGTTTGTGTGGATGAGTGATCATAGTGTGATGAGATATTTGTTTGACCAACATAATATGAATAGTAGACAAGCGAGTTGGTTGGCATGCTCAATGAGTTTTAATTCAAGATCAAGTACATTAAGGGTAAAGAGAATAGGGTTACAAATGTTCTTAGCAAAAGAGTACAAGAAAATCACATAGCATCTATGAGTTCATATGGGAGACATTTGCAGGATCGGATCTTACAAGAAGGATAAGAGGATGATAGGTACATGGAGATTAAGCACAAGTTACAACAATAGGGTACAAGTGAAAAAGATGTGGATTATCATCTCATGATAGATGGTTTTCTCGAATTTAGTGATAGGATATATGTGCCAGAAAATAATGAGATCAAGAAGCTTATTTTTAGGGAATTTAATGTTAATCTGTATTTCGGTCATCCAGGATATCAAAAGACTCTAACAGCTATGAATAACTTCTACTATTGGCCGAATATGAAGTCATATGTAACTAATTTCATTGCAAGATGTTTATATTATCAAAAAGTAAAAGTAGAGTGCAAGAATCCATGTGGTTTACTACATTCGATTTTGATTCTAAAATGGAAATTGGAGGTCATTTCTATGGATTTCATCAATGGTTTATCGAAGAAATCTAGAAATCATGATTCCATTATGGTAATAGTTGATAGGTTGACTAAGGTAGTTCACTTCATAGAAGTTAAGTCTACTTATTCAACTAGTGAGGTAGCATGGGTCTTCATTAGGGAGATAGCGAGATTACATGGTATTCCTCAGAAGATTGTGTCAGACAAATATACCAAGTTCACTTCTAGGTTTTAGAAGGAGTTATTTGCAGGTTTGGGTACATAGTTGGCCTTTAGTACAACTTATCATCCACAAAAAAATGGACAAACAAAGAGGGTCAACGCAATTCTGGAGGACATGTTAAGGATGTATGTTATGCACCAGCAGAGGAGATGAGAGGATTTTCTCCCACTGGTTGAGTTTTCTTACAATAATGGGTATCAGGAGTTAGTAAGGATGAGTCTATTTGAGGCATCGTATGAGCAGAGTTGTAATACTCTTATCAGCTGGAGTGATTGAGTGAATAAGGTACCTCTAGGACTGAACATGTTGGTAGAGATAGACCAAGAAATGCATGTTATCAAGAAGAATCTAAAGGCAACAAAATATAGGTAGGAGAGTTATGAAGATCAACACCAGGCATTTAAGGAGTTTCAGGTTGGGGAACATGTGTATTTTGGTATGATGCCCAAGAGGATATCCTTGATGATTAGATCATGTCCCAAGTTGACACCTCCGTATTATGGGCCTTTCTATATCCTTAAGAGGATTGGACCAATGGTCTACAGACTTACACTTCCTTTGAAAATAAAATTCCATGATTTTTTCCATGTTTCATTGCTTAAAAGATATGTGAAGGATGTTTATCATGTGATTGACTAGTATGTATTATAGGTGGATCCAAAGGAAAATTACAACTATAATGCCATTGAAAATTGGAACGGAAGTAGATCATGCTATGGAACTGAGCAATGGAACAAGTTAAAGTGCAAGGGAAGCACTTTGGGCCCGATGAAGCTACATCGGAGATGGTTAATAAAATGTGGGCTATGTATCCTTCATTGTTTGTCAGTTGAGGAAAAGGAGTTTTGGTATATGTTTATATTTATGATGGTTTTTGTTGTAAATATCACAATCATTTGTGTTATAAAGCTCCAATAAGTAGTATGGTTGTCATCATGTTTTTCATGTTGGTTTTGATTGTGAGTGTGTTGTTCATTGTAAATACTGCATTAAGTTGAGTTTTAAAGATCAATGGGTAGTATTTTTTGGTTTTCAACGGTCTTGTTGGTAATCGGTGTCATAAAACACCGAGGATGGTGTTCCTATAAGGGGTATTGATCTGTAACAACCCCAATTTAAAAATTCATGCAATAAAGTTAAGAAAGGAAAAGTAAGACCAAGGTCATGGGACACGTATTCCAAGTAGACTGTTGGGAAAAACATCCTACTAGGTGTTCATTTCGGTTTATTATGGTTAAGGAAATAGGAAAAGGAATTTGAAATGCAAAGAGGCATTAATTGGTATTTTATTTATGAAAATAAAGAAAAATATGATAAAAATGAGGTGAAAGGTCACATAATTACATGACCTGAAAATTTAAGGAAAAATAGAGGAAATTGGAGAAAATAGAGGCCTAAATGATGAAAAGGCTTCTGAGGATCACTTTCTACCTTTTGTTATTTTTAGCTTGGATCTCTCTCTATTCTCTCGTACTATTGCATACCTAGAGCATTCTTGGAGAACTCTAGCATTGGAGAAAGGAAGGATAAGGAAATAAAAGGAACAAGCAATGAAAATTTGGGTCAAGCAGCTTCAGTGAGAATAATTGTAGGTAAGAGGCTGCATGTGTGATTTACTAGTTGGTTGGTGCATGCATGGTACATGCATGTGTGTATTTGGTTCTTTTTTTGTCATTGGAATGGGTTTTGATAGACTTGTGTGATAGTGGTTTCACCCTTGTGTTTCCATTTCTTGATAACCATGGTGTGATGAGTTATTTTATTTGGTTAAGCTTTGGATCATTGAAGGGTTTTGGAATCGGGTGAGGTGGTCTTATGAAAATTACCATATGGCCTAGAAATCCCTTAATCGGTTTTGGCAGGATTTCGGTAAATCCTGAGCATGGAGACTGGAAAGTTTCTCAAGTTATTGGTGAAGAAACTCTTAGGCATCCAAGCTTGTTTTGTGGCTCAGAATCCTTTGACCCATTTTGGTGGGATTTTGGTAAATCTTGATGGTTTATGTTCTTGTTTTGGGCCTAGTGATCCCTTGACCAGTTTTAGAGGGATTGTGGTAAATCCTAAGGGTGGAGGTGTTGTAATCTCTGGGAAGCCCTGGCTGTTTTTTTTTTGAATCCCGCATTCATGCTTAGAATATGGCATAGGGGTGATTGGTTGGAAGAAACATTAGGTTCAAATCGATCTATGGTTGAGTGGTGTGTGGAAGTTCCAGACTTGGTTGGATTTTTCATATGTTAATAACAACTACTTTACTCTTATATTTCATGAGTATTTTCTCTTTTTATTATGTGGATTTAATGGTTGTTCTATCATGGTTATTTTTCTAGTATATGTTGGTTATAAGAATTGTTTCATAACAAGTTTTAGTTATGAATCTTAACATGTTTTGATTAGTTGATGAATGTTTATTCAATGCATGAACTAATAGATGTTATCGCAACTATTATGAGAAGGCATTAGACCTTCTTGATGATTCTTAGATAAGCATCAAACCTCTATGTTCATATTTTCATTTATGACCTGTAGATTACCTGTTCTCAATATGTTTGACGAAATGATTGTCATGGTTAGCTCTAGTCAGGTCAGCATTTTTATCAAGTTTTGTATGAATAACTTTGTATTGATGTTATTTATCATTCTAGAAAGTCTCATTAATCTCTAGGAAGTGGTCTAGAGAAAATCCCTAAACAAGTGACACTGATTCCTAGGTCGCAGGCTCAAAACTGAAAAATTTGGACTGCAATTACATGGATGCAGTGTTATTAATGCTTTTGGAGGCCTAAAATTGCATGGATGCAATATTATTTCTACGACTCAGATTCTAGTTCAATGAAATGCCTATTTATTTTAGTATTTGGGCATTGGGAGTGGTTGTTTGGCCTATGAGTATCATGTAAGTATTGTGGGATGTTAGTTTGTGATTGCTAGGTTCAGTTGTTAGATCCACTTCCATAAGTGAAGATTGTAGGTTAGGTCATGACATAGTAACTCTTATTCTCATGTTTACTCTGGCACCTTGGTGAAATTGGGTAAACGTGGTGGGGGGGGCAGGGTTACAAATAAGAAGCAATCTCTGTATTAATTTTTTGGAGGATATGTTTTTTGTATTATCATGCATTATATTGTTGTGTGCTTGTACTTTCTTTACTTCTTATGCCTCTATATTTTACCATATCTTGCAACAAACAATTTCTCCCATAGGCTTTAAGAGGGGAGCCTATTTTGTTTTTGTTTAGGAAAATTGTATGAAAGTTGGACTTCATTTTTTGTCACACATTTTACGTTATACACATAAGGTGATTCGAGTCATGGAAAAACACATAATGGTGTTGTATGGTGTATTGTGACTAAAGTATGGAGATACAAACATTTTGAGATTGAACCTTTTGGTCATTCATTATAATCGAAAATCCAATATTTTTAGTACAATTGTTAAATATATCAATTGCATTTTTGGGTGAAATGATGATGTCTTTGCACCATTGTTTTACATATTTTATGGTATTAATATTCAACCACTAAATTTTTTCAACTCTCTATAATTTTAAATTCCAACTTTTAGAATACATTTGTTAGCCAGAGATATCTTCATGAGCTTCATTTATAGGGTAAAATGATGATGTCTTTACATCACGGTTTTTTATTGTTATTTTCTTTACATCCTAGGATTTTGTTTTATTTTACAAGTAATTTTCCTTCAATTTAGGTAATTTTTTATTACAATTTTTACTTGATAAATCTATTATGTAAGGAAAAAACAAAGGCAAAAAAGTAAGAGAATTGCATAATTTGAATTAATGATTAAATATGTTTCTTATATTAGTATTCTAAAAGGATGATCTGTAAAGAAAAAAGTATTCAATAGTAACATGTAAACTCAACACAGTTGGTTGTAAGAAAATTTGTTGAATGCATACTCCAGTTTTGAAAAGGCAGGGCATTTATACTCCAATACAAAATTGGGTCTCCCTAAGACATGTAACCAAATTAAATTAACGATCCTATATCAAGCCACATAAGTTATAGCTATCGAATAAGAGAATATGGAAGTATTGTGCTTTGAGAATTAAAGCCAAAAGGTTCGAAACTTGACTGGATTATTTAATGGATATTGTCCTAACTGAAACAAACTTGTACTATGTATAATTAATAAGTAGGGAAGTAGGACTATGGAATATAAGACATATGAAAAAATATAGGGAGAGTTGAGGATACTTTAAAAAGCTAACTATGTGAGTCAATTGTGGTACTCTTGTAAGAATTATGATCTTTGTGCTTTTTCATTAAATATCATTTATGTTTGAATAATAAAAAATATTATTCTTTAGTTTCTTTCATGGTGTTGTTATTTTTTTCATCTTTAGAAATGTTTTTCTGGATATTTGTGCATAGATTATAGGTTGTTAAAGTTGTATATTGTAGTTGTTAAGAATCACATTTACCAAAGGTATAAATAATTATGCATGGCTGATGAAGCGATAATTGGTTTCACACATTTTTCAGCACTCGTTTTGGTATGAAAGCAATAATTTGGCTAAAATAGGAAACATTTTTTATTGGGAAGTGGAATAGAATAGCTTGTGTTGAATGTTTATAGTTCAAATGGTTTATGGGATAAATAGGTTACATCTTTTATAGAGGGCACATCTTTGTAGAAGATCAAATGACACTAATTGTAGAAACAAAGAGGTGTGCTAAGTCAGGATAAATGTGTTGTGATGGAGGGAACAAAGTCCACAAGTCACTTGTCTAGGGAAGCCCCCTTGGGCAAAGTTGAGTTCTCCAACCTCCGTGATCCAACATTAGTTTATTTCATTTCCATAATATTATTTAGGGCCTTTGACCAATGTCTTCTAGGTAACTACTTTTGAAAAGAATTAACCAGGTTACATCTCCCATCCTTTATTATCTTGTGATGTTTTTACTAGACTCATAAGGAAAAAGAGCTATTCAGTTTTGACTTCCTCGAATCTACATGATATACAATCTATGTTGTAGTATATATTGCAAGTTGCACGTGAAGTCGACGTTTATAATTATAACAAATAGTTTCAGAAAGAAAAGTACGAAAAAAGGAATTTGTTAAATTGATGAAAATATTACAATAATTTGTGTAACTTCAACGTTATTATCCATAGTTTATATTTAGACACAATTTGTTAAAGGCCGATACCGTTCAAAAGTAGAATCTAGAATTGGGCAATCAAGTGCACATTGAAGGAGTATGTTTGTAAGTTCATTGTTATTTGACAATTTATAACTTGCATCTCATATCATTACAAAGGTTTGTAATTTACTGAAAAATTTCATCTGAAAATTTGGAAGGAGACTAAGAATTTTAGAAATTTTTTCGAGAGTCTACTTATGCATTGCAATACTAGATCTCAAGTGTGATTATTTTAGGTTTGAAATTCTTGTGATAGTTATTTTATACTATGAGTGAGAATCACATTAAAATTGTATCTACTTTGGTGTTGATGATTATGACCTTGATTTTCAATTTTTTTAATTAACTTAAGAAGAGAAAAAACAAGAAAATTTACTAGTTTCCCATGCTCTTGTTATAAATATTGATGAATAATGTGTAGAAACATTGAGGCCATACTTGATCATTGAATTCATAGGTATTCAGTAGTCCTTAATCAACACCAAACTTCATTAGATAAATAAACTCACATTTAAATTAAGATATCAAAAATGCATTAATGACTACGGGAAATCTCAAGTAATTGAGATAAATTTCAATTTCAATGATGAAACTTGAGTTCAAACCCATAAATTTGAAGATAAATCACACAAAACCACATACTTGATGGGTCACTACTTAAACTCATGATCATTCTCACAGGATTGAAGAGACTTTCATTGAAAATCTTATTTTTCCTAATGAATTCCTTGATTAAGACTCATGTTGCATCATTTTTGTTGCAACATCCTCTATTTATTATTACTTGGATACTTTTCATATATATATATATATATATATATATATATATATATATATATTGTTTAGAACCCATTTATATTAGTTAACGCCATCAAATGTTGGTACGATGGGGTTCTAAACCCTCCTTGTAAGTTGCTACAAGGGTCTTCTAAAGTCACCCTCATAAGTTGCTACAACATGTACTCCTAATGCCCCAAAAAATGCTACAAGGGAGCTCCTAATATCCCCAAAAGTTCACATCTTCTAAAAAATTGCCCCTAAAGTTCTTGACAATTTGAGGTGATGCTTTTCTTTTTTTGTGGGCTAGGGGTTTAAAAAACTGCCCCCAAAAGTCACTTTTCATAGGGGGTTCCAAATTAACCATCACCAAAAGTGGCATTTTGGGGGTTGTTTGTATCTCTTAAAAAATCACCCCTAAAAGTCTTGACTTTTAGAGGTAATGCCTTTGAAGGTGGGGAGGGTGATGTTTAAAAACAACCCCTAACACTAATGCATGCCCCCGTCCCCCAATTCTACTTTTGGAGGTGTATAACAACCCCACCTAAAATTCCTTTTTGTAGTAACATGGTAATGTATATTTCTCTCATCTTTACCCTATATTTATTGATATTTGACAATCGACCAAACACACAATTAATGTAGCTAATAATATTGTCACGAAATGTAGCAAATGAAAATCACGATTGTTCCCTTGTATTCCTAAGTTCTTCATCAATATTATTCATTAATTTGTATCTTTTATAATTGTGTTTGTGAGTTGAGATTTTTCTTTGGGTTAATTTTTTTTTATGCCTCTATTATCTATTATGGGTTGATCTATTGAGTTTGTTTTGGGTTTTTAGCCATCAAAATTGCGTATAATAAATATGCAATTAAATAGAATAAATTCTGAATTTTTTTTAATTAAAGGAAAATAAAACTTGACTTACCTATTATCAACAAACCTATGAACCACGCCTTTAGACTTAGATGGCTTACCTTTTATCTACAAACCTATGAAGTCAGCCCTTGGACTCGGATCATTTACGAGGAGCATGCGAGCATTCAATTTGTGTTGGCAAACATTCATTGGATAGCAAAATCACCTTGGGAAATAATGAGACACCATGGGCCATGCCTTATTTTCTAAAGGGTATGGACGTGCGCATTATTAAAAAAATAATATGTCAATGGTGTTTGTTCAGGTCAATAACTCGACGTGGATGTTCAACAAAAGACGAATCTAAAAAAAGAATACGCTAAGGATGTGCATTCCGCACAACCTTCTTACATCAAAATATATAATAAGAATTATAAAAATATATATATTTTTTAAATTATTATTATTAATTTAAATTAAAAAATAATAATAATTATTATAAATATAAAAAATTGTATATGGATAATATTATTAATAATAAATATATTGGAAAATTATTTAATTAATTTATAATTAAAAAATAATGAAATTTATTTATGTTTATAAATTATTAATAAACTTAATATTATTAAATATTATTGATTATTTAATATTTAAGGTTGTTGGATAGTTTCTGAAACACTATGAGTGGAAAGGATCTGCGATAGAATATGAACATTGAGGATGAAAATCACTTCCTCTTAGCGTGCCCTGGGTACACCCACATTAACATGTCAAAATTATACATTGAGGATGAAAATCACTTCCTCTTAGAGTGCCCTGGGTACACCCACATTAACATGTCAAAATTATAGTGAGCTCGGGAGGCTTCTCTCTAAGCTGTGCAATTTTAAAACAAACTTTAAATAATTCTTTTCTTTAAATCCATCATCATCATCATCATCATCATCATCATCTTACTTAACAATCTAACCACTCAATTTAACATTTAAAGGTTACACTAAAATTTATTGCAATATCCAAATGGATGCTTTTTATTAAATGATTATATATAATTTAATTTAATTTAATTAAAGGGCTATGTAAATGGACAATTCAGAACAGTTTCTTTTCATTTAAACTCAAGACACGGTGATATTTATGAACTCAAGATATCGTTATATTTATAAGATGTTATTGTTTTTGAGTTGAGAGACTTATTTTACATCCTAGTATAAGCAGTTGTGTAAGTTTGTCTCTTTAGGTTCTTCTTTAAAATAAAAATTATGTTTTGAATAGAAAAATAAATAATAATAATAATAAATTTAAAGTAATAAAAAGTAAAAAAAGTGTGACTAAGATGTTTAAATATTATACTTTTCAAAAAAGTATTTGAAAAGGGAATTTAAATAAATTATTTGAAGATCTATATTAACTAATTTATGTTGATATGAACTTCATATATATTTATATATAGAAAAAGTTTGTTAAAATAAAATATTTTAATGTTTTATATGATGAACAAATTAAGTTTATATTATTAAGATGATTATTTGGTCATATGTATATTGTATTTAGCATTCACAAATATAATTTAAACAATGAAAAATAACATATTATATTTTGCACTTTTAAAAAATTTACACGTAATTCTTTAGACTCATGTTAAATGCATACTTTAAAAAAATTTACACATAAAAAATTTGATTCTATAGACTCATATTAAATCCATACTTACAATAAATCTATATTAATTTATCAACCTTTTCATTTTTCTAACACTTACACATTAATTTTTCTAACACTTATACATTAATGTAATTTTTAATATACATATAAGATTCACAGTTCTATCCTTCGCTATATTGTGTGTGTCCTTTCTCACACGAGTTTAAATCGATACAATCGTTTTCAAGGTTCCCTTTAGTCAATAGAGAGATAATTGTGTCAATTTTATACGCGGCATAGTCAACAAAATAGAAAGAGTTTTAACATTGATTTATAAACGATTTCTTAGATTAATTGAGTATGTTAGTTTCACGATTTTGTTTTTATGCAAAAATTAATTTAATAGTCATTTTTATTTAATTTAATAATTATATAAAATTAATTTATAAATTAATATTTTAGTGTTAATTATGTATTATTAATAATATAACTTAATAAATATTTTAATAATATTTTTTTATAATTAATTTATTATATATTCGTAAATTAATTTTGTAATTTAAAATCTAAAATAGTATAAATGTATTATTTTTAATTTTTGAATGTATCGTTTTCTATGTTTTATGTATTAATAAGTTATAATTATATATATAAAAACATTATTTTCAATAATATAAATTATAACTTAAGTTAATATATTATTTCATAATTAAACTTTTATCCAAAATAATATCATAATTAGTTCATTAAGAAGAGTTAATTCATGAATATTGTTATAAAAATCTTCATTCCATTTATAATGAAATTAAGTAATTTAACTTATTTAGTTTTAAAAAAAAATTGATTTTTTGAAATATTATCAATGATGTCTCATCTTATTTTCAATTTCTGTAAAACATAAATCAACAAGCTAAAACCACATAGTTACTGCTTACATTACATTACATTACAGGAAGGTAGAAGAATAAAGTTGATAAAAAATTTAATATGTTGGAAAAAACTAATATTATTTAAGATTAATTAAGTTAGATTATTATTTGTATTTGGATATATAATTAAAATCGGATTTAAATAGATAATTTAAAAAGGTTTTTAAGAAAAAAATAAATAAATTAGTGACTAATAACAAAATAATTATTGAATTAGTGTTATAATTGTGTTGTGAGATTTTGGTTCATGATCTCCAACATATCTAATTATCTTGCTAAAATACAATTAGATTTTTTGAAATACATGAAAGAGTTATTTTTATTTAAATCACAAATGAAATATGTGGGTGCATTCTTTATGTTTGAAATGATAAATGAGCCAGCTAATTATATTTCCTCTTCCTTAATATTGATAGTCCTTTAATAATAAAAATATTTGAGTCATTGTGTGGAGTATTTAAGTATTTAAAGTATGTAAGAAAAAACTTGGGTATATGTGAAACATCATGTAAGTAGGTGGCACACAAAGATAAGCATGCAATATATATGCATCTCATTTGGCTATAATAATGTTTGTTGAAATAGTGAATGATGAATAAATAGACTATATGAAGCTTACAATGGATGAAGATGGTTGACATTGAATGAGATATGTTGATCATCATGTAGTTAGTTGGTAAATGGCGATTATCAATGAGTAAGCATATATGCCATTGCATTTTCATAATTTTTGTTATAGTGGAAAATGATGAACAATGGGACTATATCAATAATGGAAAATGAAGCATGATTAGACTATACTAAGCTCTGAATATGAGAAAATGAAAACCCTTTAGTATGCTCCCAATGGCATCATCACCCAATATAGAACAAGTACACATGAAATGTTTGTACATTTGTGGCTTTTTGAAGCCCCGCACCATAAAAAAGGCACCCCCCACTAGCACCTAAATTTGCTAAATGACCATAAAAAAACATTGACCATAGATTACATAATGGTTTTCAAATCAACTCATTGTGTCTCCTGCGAACTCATATTTCTCCTCATTAGATGTTGTAGCATCTTAAATGTTAAATTTGGTAGCAATATGTAACACATCAAGCCCATTTCATTCGTGATCCTAGATAAATTAGGAAAATGTCATTCTTTTGAGGTCAATGTGTGCTTGAATTCAAGGCCTGGATGCCCAAATTTTTCATCCACTAGATAACACTAAATATTGATTAGTACAATGGGATATTAGAGGTTATAAATTATAATAATTATTTGGATGAAATTGCTAAGCCAAATTTAGGTCTCTCTCCTCACTTACACATGGTGTGATGATAACCCCAACATTCAATTGACATTACATTCAATGTGCATGGTATCACCACTCCATCACCTATTTGGTGTGATGGTGGATAGAGATAATACATCTTGGTTGTCCAAGTGGGTGGCTTGTATCATATCATGAAGGGAAGCAATGGGAAAAGGAGGGGAAGGGGAAAGGGTGGATCTCTACTAAAGCATTATGTTCACTAAATACAAAGGAAATCCTTGATTGAATTAATTTTTTATGGAACAACCCATCCTCAACACAACCTAGTGGTTATTCATCAGTCATCAATGAGCATCATATTTCTCATTTTCTGACGACTTCTTTTGAGTGTGTTTTAGTTGATTCAAGTGGGCTTCAATGACATCTTAAACTTGAAATATTTGGTAACACTACTTTTCTGATAAAATTTCTCAATTATTTTATTTACATTTCAAATATTTTATTTATATTATCTTTGAGGACATGGTTAAAAATAAGAAGAGATACTCGTGGAATTTATGTTTTCATGTTTACTCACCACTATAGATTTTGACATGTTAAAAAACTAAGTTCAGATAGACACATCTTAATATTCCTTTCATGAAGTCCTCATGCAGGAGTGTCATTAAATTGCATTTGAGTTGAGGATATTGAAGTGGACATTGATGTTAAAGTAGTTGCAATAGTTGTAGAGCGATGTAGTTCCTATCTTCCGAATATCAAAAGGAAAAGACTTTGTAAGCTAGGAAGGAAGCGAAGTGTGGAGTGCCTAGTAAAGACTAGCATTAAAAAACTAGTATTAAAGTTAAAAGAAAGTTTCAATATCCATAATTTAATCCACATACTCTGAAGTGTAACACAAAATTACATGTTAAAAGCTATATATCTGCTTAGAAATTAAACCCACCAACAACTACTTTCACCACCTTACAATAAATATGAATAAGTACAAGGAAAGCCCACCAATAACTACCATCACCGCTTTAAGTAAACATAGATAAGTAAAATAAACAACCAACAACTACCAGCCCCACTACACTTTTCCATTTAGTACATATATCAATGACAAAACAAAAGTTAAAAATAAATATTTCGAACCTTCTCATAGTACGACATTAGAAAATTTGGAACCTTCTCATAGTACAACATTAGAAAATTTGGAATGAATAATAGAATCCTTCGTGAAGTAGAATAGAAGCTAGGCACTATCATCTCACATGGGTATTGCGTCCACGTCCACATCACCAAAAGAAAAACCACTCTTAAATCAAACTTTGATAAATGGTTTTTTTTAATGTTATACAAAGCGATGGACATTAATCTTGAAAATCTTGCAAATCACTCAAATAAACAGTTATCAAGGACTAATGAGAACCATGGTTACGCATATCAGCCAAAAAGTAGTACAAATGCTATTAGTTTACTTTAATCGATACCCTTCGTGAATTGGCATTACGGATTACAAA
The DNA here is from genome assembly GCA_034641835.2 of Pinus albicaulis. Taxonomy (NCBI): domain Eukaryota; kingdom Viridiplantae; phylum Streptophyta; class Pinopsida; order Pinales; family Pinaceae; genus Pinus; species Pinus albicaulis. Next base: position 968,165,039 of record CM076572.1, read on the forward strand.
GATACAAATTTCTACAAAGCAAGATTGCGACTCTCATGCGTGCAACATCCGATGAAACAAAAAAAGATAAAAAATGATCTTACAATCAAAATAACTATCGAATATGGCTGCAGATCAACACAGAATTGAATATTTGTGGATCTAGAGGAAAACATTCCATGAATAGTTTCACTTTAATCTAACAGTATGATTGAATCTGATCCATGTCTGGAGTATGGAGAGGAATTATGCACCCATCTTATCCATATAATAGCAATGCCCTCTCTATCTATATAGTCGATCTGTCATAGGTATTCATGGTATTTGTCCTTAGCACTGCGGAAGATCTATAGGGGGCGACTCGATACTGAAAAGAGGGCTAGGTCCATTGCTCACCACAAAAACCATGGCCAAACCCCATGTTATGTGCACGTCCAAGTGGCAGTGCATCACCCAAGCCCCTGCCATGTTACATAATCACCGATTATGAACATGTACCCACCATCAGGGAATCAAAGATATAAGAGAAAACACAGAAAAAAAGAGTGTGGTTTTATCCATACCAGGATTGTCTGCAACGAATCGTATGGCAGCCCAGCCGTTGACCGGAACATTCACGGTGTTGCGCATAGGAGGATCCACCAGGTTGAACTTCTGAGGATCTGCTTTTGAATTATAATTACCAAACCCTGATCCCACGATGTAAAAGTCATAACCATGCAGATGGATTGGATGGCTTTCGCCAGCAAATATATTTGTTCCCTGCAGAATTACTTGCACCTTCGTGTTATAGTTAAGAACTTTTACTCTTGTGCCTTTCACAGGGGACCAGAGGCCTCTGCTTACGCTCTGTGCAGTATAATCAAATTGCACGAGAGGGTTGTCGGGGAAGTCCCCAGAGAATACTCCTTTCATGCCAAAATGCTGAGCTTGCAGGATTGAAGAAGTTGAAGGCAGAACAAACGATACGTTATTTATACTGGCTGCAAATCTTGATCCATTGGGACCTCCACATGACTGTCCTGGACAGTTGATCAATCCTAGACCGAGGGTGTAGAACAGATTCTCGTCCACACTCTGAGGAACGAAGACAGGGTGGTCGTGTGAGCCCAAGCTTCTGAGAGCATTGGCAAACTTGGTGGCAGTCTGGGTGTCGTTATAAGCTGGAAGATTAGGTACCGCTGGAACTGATGTACTGTTAGAAGTTCCCTCGTATTCTAAAATGGCAACGGTAGTGGTGTTATCGAAGGGAACTCCTTGCCCACTGGAATATGCTCGAGCAGCAATGTAATATCTACCTGTAGACTGATCAGAAGTGACAAGTACGTCTGTTGTCTGCCCGGGGCCGAGCATGAGAAAATTCGTCTGAAAAGGCTTCGTATACAGAGCATCCACAGCTACTACTGTCATTGTGTGGCTACCTACTGTGAAGAATAGGTCGGTATTGAGTGCAGCATTGATAACCCGTAGAAGGTTAGTTTCCCCACTTTTCACCGGGACCCGAATGGTATCTGCATCCACGGTTTGCCATTAGCTGAGTTCTTCGATCTAGATTTGCCATTAAATCCAGAAAAGTTTAATGTGGAAGAGTTTCAGTCAATTAGATGCATAGAAATGTACCTGAACTTGAACATTGGTATAGGTCTCCTGGCTGTCCATTGATAGTAAAGGCATCTGAAACGTTGGGGGCAGCTCCTGTTCGGGTTGCTTGGTTCACAACATCCATAGGATTCCTATTCCACCATTCTCCTGCGAGTGCAAACAGGGCCTGGCATTAAAATCAAGCACAATTGAATATTTTCAGCTGGAGATTCAAAAATTAGAACCAGTGGCAGTATACCTAGGAGGATGGGAACCTCGCTACTGGGCGTGGTAAAGGGATAAGTGGTTCCTGGGCTTGGAGTGATGATCAAGGCTCCATAGACAGTAGCTCGAAGCCATGAACTGTGGGCATGCCACCATAGAGTCCCTTCTTGACCAGTGATGGTGAATCTATATGTGTAACTTCCCCCTGGGCGAATTGGGCATTGGGTTATAAATTCAGGCCCATCGGACCACCCTGTGCGTAATTGGCGCACTCCGTGCCTGTAAATACAACATTACTCTCATTAAAATACATTAATATATAAATTTTGCTAAGTGCTATTTTTTGAAAGTATATTTCGGTGAATTCATTGAAAGCAGGGTAATTTTGCACAATAAAAATGTTCTAGAGTTTTTAAGGATATTGAATCTATATAAAGTCAAAAAACCAATTTAAATAACAAAAAACAAAATTTCACATCAAATTTTTACACCTCAAAAACTTCAAATAATCACACTAAAAACAACTCCTAAATCTAGTTCACTCTAATTGAAACATACCAATGAATTGTAGCATTATATTGGGCGTTGTTGTACACTTTGATCATAAGAGTGTCCCCGTTGGTGACTTGGAGAGTTGGACCTGGAAACTGGCCATTAACGGTGATTATATTGTGCGTCCCACATAGTCTCTTTACAGATGTAGACTGAAGCTGAATGTCCGATTAACCACCTCCACACTATCAGTATTTAATAAAAATTTGAAAGCATTATATTTAATAAAAAGAAAATAAAATATGGTTAGAGGTAAGATTTTTGTGATTTATAAAGTCGATAAATGTTTTTAAGATGTTTCGAACTAGTTAATGTGCTTTATCACAAGGACAAGGTGAAAAAATTCAAGAATTTTCTGGAATAAATCATTGCTTGAAATTAGTCTCTCAAATATAGAAGTTTAAAAACCTAGCCATTTAAAAAACTAATTAACTAATTCTTTAAAGACTAACTAGTTTTCAGAGACTAATTCCTGGCAATAATACATCCACACTATTTATTCAGAAAGATCCTTGAATTTTTCACCTTGTTCTGAAAATGAACCCAAATCCTAATAATCATGTGATTAATCCTAAAGACAAATAAAATATTCTTAAAACTATATAGAAAATTTTGAAATTATTTTCAAATTCGTACTTAATCTACATTATGATATACAAATCAAAATACATTGCAAAGTCCAATAAAAAATATAAAGTGAAAAATAATGAGGATAAGAAGACGTACGACGAATGTCTGAGTGATTAGCTTCGCAGAAGCCATAGCAGTCAACAACGTCAGCCAAAGAGGCATCATCAAAACCAACCTGGCCTCATATACGCGTGCAGGGACATGTTGATTAAACACTTCCATTACAGTTTGATTCAGTTACCCACTAGGTATATCCAATACCAGAACAGGGAGCAAACGGAATAGTTTTATACTGCACTATTTCGACTTCAGCTTCAAACTCCAGAAAGTATATATGGGCCGTGACTGATTTGAGTGAATCAAATAGACATGGATTACGAAAGTAAGGAAATGAATTATTTATATAAGCCAATTACCAATTGCAATCAGTTTAGTGATTAGTCTACGTTGAAGTTGTTAGAGTTTGTTAGAAAAAGTTGAAGTTGGTAAAGTTCGGCATTGATTTGAGTTTCGAATGATCAAGATACATAATACTTGTTGAAAGACAAAAGTACAAACTTAGTGCTTAGACGGTGACCGGAGAAGAGGTGATAACCAAACATTGGAACAGTACCCAAGTAGTTTATTTAAGGATAATAAGTTTTTTAAGCATTGTGTTGGAGTAATTACTATATTTTTATGGAATTCATAATTTTCACTCAGGGTATTAGTTATCGGTTTGGAAGTTTATTAATATTTGTGAATTTTGGTGTAACCATAAATCTCTTCATGATATCAGAGCCTGACCGAGGTGTAACCGCAAACCTCTTTATGATATCAGCGCTTGACCCAAATTAAAAACGTTTAAAGAAGTGTTAATTCCCCATAACCTAGTTACCCATTTAAAAATTTACCAATACCTACGAATTTTGATGTAACAGTCTGCTAGCCCCATTAACCTCTAGTATTATTCTTATTGAAAGTGGACTAAACACTTTAGTATTAATCTTATTGAAAGTGGAGTAAACACTTTAGAGATTGTATCTTCCATAATAGTAACAGTATCATTGTCTCCTCTCCACCATGTAAAGAGGACAAACAACAACGAAACCTCTTAATCATGATTGGCAGGCTTGAAACAAATGTCAAAGTTTTGACAAATAACCCATGCTACATTGGGATTTTTCCCAGCATTTTCCTTTGGGTTGAAATGTAGGCATCATTCGACCGTCGACTGTTTTGTCGGTTTAACATTTAATTGAGATGTAACCCTATTGATTTAAACCACACTTCCAATCTTTTATGTAAAAGGCACTTGCTTGTGGCTCAAGGCTTCGGACTTTCGCTCACGCTATAGATTGGGAAAGATTCGTTATAGTTTCAAGCATTTCACACTTTATGTTTGCCTTTATGTTATTGCAAGCTCAAACGCGGCTTACCACAAATGCTTGTTCTACAAGATATCGATAAGATGTTTCACCTGCTCTCTCTCATTATTATTGCAACTCATTTCAAGCATTGTTGCTGAAACCCATAATTAGTAATTACCACTGATCACAAGAAATTTCATTACGGCGGCTGAAACCCATTATTATTACAACTAATTTCAAGCATGACTACTACAGCCACCGATGTTTTGGAAAATTGTGAGTCTACTAGCTTTAAACAAACGCCTCCTTTCAGGGGACATTAAATATCTCTTTTATGTAATATTCTCTTCTATATATGAAAATACGAATATATTTTTAAAATTACATTTCTATGGTTTGCATTTTGTTTGACAATTTAGAAATACATAGGCTACGGAATAAATTTGCACCAACTAGTAACCATCGTCTGTTGTTCCCTTTTATTACAGGTACTTGATTGAAGACTTAATGGATTCTCCCCCAACGCATATATATAGATATACAAAATATCTTTTCGTTTAATAGAAAGCTCTATAATCGACAGAGAAGTAATTGAGCTTTGAAACATTAAATTACTGAATGTTCAAATAATCATCAGCTTGGAAAAAGTTGCTGCAAACATTTAGATGCTGAATATTCAAATGATCCAGTTCGTAAAATTTGCTGCCCATAGACAAAGCCTATTAAATTTAAAAGTCAAAGCATGAGTATGATAACCGGAGTTGATCTGATTAATATATGGCAGCTGCATATGTAACACGACGTATATTTTGATGTTTCCACAACGAAGGGCCTTCTAGAGACAGTCTTAAACTGCAAAGGGGATCAGGATCCCTAACAGGTCTTGGAAAGGGATAAGATTTGAGGATCCCTAACAGATCTTGGAAAGAGATAAGATTTGAGGATGTTGCTTTATTGTCTTAACGTTGTTACGGTTCAAACACTTTCACGAATGCAAAGTATTAAGGAGTAGGACAATTTTAATGTTGAATGGAAGAATTATGGATCATTGTCTTTCTTTATTTTTTAAATATATATATTTTTAATGTTATATTGTTTAATGTATTATTACTTTCTAAATTTTTATCTTCAAGATATTATAAGTTTTGTAAGTTTTTTAATTAGGCATTAGTTCAAGTAGTTGAGTATTTTGAGCTTCATAAAAGTAGTGTTTAGGTTGATATCTCAAACTAATTTCTTTATAGTGTGTCTCACTTCATGTCTTTACTAAGTTAACCATCATAATTAGTATACTTTGGTTTACCATACGTATCATCCATGAAATGAGAAGTGTTAAGGAGTTTTCTATCGAAAAGAGATGATGGTTTTTCTATCACATATTGAACAGTGGAAAGTATGAAATTGTTGACATTATGCTTTTCTACAAAATTGGATTTGATCCCCACCAAAAAAGGGTTGTAAGGTAATTATCATGAGTTGCAACTAATGGAAACATAGATTAGTGAGTCAAAAATATTAGCTACATAAAGAAATCAAAAGTTGAGATTTATGGAGTGCCACATTATCTAAAATAAAAAGCAATAAACACAAGAAGGTTGATAGCAAAATTACATATCCCAATGCTATGGGAACCAAACTAATATAAATAGGAGGGCCTTTGTCATTCATTGCGAGGTTAAGATTTTGTCACAGTAGGGTCCCAAGTTGAGTATGTGTTATATTCTTTGCACAGATAGCCCCACGCATGATCTATTACATTAAGCACATAGGGTGGTCACAAGGGGGGCAACATCCCCCCTATGTGGGGGGTTGTAGGAGTAGAGAACCCACTATTGAGGGGTGATAGACCTTGTACAAAGGGATAAATGGGCTTGTCAAGTGAAATCATTTTCATCAATAGGTTTTCACCATTTGGCAGTTTCATGGCACACAATTTTGTGGTCAATACTAATGTAATGTCAATTAAGGAACTATAGTTGTATTCTAATCCACATTTAATGGATTGGGTATTTGTACTTTATTGTGATGCGTCATAAGCAGCATCTACCCACAATCACGATATGAAATGCATATCCTATGCTTATACCCCAAGACAAAAATATTTCTATGCACTAATCCTTAAGTGCATCATACTTTTCCCTTTATTTTCATAATTTATAACCCAAATAACATTTATCTCTTAATAATTAAATTCTAGACTTACAAACTTTGGGTTAGAAACAAATAATACCAACGAAAATGTCCGGGCCCACAGCTTATATTCCTTGCACCTTTTCTCATTGATTTTCACCTTCATTGATCTGACAAATATCACACCATAACATGCATTACATTTAAATTTTTAATTGCATGCGAAATGGGCAGTTTTAAGTTGCGACGTGGCACCTCTATATATCGTTTCACACCCATCCAATAGTTACTTCTTACCGGATCAATTGCGTGTGAAAAACTGCTTGACATTTCACAAAACCATTCACCCTTCCACTGCGCTAATGACTCATAGTTTTGCATTTATCTGACTCTTGGTTCCAAACTACATAAAGTTCCAAACGCAAATTATGGTCCATCTTTACTCGATATATTCCACTGCAACAACCAATTCACTATTCCAAAACTAGAATAAGGTTTTAAAAGTACATAACACCTAAGCAAACAAAAATTATTACAAAAATGGATAATCTGAAATCAAACAAGTTATCTCTGTTTATGAAAGAGACCAACACTGATGCCTTCGGATTTATTTGAAGTCCCCAATCATTAACCGTTATAATTTAAAACATAGAGATAACAAATTTTACTCTCAGTGTGGGTTCTGAATCATATAATTCTACCACACTTCAGCTATGCATTTGACTCTCGTTTCTAGTAAACTTCGATTACAAGCCTATATCGACACCGATTTTGGAAAGAACATGATTCCATGGTGAAAATTTCTACTTGACTTATTCATGATCCCACATTTTGATCCTGAGACAGTCTGGATTATAGATTACATAACGAGCTTCTATTTCAATGAATCCCATTATCAAAGATTCAATATTTTTTTAATGTGGATCATGATCGATTTCTAAAACCCCGTAACCACAGAAGCTTAATATATATAAACATACCCCGATTCAACATACACAGTAATTCAAATATTCCTAAATTACACAATTCTACTCAACTCAATTATTCATTCATTCAATTCTCCATTAATTTTACAAATACAAATAAACTCTATATACAGTCTATATCTGGCCTGATGTATCATTACATGGCCTTTTCTCTTCCTTTTTGTCAAAGCCCGTAGGCTTACAATCAAACTCCTTTTTCATATATCTAACTCTCGTGCTCTCTATCTCTTCTCATATTCAGGCTTACACTTATAAATATATTTACATAATTATGGATTACTCCAATCTGTGATCCTTTACACAAATCACTCAACCAATTTTTAATTTAGACTTGAAATCCATCAAATCTTCACTATTCCTTGGATTTCTCACTCATCCCTAAGATTTCTATATCTCACGAGATATTCTCATTTAATTAAATTACAATTAAATTTCTTCAAACTCAACTAAACTTAGCAAAATAAATAAATTGATTAAGGGAACCCACTCCCTTTAGTAAATGTGAAATAAGACTCATGGGTTTTATAAGTTTCGAAGAATGCTCCTGCATCAGACTCCCCAGGTTAAAAAAATTCATGGACTCCTGTTCCTGAGTCACCCAATTGATTTTTCTATAAATTTCATCAAATTTCATCTGCCAACTGGTTGTCTGTCCTCTTTCAATTGCAAGTGCATTTATTACCTTCTCTCTTTCTCCTGGATTCCAAACCCTGTATTGTGGATGTATTTTTACTCTGTTTTCATGAGTATATCCTCTACATAATGTTTGGATGTTGATATCCTGCATAAACAACTTCTAAAAAAATATAAATTTCTGCTCCCTTGTCTACAGTTGTCTTGTCATCATCTCAATAAAATTGAGTTTCAACTTTATATATTTCTTTCTTCCCTGTATTTAACTGTACATTGTGATTTTTGACCAGATAACCAACATTCTCTTCTCTCTACCAACCAATTTCCTTATGTTGCCTTGTATATCATTCCATCTTTCCTTGAATTGCTGATTTTGACAATTCCCAATGCTTGTCATCTTTGTATTTTTCATCATCCACCTATCCAATAGTTTGAGTAGAATATTCTCAACTTCAAAATAATATTGTTTCTTGTTTGATACAAGAACATATAACCTTTCAACCACATACTGTCCATCAGCTACAAATAATTTAGTTATTGAACTTTGTTCAATTGCTTCCATATTCCTATTCATCCCAAGTTTCAAATGCAAATTTAAAACAAACTCTTGACATTCAAACCTTATTTGGATTAAAAAAAAATCTTTGTGTGGAATGTACTTTTACATTTTCTGCAACCTTACTCCTCTTCTACATTGACTTGTATAAGAACTATACCAACTCTCCTTCCTTCATCCCGACCTTTTCAGTCAACTAGCTGCTTACTATCATCTTCTTGTTCCCATAAGGAAAACTGACTTTTTGCATTTCCAGAATTTACATACTTCTTCATGTTTGCATGAACAAACATATCTCCAAGAGCAGTTTGTCCTTCATCCTAGAAAACACATTCAAAAATTAATAATTCAAAATCAGAAAATGCATTACATCTTCCACCAACTCTACTCCATAATTTCTCTGATTTTTCATCCTCATAATGCACATATGACATGTCAAATTTTTCATATCTTCCTTCATATTTCCTTGTCTTGGAAAAGTCTTCTTTGTCCTCACTTTGTACTGAACATTGTCTAAATTCGAAATTATGATCTCTGATATTTTCTTCAGCCTTCCTTCCTTTCAAAATTTTTTTCATTCTTCCCTTTCCTCCCTTACAAATTTGTAAGCCATTAAATTGTCTTTTCCATGCCTCTTCCTTTTCAAACAAAATCTGCCACTCTCTAATTCTCTTTGTTCCTTTACATGAAACAAAATCATATGCAACATATTTTTCCTTCCATGATAAAGTTCATTTTACAATAAAAATTATTTTCAACACCATGAATATCATTTTCCATTGAAACCCTTTGTTGCTCACTGAAAATGCATCATTCATGAAAGCATCCTTGTTGCTATCCTCTGAGATTGCCTATCTCTTTCCAGTTTCCTGATTACATTCATCTTTCCTCTGTTTGCAATTTTTACAAATAACATTGTCTTCAAATTTTTGTTGTGCATCAACGTCTGCCAACTAATCCTTACATTCTTGACTCCCTTCTTTTCTTCTCCTATTTATAGCCTTTTCTGGACAAGCTATACCTTCTTGGATTGAATCCTTCATATAAATCTCTGTTCTACCATCTTCCATAGTATAGTCTTTAGTAAGAGTCCTTTCCATTAATGTTCTACTATGTCCTTCGAAGACAATCTCTTGCCCATTAACTATTAATACAGGTTCATAATTTTTGAATAAAAATGAAAGAGATAATCCCATTACCTCAAATGGTTTCATTGTACACATACTTTTGGTTGTTCCCGTCACAAGGCTATCTTCATACATATTTCCTAATTTTTCTCTTACAATTTGCAATTTCCTTTTATCTTTAGATTGTTTGTCATTCCTTTGCCAAATCTCACTAGATTCATCACCTCCTGTTTTCATGGTAGTTTTCAATATTTTCTCTTCTTTAGTCTTTGAACACATGTTCAATCAAGAACTGATCCATTATAACCATCTATTCTAACATATGCATTTCTTCAGCAACCTCAATAAACATATTCTGTAAATTTTGTCCATCACCTGCATACATACAAAAATAATTAGTTTAAAAAATGCTAGGTTCCTCAATCATCACATCTTTCTGCTAATCCGAACTTGTCCAACAATTTAGAAATTCATCAATGATTCCTTCCTCAGCAAGGTAATATTCTTGCTCAGGTCTATAATAGTCATCTTCCATCCCTAACTCAGCTGTTCTAAGTTCCTCTCTTAATATAATATACATTCTCCTATTTATCTGGTTTTGCAACAACTTCCACTTTATCTTATTTCTTCTCATAGTCCAACAATAACTTTGGTCCTTCTCACACTTTTCTAGCAGCATTATTATTGCATCAATACTTTCTTTCAATTATGTAATTTCTCTGTCAAATACCTCTCGACTCATTTCCTTTCCTTTGCCATTTTCATTGGCATATTTATTTCTTCCATTGTGGCTTCTTTCTGAACCCCTGTTATGACTATTAGTAGTCACTTTCTCCTCCATCTTTATGAGCTCCTCACTCAGTATGAGCTGCACTAAGCCTCGGTAAAAGCAAGACCTCCCTGCTGCCACTTACCTCACCAATCCCCTCTCTAGACTTGGTATTTTGGCAAGCACTGGTTCTCTATCTGTGGAACCTCTTGAGCACTCTCTTCTGCTCTCTGTAGGATTATATCCTCTACTCACCTTCTCTTGAGAAAACTTCAGCTATTCTCCTTGTCCAACGTTTAACTGGAATATTTAGGTTCACTACCACTAACATAACTCTTCTCTCTCTTTACACAGTCTGCTACTGTGTGTTGCTGCTATCATTCTCTTCCTCATAAAAAAAATTCAAATGGAACTAAACCTTAAAATATAACTCATACCTGAGAGATATTTAAATGATTTGTCTCTTTGAGCTTCCACTGGTTTGGACAATACACATGCTGCTTTACTTTTCGTTGTCCACACTTCAGTTATTTTTTCAACTAAATTTATTTTCTTACTGAGTACATCCATATTCATTTTATTTCCTTACAACATTTATGGTGTAATTTCTTCATTCATTTATTTGTCACAGCTACTTGGCTGAAACTTCTATTGCTTCTTTCATCACCTCATTAAATTTCTGCAAAGCTTTTACCTGATCCTGTCTTTCTGAACCCAGAAATATTTTAGAATTCCTCTTTGCATACAATCTCTTGTGTCCTGTTCTTTTTCTCTATCTAATCCATTATAATGTAAATTATATACATGCTGTAAATAAAATTCAATATTTCAATCAACTCTCCAACTCCATAGAGCATTAATCTAGCCCTGGTACCATAATTGATGTGGCATAAGCAAAATCTACCCACAATCATGATATGAAATGCATATCCTATGCTTATACCCCAAGACAAAAATATTTCTATGCACTAATCCTTAAGTGCATCATACTTTTCCCTTTATTTTCATAATTTATAACCCAAATAACATTTATCGCTCAATAATTAAATTCTAGACTTACAAATTTTGGGTTAGAAACAAATAATACCAATGAAAATGTATGGGCCCACATCTTATATTCCTTGCACCTTTTCTCATTGATTTTCACCTTCATTGATCCGACAAATATCGCACCATAACATGCCTTACATTTAAAATTTTAATTGCATGTGAAATGGGCGGTTTTAAGTTGCGACGTGGCACCTCTATATATCGTTTCACACCCATCCAATAGTTATTGCTCACCAGATCAATTCCATGTGAAAAAAGGCTTGACATTTCACAAAACCATTCACCCTTCCACTGCGCTAATGACTCACATTTTTGGATTTATCTGACTCCTAGTTCCAAACTACATAAAGTTCCAAACACCAATTACGGTCCATCTTTACTCGATATATTCCACTGCAACAACCAATTCACTATTCCAAAACTAGAATAAGGTTTTAAAAGTACATAACACCTAAGAAAACAAAAATTATTCCAAAAACGGATAATCTGAAATCAAACAAATTATCTATGTTTATGAAAGAGACCAACACTGATGCCTTTAGATTTATTCGAAGCTCCCAATCATTAACCGTTCTAATTTAAAACACAGAGATAACGCATTTTCCTCTCGGTGTGGGTTCTGAATCATATAATTCCACCACACTTCAGCTACGCATTTGACTCTCGTTTCTAGTAAACTTCGATTACAAGCCTATATCGACACCGATTCTGGAAAGAACATGATTCGATGGTGCAAAATTCTACTCGACTTATTCATGATCCCACATTTCGATCCTGATACAGTCTGGATTATAGATTACATAACGAGCTTCTATTTCAATGATTCCCATTATCAAAGATTCAATATTTTTTTAATGTGGATCATGATCGGTTTCTAAAACCCGTAACCACAGAAGCTTAATATATATAAACATACCCCGATTCAACATACAAAGTAATTTAAATATTCCTAAATTACACAATTCTACTCAACTCAATCATTCATTCATTCAATTCTCCATTAATTTTACAAATACAAATAAACTCTATATATAGTCTAGATCTAGCCTGATGTATAATTACATGGCCTTTTCTCTTCCTTTTTGTCAAAGCCCATAGGCTTACAATCAAACTCCTTTTTCATCTACCTAACTCTCGTCCTCTCTATCTATTCTCATATTCAGGATTACACTTATAAATATATTTACATAATTATGGATTACTCCAATCCATGATCCTATACACAAATCACTCAACCAATTCCTAATTTAGACTTCAAATCCCTCAAATCCTCACTAGTCCTTGGATTTCTCACTCATCCCTAAGATTTCTATATCTCATGAGATATTCTCATTTAATTAAGTTACAATTAAATTTCTTCAAACTCAACTAAACTTAGGAAAATAAATAAATTGATTAAGGGAACCCACTCCCTTTAGTAAATGTGAAATAAGACTCATGGGTCCTATAAGTTTCGAAGAATGCTCCTGCATCATATTGTAACATTTTAAAGACATAATACATTGGAAAATATTTTCGGTTTAGAAGTTAAAATCTTTGGGTTAAATGTGTGTGTGCCATTGTGTCTTTTCTATTTTTATTCGAAATTAGTTTGCAACAACTAAATGTGCATGGTTAAAACCTACATTTGGTATCAAAACAATTTTGCTTCAAGGGGATTCCTTTGTTTCTAAGAATTTTGGCTCAGGCCTATGGAAAATCTTGTTACAATGAGAGATATGTAGTATCAGCTATTATAGTCAAAGGAAATGGTGAGTAATTAAAATATAGAATTGGAAATTGATTGGGAAGAGTTTTGAGCTACGAAAGCTCAAATTGGAAGAGTTTTTAGTGGAAAAATTTTAGTGGATTATTGTGGATCCAAGTATTGTGTTGATGAGGATGTCAAGAGAAGACCGGAGAAATTTAGATTGAAAGGAAAAAAATCATGCTGCAATTGTTTCTTTTAGATTCAACATTAGTGAATTTTTTAGTGGAAGATATAATGAATACATTGTCGAACAAATAAGGGGCTTTGTATGATTCTAAATCCCTAGTAAATAAACCATTCTCATAGAAGAAGTTGTATAAACTAAGGATGGAGGATGGAAGTTTGTTGGTGGAGAATTTGAACACTTTAATTGTGGTAAGTCAGTTATCATCCATTCATATTAAAATTTTAGATAAAGATTAGTGTATCAGTTTATTGTGTTCTTTACTAGACTGACATGATAGTCTATTCATTGCCACGGGTAGTAATGCAACTACTTTAAGTTTTGATTAAATAGTGTCATCATTGTTTTTAGAGGAGATGGGATGAAAAAAATGGAAATTCAAACTAAAAATTCCTTATTTGTAAGATGACGCACCAAGGATAGAACTTAAAATAACTTCTCATGTGGGATACTTAAATCTAGAAGATGATCTAATTCTCTAGTATATTTCATAAAGGTATGTTGGAGATGTGGAAAAGAAGGGCATTACAGAGAACAATGTAGATCCAAAAGAATTGCTAAAGAAAATGGATTTGATGATGCTCATTCTATGGAAGAAAAAACCTCCTCAAATAAAGGATGGGATGTTTACTTGTTTTCTTTGAAAAGTACCCATGCAAATCATGAGGCTTGTTTGCTCGAATTAGATGCATATTTTCATATGCCCTCTCAGAGGGAGTGATTTTATGAGTATGAAATATACAATGGTGGTGTTGTTTTCTTAGGAGATGGCTCAACATCTAGAATCATAGGATGAGGAAAAGTCAATTTGAATCTCATGGATGGAAGGATTAAAATAATCCTTGTGTTATAACATCATATGATTGGCTAGAATATTGATTCAAGTAAGAAATATAGGTGATACATGTGTAAAAGTAGTGTTTGAGGAGGACCTAGGTATGATGGTTCAAAGAGAACTGGTATTCCTAAGGGGAGTTTAGATTGGAATTTTGTATAAGCTATTAGGATGCACTATTAGTGATGGATGAAATAGTTCCATTGTTCTTGAGAGTGGAGCTAAAGAAGGAAAAATTGCTACAATCTCTAGAGAAAGGACTATGTTCTGGAATCAAACACTGGGGCATATCGGAAAGAAAGGCCTTTGAGTACTATATGGTAAAGGTATGGTTGAAGGTATGTACAATTTATCCATTTAATTTTATTTATATGGACATTGCTTATATTGGAAGCATGATTGAGTAATGTTATTATTATATGCTATCAAGGTAGTTTAATATTACATTTGGTGCATAATGATGTGTTTGGGCCTATGTTAGTTCCATATTTAGGTAAATATGTGTATTATGTCTCATTTATGGAGTACTTATTGATGAATAAATGGATTTATTTCCTTGAGAATAAAATTTAAGTATTTGACAAATTTAAAGAGTTAAGGCTCTTATGAAAAAACAAATAGAGAAGAAAATAAAGGTGTTGGGGATAAATAATGGTGGGGAATTCTAAGGAATCAATTCTAGTAATTATATAAGGAATGAGGTATAAAAAGAAAAAAAAACATCACCATACACACCTCAATGGGATTGCTGAAAGAATGAACATAACACTAATGTAAAAAACAAGGAACATGTTAAGTGGTGATGGGTTAGGGCTTGTTATGCGGAATTATGGATTATGGATAAAAAATATTCCCTAAATGTGGTGCTATGAATTTAGAAAAATAGATCAAAGACTTTACAGACACCTTATCTAAGAGTAAATATACACATAGAGAGATAGAGGAACTTACTTGTGATCCAAGCGCTTCCTATTCTCCTTCTGTAGCCCTTGTTGTAGCTTCCAATCCAAATTTGATCGCCAGACTAGTTCCTACAAGTATAAACACTCAAAGACAAAGAGATTTCCATATACATATTCCTATTTATCTTAATCAGTTAAATTGATGAAACATGAAACATATATATCAGCTAAGAATCCATGATATAAAATATAGAAACATAAACACATACATATGTGGGAAAATGAGCAACAATCATTATTAATGGATAGAAGGGTGAGGTTACAACCAACGATTGATTTGATGTCACCAAATCCAACATTCATCCTAGCCTCATCACAATAAACATCTCACCATCAACATATCACTCTAATAATACACTCAATTGAGAAGCCAACATCATTTCTTTACCAAATTTCTTCCTTTCCTAGCACTAGGATATGTGCTCAATTTATAGGGCAACTGAAGGTAGTTTCTCAATCAATGAATTTCTAATAATAGGCAAGACATGTTACCAAGATAAGCAATGTTATATGGACACATGGATTTGAAGTTCGACACATGTGGACTCTTCTAGAAGCCACTGGCCATGTGGAGATTTCGGAACAATGAGAATTTCACTCCCATTTGACCAATGCACTCTTGAATGTTGGGAAGTTATTTACAGAGCACCCTTGAATGGAGGTAACTACATATGAAAAGCAATTAGTCCCTTGAGAGGTTGTGTTGGTGAGCTCGTAAGTGATATAACATGTACTTCAAATCTTGGAAACCTTGCAATGGAAGTCATAGATGATTTGCTTTTGTTATTGTCTTAAGGCATGTAGCAACTAAAATGATAGGGTATGATAGGCCACATTTCATTGGTTCTAGGATGATGTCCAATTGAACTAGGTCATTGGGAATGATGCCCAAATTGACCTATAACAACTACCCCCTAAAGCATGAAGTCAGAATAATAACAATATTTTTTAAATGAGATGCTTTACAATGTGATGGGTTGGAACTGAAGTGGAGTGGTGACCTGCATAAATATTACAATACATTACATCATGATATATCCTCTTGATCACAAATTTCTTAGGGAAGACATTCCCATGCTCAGCACATAAACTATCTAATAACATGTACATAGTGCAAAAAGTCGTCTACATTGGAATGTTTCCGAATACAGACATGCGTAGAGATATAGGCCCATGTTTGGATAGCAATATGTATGTAAGGTCACTATGCAGATGATGTGTACAAAAATCCTGAAATCACAACCTAGATGGCTGAAAGTAGATCCGAGGTCTTCTTATCTCATTCACTCGATCATTCAGGTACAAGTCTAGCCATGTGAATATATGATTTGTAGTCGAACATGGTAAGACATAGTTTGATTACTAGCCAATGATGTGAGTTGTTAAAAAACATGAGAGAACCACCATTGATGCCAATGATCCTCAAGGTACTATAGTGCATTTCGTAAGGCGTGAATAGAGGATTTGATGTCAAATGCCAAGCAAAATATTTTGGTTAAAGGTCCGAAAGCAAGGATCTTTTCGATGCTGTAACAAGCCTCATTGTACTGGAAGATGATGTTTCTAAGTAAACTTCTTGGATGATGATTTGACGTCAACAGGAAGTCACTTTATTGCGAAACATGAGTTACTGATTTCGGAGACAAAATGTGACTTGATATAGCAATTTTCAGGGATGACTTTCATGAGAATGAAGGTTTATGAGTATTGCAGAAGGATGAGTATTCACTTAATGACTTCTCTTAAACATATCAACGACACTGAGATGAGTTGGCAGAATTGATCCAAAACCAAAGTGAAGGTATGATGAACCACAGGTATGAATGAATCATCTAGAATATTACCCAACATAAACAGTCACGATGATGGAGTGAAGTGTCATGTTCAAGAGCGACCTGCTACCGTAAAAGTTCTGCTCACTTTCCCAAATTTTCTCTGGTCATTTGTCAACCAGTACCTATTTATTTTTTAACAATCTTGAGGAGCATAACATATTCTTGATCTATAATTCAACCCTTTGGGTGAATAATGTATCTCTATTTAATAATTTAATGAGTCTAGCGATGAATGAAACTCAATTCTTGCCATGATCGACAAGCTGATCCGTATTTTATGTTTTAACGAGCCTAACGATAGTGAAAGCCTGGTACTTTTTCATATTTAGAGAGTTTGAAAAAGAGGATGAAAGAAAGCTCCATAAGTACTTTTTGGTAAAGTTGGCACTCAGATCTGAAAAAGTATAAAATGATATATGAGAGAACCTCCTAGCCATGTTCGACTAAGGAATTACTTTTTCGTAAATAATCTATCTCAATCCAGAAAATGGTTAAACTTATACTGAGTAGATATTAATTCATTTACTTTTACGAGCTCTAAAAGATAAGTGATCGTTAATCTTTTCACATTATCGGAGTCTAAAAAGAGCTAAAAGAAGATTCCAGGGGTTCCTTTTTCGCTGTTATCAAAGCTTGAAAAAGAGATAAAAGTGTGCTTCAAGTCCTTTTTAATTTTTATCAAATCTCAAAAATAAGGATAAAATTGTGCTTTGTGGTCAAATAATTCTTGAAATAAATGTACACGACTAATCTGTTCATCAGTTGTAAAATTGTTTAGAACAACATTAAATGGATTAAAAATACATGTTTCATGATAAAAATAGAATAAAACCATAGTCACAGCAATAAATATGATTTTCAAATTATCAAATGACTAATTAAAAGATTTTTACTATTCATTTTTACCATTTGAAACTTACCATTTGCATTTTGGAGCTCTGAAACTGTTTTAGCCCCCGAACTTCAGCCGTTGATTGCGATCGATTCTATGGACAATTTTCATTGCCGTTTGATCTAGGTTGGTGCCATAAACTCTCTCTTTCTTTTAGTAGTCATTTCATTTCATTTCACTGCAAATTTTTTGGGATTTGGACCCATTAGGGTAAATTATTTTTCCAAAGAGGGCAACGCACCCTTGAGTATCGAAAACTATGTTGTGGAGCACCTAAAATGAAGCCTAGGTGCATATGAAACGTATCATCTATTGATCAAGATTGCATTGGGCAGAATTCACATTCTTGATTCTAGGATTGTACCCAAATTTTTCCTATTTTTTTGCATGAAAAGGAGTCTAATGAGTCTTATGGTTATGTTTCAGGGTTTCATTGGACTAGAATGACAATTACTTGGAGAGAAAGAGAGCATGAAGAACAAAATATGATTTCCCTTAATGATCCGAGTACATTAAGAGCCGTAAAATATTGTGGGTTATTAAAGTACTTTTGCTTGTCAGGTATGAGGCAACAAATAGAACTTTTGGAGTTCCTAGTTTTTGCATGGGATCCAACAATTGAGGCATTTCACATTAGGAATAAAGTGGTTCCCATTACAGTGGAGGATGTATATTTTCTGATAGGCTTGTCTAGGAGAGGCTTACCCATTTCTCTCTCAAGGTCTGCTCTCAGAGGAGAGACAGTGAGAGACTATGTTTTGAAATATTGATATCCAAGGGAAGAGCCAATCAAGGATGGGAAAATAAACATCCGTGACATTCGTGATTTTCCTTTGAGAACCATTCTATTCATGATCGTAAAGCTTGACGGCACTGTTACACTACATGTAGCTAATAGATCTTATATGCAGTATGTGCTAGAGTGTACGAAGCCAACAATTTCAAATTGGTCTAAAGTTATAATTTGTCAAATAAAATAAAAACTGAAAAAGGAAGAGGGAGGAAGGAAGAAAAACTTCAGTTATGGTTCGATCCTCATTTCATTTGCCGTAGAGCAGATTCCACTGATGCATCCTTAGCATGTGACACTAGGTGTGTCTAACCCTAGAGATCCAAGGATGCAGATATGGGTAGAACTGATGGCTAGGCATGCATTCCAATCGTCCATTGTGTTATTGATTGCATTCTTCACCTAGTTCAGGTGACAGGTTATCGCCATAGATGAGTATGCATATGCAGGCGTCGATTTCTAAGGAGATCCAGACTTAGCTTTACCAAAAGGCACTTGGTGGGGTGCAGTTGGTAAGAATGTTTTGACCATGTTTTTTTTATATTTTTCTAATGTTTATTCAATGTTTTTTTATTTTGATGTTTTCCCAAGACTAAACTAAAGTTTTAATGTAATGCAGATGTTGGTTGAGTTCAACTGATGGAGGAACCAGAGTATTGAGTGGACGAGCCAGCAGATAGGGTTGTCAGGAGAGAAGTCCTTTAGGATTTAGACATGGTTGAGACTCTGTCTGAGCTTCGGTAGCACATAGAGGGTTGACCTTTGGGATTACAAATTGTCGGATCTAAGAGTTACCTATGTGACTGCAGTGCCACACTATAGGCATTCCTAACTGCTGGATGTGGTTACTGCATAGGATAGCTAGATCTATATCATGTTACCATGAGCATCACTAGTTTACTTTTGACATGTTGCATACATTTTGAGGTCAGATGAACAATGTGTCTTGGGCATAAATTTTTGTAAAAACCTATAAATCTCTATCTATTTGATTTCAATGTTTTCCGATGTTTATTTCGTAATCCTATTCAACTATGTGAATGTATCTTTACATGTGTTGCAAATTTCTGTCTATAACATGATTAGCTAAATAATCAGTTAATGTGTTCAAATTTCTGGAAATGTGTTGATATTGAATAAAATCAAAGTGTCTTTCCAAAATTTGAACTCTTAGGAACATACAAAGCAATGTTGGATTTCTAACAGTATAAACACTAGTGAGTTGTGATACTACAATTTGTGAGTCTAACCTTATGATGATGTGGTTAATACCAAATTAAATGGCATCAGAGAGAATTTCGATCAACGCACTATATTCAGTGATATTTTTTTTCGATCTACTGATACAAATCCCTTGAAAACTCACTAGCTCGCCATTCAAAGTGAAAATGGCCCATGATGCAAAGGATAGATTATGCATACTACGACTAGCACCATTAGCATATCCAACAAATGGTTCCAAAGATTCAGACATCTGTGATGAAATGTAAAGAAGATTACTAACGTAAAAAAAACTCTAAAAACAAACTAAGACAATGAGTGAAAATCAACAAAATATATATACAGTATAATACAAAAAATTACTTCGCTCATGATTAAGCATAGTAACATTTCAAATACAACCCATTTCAAGGTTGTGCCAATGGAATTCCATCGTAATCCACCAACTCGTAGGCACCCTTATCAAGAAATCTTTTGAAAATATAGGGGCCATGCCATAATGGCTCAAATTTCCCTGTACCTATTACATCAGCTTCTTGATCATAAAGAAGGACCAAGTCGCCCTCTGAGAAAATGCGAGGCTAGACATTCTTGTCTTATTGCGCCTTTATACGTCTCTTATGCACTTCGTTGACCTATTGGGCTTCACGATGCATTTCATCAAGATGGATGAAGTTAAAAATACATGCTTATTCATCTGAGGTGTCAAGTAACAAGTCTATTGC
The DNA here is from genome assembly GCA_034641835.2 of Pinus albicaulis. Lineage (NCBI taxonomy): Eukaryota > Viridiplantae > Streptophyta > Pinopsida > Pinales > Pinaceae > Pinus > Pinus albicaulis. Next base: position 968,185,800 of record CM076572.1, read on the forward strand.
AATTTTTAATGACAATATTCCACATTGGATTGGCAAGATAGCTTCTAGACCATACACCAATGAAAAGGGAGTAAATCTGGTTGCATTTCTCATCGAGGTTCGGTACGCACACAAGGCCGAGTACATGATAAAATTCCAGTTTTGTTTATGAACTCCTATCATTCATTTAAGAATCTTGTTAATAGCCTCAACTTTTCCATTTGATAGTGGATAATAAGGAGTAGAAATATCATGTGAAAATCCTAATTTAGTAGTGAATTCAGTCATCATGTGATTGCGAATATTCTTACCATGATTTGGGACTATAGCCCGAGGGACCCCAAACCATGTAATGACATGATTAAAGAAAAAAAATGCAGCTATTTGTCTTGTGTTGTTGAATTTAGGCATCGCTTCGGCCCACTTGGTAAAGTAGTATACTGCGACAATAATATCACCATGCCCCCTGGAAGAACGAGGGTTACAGGTCATGAAGTCAATGCCCTATTTTCAAAATGGTCCCACAGAGACAACATGATTTGTTGGCGCTGGCGGTTTACAGATTTTACGATCAAATATTTGGCATGCATGACAACTTTTGACCACAAGGATGAAGTCGTGAAATATGGTAGGCAAAAAGTAACCTACGTGAAGTATCTTATGCACAGTAGCGTATCCATACAAGTGTCCACCAAAATCCCCATCATGAAAATCATTTAAAACATGTTCGGCCTCCTGATGAGTGAGGCACCTTCTTAAGTATCGACATGACAACGATAAAGTGTATCACTGATGATCAGATAATATTTGGGTTGGTATTGAATATTTCATTGGTTAGAGCAAGAGGTATCAGGCCAAAAATTCTAGGTCTGGAGATAAATGATAAAATCCCCATACCAAGGGTCATATGATCCGATAAAAAATAGAGACTCATCAGGAATATATGGTTCCGACGTAGTAGTAGTACTATGAGAGGGAAGGTCATAGAGAAGCTCAAACAAAACTAAATACTTCTTTGACTTGGATGTGATGAATTCCAAATCAAATTCTTGCAAAATAACAATCCATTTTGAATATTCCCCCTAGAAATTGACGTGATAAGATATAATTCATGGGGTTGTAATTTGAAATGACAATGGTCTTCCAGAACAGGATATAGTGGCGAAATATTTGGACATCTTGAACAGCTGCCAAGATAAGCTTTTATACATACAAATACTTCACTTTCATATCATTGAGATTACGACTCAAATAATAGATCATATGCTCTATCGAATTTTATACTTCAACCAATACCATAGCAATGGTTGTGTTAGCCGTGGCGATATATACGAAATAATCAATCTAATAATTGGGGAGATACATTAATGATGCCTGGACAAGAGTATCCTTGACAACATCAAAAGAATCTTGCATAACTTGGTCCCAATGGAAGGGAATCCCCTTTTTCAAGAGCCGAGTAAATACTTTAGCCATTTCGTCGTAGTTAGGTATGAACCTCCTTAGGAGGTTAGCCTTTCCTTGAATTTTTTGTAACTGAAGTAAATTGGATGGCGCAAGAAATTCAATAATGGCCTAGACCTTTAATGGGTTTATTTGAATTCCTTTTCTTGAGATGAAGAATCCTAGAAAACAACCAGAACCAACACAAAACACACATTTATGTGGATTGAGGCATATTTTGTAGTTTCGGAAGTGTAAAAATATAGCTCTCAAATGCATCAGGTGATCAGTCCAATTTAATGAATGCGCAGGTAAATCATCTAGATAGTGTTGAACAATGTTCTTGATGTCATTGAAAGCATAATCCATTTCTCTCTGAAAATTTTCCCCAACATTCTTTAAACCAAATGGGAGTTTCCTATAAGCGAATGTGGCACAGGGACAAATGAATGATGCCTTATATTGATATTCTGGGTGGATATTGATTTGATTGTAGCAGGAAAATCCATCCATGAATGAAAATATTTCGCATCTAGCTCAGTCGTCAATAATCTGGTTGATAAACAGAGTATGATAGTTTTCTTGTGGAAAAGAAAGATTAACATCCCGATAATCGACACACACTCTGATAATTCCTTATTTTTTCATGACAAGAACGATGTTGGAAACCCACTCAATTAGAGGAACAGGGTAAATGAAACCAGCATGCAAACATTTTTCAACTTCTGCTTTAATTGCAGTGGCCTTCTTTGGATGAACAAGACAAAGACGTTGACGTACCGGCTTGACATCAGGGTATGTATTAATAGTTTGTTCAATGATATTAGTATCTATGCCTATCATTTCCTTGTAAGACTAAGAAAATACATCACGGAATTCACGAAGGAGAGAGCGATATGTTTTGAGTTCTGATGGAGAACAATACACGCCGACATGAATGTTTTCTACAACACCATGTTTGGTCGAAATATCGATAGAAATGGTTTCTTCAATATTTGAAAAATTTCTCTTGGAATCAATTGCATTAATATGAAAAGAATTCAAAAAGGAATTTTTGATCGATGGGTGATATAGTTCACTAAGATTATTTTCTTCATAATCAGAAAGATGGCAATGATGATGATAATATTCCCATATTTCTCCTTCTAACATCATGGTTTCCAAATTATTCTCATCTGTCAAGAAATTTGAGGAAAAAGGATCAGATGGAGTACCAAAATCTAATGAACGATCAACCCAAATGACAGGTGACGATGATTTCGGATTCGCCGCGCAAGATAGATAGATTGATTTCTATGCCACCTCAATAGGGCTGGGCAGCATAAACTCATTCAACATAACAATTTCAGAATCATCCGTACTCTTCCTTAAGCGAATTGGAGTAGAAGAGATCATGTAGTAGTTCTCTATACTTCCAATTTCTACCGACGTCGTAGGTGGCAGTAATTCAAAGGTTCTTAGGAGAGTGGAATCCTTTAAGAGTCCTACACCAATGTTTAGAAGTGTGAGTTGGGGTGTGTGAACTAACAGGACACTTCCAGTTACCTGGGAACTGGAGGAAAACAAGGATATTTGATTGATGACTGCGATAACACCTTTATGTGGAAAGGCGATCATTCTAAAATATGTAGAAACAATTGCAGTCATAACATAAACCCATGGCCTTCCAAGTAAAATATTATAGTCAAGGATTCCGTCAACGACCTCAACTTAAACATTCATTTTTTTTCGCCCTAGTTCAACATGCAGGTTATTGATAATACTGCAAGGCTTATATGTACGCCCGTCAAAAGCATTCAACGTCGTTGATGATTGAGATAGGCACAATGAGCCAAGTGACTTCCAACAATTTAGAGACATAATGCACGTAGATGCTCCCTCATCAATAATAGTCTGATGAACAAGGTGATTGAGAACATTTACTAGGATAGAGAATTCCAATTCTGTTGGTAATCACGGAACATAGCTCGTATGATTAAAGACTAAAAGATTAGAATCATTCGGATGAATTCCACCAATTGTCGACAACAAAGCCTATTTCTGGGAGGGACAATTTTGTAGTACCTCAAGAAATGACATAGTTGAAGGGGATTGAGCCAAGTCTTCAACTATATTACAATTTTGAGAAGCTCTGGCTCGAGGATTAAATTTTGATTTATGAACGACTCCCTTTGGTGGCTTGATTGTCAATTTAGAAATAGCAAGTGGCAGTACCAATTCCGTAGACGGATTCGTGGTCGAGGTAGTAGGTTGATCAGTGGCCTAAATACCGTAATATTTATTACGTGTTGACACAAAAAAGTCTGTCAATGGCTGCATGACAGACAACATAAGCACTTGGGAACTAGAAGCTGGATCCATAGCAACCAAATTTGTGTTCAGATTCCGAAACGGATCTGTCAACGTAACTGATGCATGTGAGGTCTTAACCATTTTTTAGACTTGAGTGCGGTCAGGAAAATCCTGAAAAAAATGTTCCTCATTACATATTATGCATGGATAACAAGGTTTCTGATTTCCAAAATATTTATCAGATGATCTTTCCTGCGGGGTAGAAGTTTTTGTTTTCTTTTATTTCCCTTTTTTCTTACTTCTGAGTTGCTTATCACTTTTGCCTTTTTCAAATGACACGACATTCATTTTGGAAGAAGGCACATGATCAAATGCAGTAGTATGATGTGTGCTTGCAGTACCGATCATACCATCTCTAGCATGAGAGTCCTTTGATGGAGGAGGAACAATAAAATTAGATCGCGCCATGTTAGGAAGTTTCTCGTAGAGCGTGCCAGACTGAGTATAAATCAAGTCTAAATATTGGGCACGAGCAATAGACTACTTTTCAGTGACGATGCCACCCTTAGCCACATCCTCAATTATAGATTCTAACAGGGAATTAATGAACCACTCTGCAAGGTGTTGATCAGGAACAAATGTCATAACCATTCTACAACGACGATGACGCCACTCATGAATATGATCATAAATGTGAGTAGCATTAGTCTGTTTAAATATAGTCAAGAGTTCTGTTCTAGTTTTATATCGTATGGGTGACTGTAATTGAGTCAAAAATATAGTAGCTAGGGAAGTGAAATTATTAAAAGAATCTATAGGTAACTCAACGTACCATTTTGCGGCTGGACCAGTGAGCGTACGCTGGGAAAGACGTAGTCGAATAGACTCATCATTCAAGGAGTTTGATGAACACCACAAATGATAAGTCATAACATGAGTCAATGGTTCTTCCCTAGGGTTTCCATTGAACTTAGGAATATCTGAGGGTAATTTATGAGGTATCACCGGCCACCAAGGAGCATAGTTGACTGGATCATTAGTGAGTCGATTTAAATCTGGTAACTCTAAAGTTGTAAAAAGGGAAAATATCGATTGAGGTCGGGTTGAGCATAGCTAGGGTAAGATGGAATTTCTTGGGAAACATACCTTTGAGCACTAGCATAAGGAATCTGTTACTGGTAACCAAGATAGGGGTTTTTTTGATAAGCAAACGCTTGAGGATTCTGTTGAGCAAAACCTTAATATGATACTTATTGAAATGAAGGTTGTGGCATTTGCGCCTGAGTCTGCCAAGGGGTCTATCCACCAATGTTATAACCTGATGCAGGGCTAGCCTTCGCTGACTTCCCATTACCACATTCCGATCTTTAGCTCCTTATTACGCACCTTTCAACACTGCAGACATTTTTCAATTTCACCATCGAAAACTCCAGCCACTCTTAATCAATTTCAGATGGACCATCCTATTCGCAAGTCAAACTCTTCATAATTCTGAAGAAACTGCATCCATTATCATTGCCACGTTCCGCTGCACTCGATTTCTATTCTGCAAATTCAAGAATGAAACTCTTAATGATTATTTCTATTTCTTCACAATGTCACCATTTCCTCAACGCTGGATTTCAACGAATTTTGCCAGACTTATGTTCCTGTAGTTCTCCAGCGCTGACGGTTGCTCCTGTAAACATTGTCATTATCTTCGTTTTCACTCTTTCTGCACCATCGATTCAACATAAAACTATTCAAATCACCATAAAACTTCGACAGAGTAATAAATTTCAAACCAGAGTTTTATTTCTGCTGCACACGTTGCCATTTAACCTGCGCAAACATCAACCTATCCATATTTGTGTTCAATAATTCATTCTATTGATCATTACCACACCAGCATTCGTGGATTAACATTTCAGGAATGCCCAACTGGGTCACGAGAGCTCTTATAATAGAAATTAATGGCTCAATATGGTTGGCATTCCACTGTAATTCCAACAATATATCAGTATTATCCTTGTGGCACATTATTACTGAAATCTTACTTACCGTAACAATGATGTCAATCGAGGCCTTAAATTGCAACCTTACACAACAGTCCACGCACCTCGTGTTCAATTCAATTCGAACCCATTCACGTTTCCTTTTACCATTCAGCGCAACATCAATCTCAATGCAGTTAGCATACAACAAAACTCGTAGGCTCAATTTCAAACTGGAACAATCATTACGGCAAACAGGAATTTAATTCAACAATTTATGCAACACTCATTGATTTCTCATTTGATTGCATGGATTTACCATTCCACTTATGAACTCCACGGATTCACATTTGCTGGCGCTCTTTTTTTCTTCCGTATTGCTATCAATCAAAAAACACAGATCGATATACAGCATACAACATAATCTCTCCCATGGATTATCAATATAATTTAACCATTGTCATATTAATATCGATCCTCCAACTTATGTGCATAAATCAAATTTACAAATTCTTTCATGTTGGCGCTATATTCAATCGATCGATACATCAATCCAGATATATATGTTTGTATACAACTTTTCTCAATCAATCAACGATATATATATAAATCTGAAACATTTTTTTCATATAAACAAAATAAGATCACTTACAACTTTTTCTTTGGCCGGATATTCAACGATCATGAACTTAATAACAATTTCTCTTTTAGGAAAAACGACGAATGGAACTACAATTTTTCCTACAAGAAATGAAGAATTTAACAACAATTTCCTTTATGAAAACAAATGGATCTAATGCAGAAATAAAAATACTTTGAATTTTTTTTTTCAATGATAAAGAAAACCACTTAAAGAGACATTGAAAAAACTTACTTTTCAAAGGAGGAAGGATCAGGAAAATTCACTGGTCTCTATGAGGTATCAAACAATTGAAAACACAACAAACAAAAGGCTGAATGTGATGGAAATGAAAAATTCAAAGGGACTTTGGTTGGCTTAAGGGGAAACACATTCTCTAAGGGGAGATAGTGCATTGCGATGCACCCCTGAGTGGGAGACAGTGTTATGTAAAGCACTCTGTCTTGACCAACAATGCGTTGGGCACAACAAAGAAAAAAATTCAAGCTATTAAACACACTTCTAATGCAATTATTTGTTTCAAAAGTCTAATAATTGATAGTAAATGCTACTGGTTGGATAAGCAGAGGAAAAAAAACCAAGGATGAAGGGAAAATCCCCGACGGAGTCACCAACTTTTTATGCGGAATTATGGATTACGGATAAAAAAAATTCCCTAAATGTGGTGCTATGCATTTAGAACAATAGATCAAAGACTTTGCAGACACTTTATCTAAGAGTAAATAGACACACAAAAATATAGAGGAACTTACTTGTGATCCAAGCACTTCCTATTATCCTTTTGTCACTCTTGCTATAGCTTCCAATATAACTTTGATCGCCAGACTAGTTCCTGTAAGTATAAAAATTAAATAGCAAAGAGATTGCAATATACAGATGACTATTTATCTTAATCAGTTAAATGAATGAAACATGAAACATATCCATCAGCTAAGAATCCATGATATGAAATATAGAAACATAAAAAAATACATATGTGGGAAAATGAGGAACAATATTTATTAATGGATAGAAGGGGGAGGTTACAACTAGCGATCTATTTGATGTCACCAGCTGTAGCATTCATCCCAGCCTCATCACAATAAACATCTCACTAGTAGCATATCACTCTAATCATACACTTAATTGAGAATCCAACAACATTTTTTTACCAAATTTATTCCTTTCATAGCACTAGGATCTGTGCTCAATTTATAGGGCAACTGAAGGTAGTTTCTTAATCAATGACTTTCTAATAATAGGCAAGACATGTTCCCAAGCTCAAAGGTGTTAGATGGACACATGAATTCAAATTTTGACACATATGGGCTCTTCTAGAAGGCACCGGCCATGTGGAGATTCTGTAACAGTGAGAATTTCGCTCCCACTTGACCAACACACTCTTGAATGTTGGTAAGTGATTTGCAAAGCACCCTTGAATGGAGGTAACTGCATATGAAAATATGTTAGTCCCTTGAGAGGCTGCGTTGGTGAGCTCATAAGTGATATAAAATGTACTTGAAATATTGGAAACCTTGCAATGGAAGTCATGGATGATTTGTTATTGTTTTTGTCTTAGGGCATGTAGCGACTGAAATGATAGGGGATGATAGACCCTATTTCATTGGTTCTGGGGATGATGTCCAGTTTAACCAGGTCATTGGGAATGATGCCCAAATTGACCTATAATATGGCTATAATTCTAGGTAGAGGTAGTGGGTATTGTGTTCTTCCTAGCTATAAATATATCACCCTCATTAGAGTTAGATGAAAATAATCCACATGAGGTATGGATTAGTAATAAACCCTCCCTTAAACATCTTAGAGTATTAGGCTGTGATGCATATGTACACATTATAAATAAGAATAGGAGTAAGCTAGATAATATAACTAAAACATGTATTTTTATTGGATATAAAGATGGTCTAAAATGTTATAAGATTTAGAACCTATAAAATAAAAAGGTTGCATATATTTGAGATACAGTATGTAGAAAAATCAAAGATGGTTTCAAAGTCTAACCAACAGATAAAGAATGAAACAAAATAGAGTTTTAATTGAAGGATGATGAATTAAAATCTATAGAAGAACGTGATTTAGAAGAAGAAAAACCTCATTTTCTTATATCGAGCAGATTAATTTAGGAAAGAAGGCATCCTGATAGGTATAATTCATTTTATTTCCATTCCAATTTTTCTTCATTTATTACTGATAATAATCCTCGAACTGTTAAGGAGGAAGTGGATTCATATGACAAAAAACAATGGAAAAGGGATATGGTTGAAGAAATGGAAATCTTGGACAAGAATGAGGCTCAATATCTAGTGGATTTTCTAGCTTAAAGTAAGGCCTTTTGTATAAAATGGATGTTTAAGAGTTTGAAGGAAGAAGGAAGAGTGGATAAATACAAATGTTGGTTGGTAAAATGTTTTACCTAGGTAGAGGGAATTGAATTTGGAGAGAATTTTTTATCTTGGTGCCAAGTTAACTTCTTTCTCTCAGAGAGAGAGAGAGAGAGAGAAGTTAATTTGGCACCAAGATAAAAAAAAATCTCACCAAATAAAATTGCTATTATTGCTACTTTTAAGTAGAATGAATGGATTTGAAGAAAAAAATTCCTACATGGGGATCTAGGAGAAGAATTCTACATAAATTGGCTAGAAGGATTGGAAATGAAAGGGAAAAGGAGCTAGTATGTAGGATGAAAAAGTCCATATATGGGTTAAAGCAATCACTGTTGGAAATACTAAGAGGAGGGGGGGGGGGGGGGTGAATCAGTATTCCTTTCAATTAGAGCATTAGATAATCTTCAATTATTATCAGTGTTTGTACAATGATAGCAGCAAACAAGAGGAACACAAATGCACACAGCTTTTAAGGTGGAAACCCACTCCGAGACAAAAACCACCTAATGCTTTTCTAATAATTCTTTAATATTCAACTCCAATTGAAAATAAAGCTCCAACTTCCTAGAATCTAGAAAAGCATTCTTCTCTAGCTCCCACCGGATGGACGCTCCAACGCCCGAGATTCTTTAGTAGTCAACTGAATGGATGCCCCAACACCCAATGAGCTACAACTCACCCTAGTACCACCCTACCACCCTATAGAAGAATAAAAGAAGAATGGACTCCCGTACCAGGGAAAATGGTCCACTTTACAATGATATAGAATGATGTAGAAGAAGAATATATACTAGACCATAACCCCAACTTTGATACAACCACCTAATGATGATCCTAGACCTCCCAACACTGCCTCTTCAACCCTTGGTAGATAGACACTAGTACAATTTGTACAATAATGTATTTACAATGACTAAGTACAATGATACCTTTACAATGATTTTATGCAGTGCTGCCCACCTGAAGACTTCATATGTTTAAATTATTGTTGTTTTTATGCACCTTGGTTGCTGCTCTTGTCATGCTACCATCTGCTGCACCTTGCTTTGCTTTTCTGCCGTAGAAAGTCTGGTCCTTTGCAACCCTTGAGAACACATGATCTAGATTTTTCTTGCCTTCTAGGAGCTTGATATTGAATCTAGTTTGTCTCTATAATTTTAGATCCTCAATATCTGATTTTCGGTCTTCTAGTAGTCCTCTGAGTCATATTTTTAATTCCATAGGTCTGACCCAATTTGGATTCTTGAAGAGATATTTATACCCAATCTCTCACAAAGCCCTAATTATGGACTGTTTCAAGAGAGCACACTTGTACGGCGTGCCTCGTGTCACTTTTTCTTCATTTGTCTCTGAAATTGATAGAGAGAAAATTAAATACTGTGCAATATCCATCACCTTTTACGGAATTCCAATCCAATACTGAGAGAGAGATTTATGACGAATTTACCAAGGTCACTTCTTTGAGATCAATTTTAGGAGCCTGCAAAAACCCTGACTTAAACATATCATATCTCCACAAATATTGCGCACCTTGATCTAAAATTTTTACTGCAGCTTCCTCAGGACTTCTGAAACTTCGTAGAAAAAATTTTAGAGCGAAAATTCCAAGATGACCTGTTTCAAATGGCTGAATCCCTTGCATAAGGAGGAAATGAAGATCACAATTTATATGAATGTTTAAGTTGAGAGGGGCTTCAACAAGTGAATGTGGGAGGGATTTTAATAGCATAAAAAATATTAATTATGAATTTTCAATGACCCATGCCCCAACCCCATGGGGTTTTCGCCCACTAACAGGGGGTACAAACTTCAAACATGAATATCTCTCAAACCGTGAATAATTACATGGCGTGCCATATATCAATCGAAACATCTCGACAAGTAGAAACCATCAAAAGAATTATTGACCTAGAATATATTAATTTGGTAATTCAAAATTCCCATGCAATATTGGGTTAGCCCCTGGTGCTGCTTAGTTTGACATCAATGACAACCGCTGATCAATAATCTCCCCCTTCTGCATTGATGGCAACAAAAGTACTCTCCCTGCGATCATGACACCTCTTCCTACAACATTCTCTCCCACTTTGACATCAATGACAAAGGATAAATCCCCCTGAAACACAACCATCCTGCGGACTTGTACACACTTCCACTCACGCTGACACATAATCATCCTGTAGACCTGTACACACTTCCACTCCCTCTTTATATTCTTGAAAAAGGAAAATCTAATGAGAAATTGGGAGAATCCAAAGCTTTTGATGAAGATATTCAAGTGCTTCATGAGGTAAAGGTTTAGTGAATATATCAGCAATTTGTTCTTTTGTACAAACATACTCAAGTTTTATATTCTTTTCAGCGACTTGTTCTCTAAAAAAATGATATTTGATCGGAATGTGTTTTGTTTTTGAATGCATGATAGGATTCTTGGAGATGTTGATGGCACTAGTGTTGTCACTGAATATGGGAATAGGCTCACTGAATTGTACTTGAAGATCTTGCAAATTTTGTTTCATCCAAAGGACTTGAATACAACATGATGTTGCTGCAATGTATTCTGCTTCCGCTGTAGATAAAGAGATTGAAGTTTGCTTTTTTCTCAACCATGATATGAGACAACCACCTAGATAGAATGCTGCTCCACTAGTACTCTTACGATCATCAACGCTTCCTGCCCAATCTGCATCTGTAAAGGCTTGAATAATGAGATTGTTACCCTTGGGATACCACAAGCCATATTCTTCTGTGCCCTTTAGATATTGAAGAATTCTTTTGATGGCAATAATATGTGATTCTTTTGGTGCTGCTTGGAATCTTGCTACTTGTCCAACTGCTTGCATAACATCTGGCTGAGAGGCTGTTACATATAGAAGACTACCAATCATAGATCTGTACAACTTCTGATCCACATCCTTAGATGAGTTGTCTATGCTCAATTTGCAACCTGTTACCATTGGAGTAAGGACGGGTTTGCAATCTTCCATTTTGAATTTCTTAAGCATTTCCTTGATGTACTTGGCTTGACATATAAATATTCCTTTCTCTTGCTGAGATATTTGAAGCCCTAAGAAGTATGTTAGCTCACCAAGTAAAGACATCTCAAACTCACTTTGCATTTTTGTAGAAAAGTTCTTACTTAATCGATCATCATTGCTACCAAATATTATATCATCCACATATACCTCAACAATTGTTAAATTATCTTTATCTATTTGTACATAAATATTGCTATCAACAGTACCTTTCTTGAACCCTTGTTGACGTAGATATCTATCAAGATGAGCATACCATGCTTTTGGAGCCTGCTTGAGGCCATATAGAGCCTTCTTTAACCTGCAGACATAGTCTTCTTTTTGTTATAGTAGAAAACTTTTAGGTTTTTTGATGTAAACTTCTTCTAATTCTCCATTCAGAAATGTTGACTTAACATCCATTTGGTAGACTTTGATTTTTCTTGAACATGCATAGGCGAGAAACATTCGGATGGCTTCTATTCTGGAAAATGGTGCAAATGTTTCATTGAAATCAATTCCTTCCACTTGTGCATAGCCTTTGCAAACCAATCTTGCTTTGTTTCTGGTAACCTGCCCATCTTCATTCAATTTTTTCCTGAACACCCATTTAGTACCAATGAAATTTTTATCTTTTGGTCGTGGAACTAATTCCCAGGTGTTATTCTTTTCAATTTTCTCCAATTCTCCATTCGTAACTGCTACCCAATGTTCATTTTGGATGGCTTCCTCAAAACTACTAGGCTCAAAGGTTGCTAGAAAAGAAACGTGAGCTTGTTGTGATGAATGAAGCTATCGACCTTCATTTATGTCACCAATGATTTAATTTGATGGATGGTTCTTTTGAATCCACTCTTTTGTTTTCCTTGGAGGAGCTTCTTGTTATTTTTCTGGTATATCGTGATGATCATTGTTTATTTCTTCCTCGTTGATGGTTGCTTCCTGTTCTACAATTTTATCTGTGTCTTTTTCAACCTCTGTCTCAAGTTTCAAAGATTCTAGATCCTCATCATTACTCGCTAGAACACCATCTTCGTCAAATGTAACATTTATGCTATCCACTATCTGTTTTCGTCTTAGATTATAGCATTTATAGGCCTTTCTTTTGCGTGAGTAACCAACAAAGATACCTTCATCAACACGTGATTCAAACTTACCCAAATTTTGATCTTCTCTTTTGATATAGCATTTTCTTCCGAAGATTATGAAATATTTTACATTAGCTGGTTTTTCTTTCCATAATTCATATGGAGTCTTGTTGCAATTATTTCTGAGAAGACTTCGGTTGATAATGAAGACTGCCATATCAATTGCTTGAACCCAGAATTTTTCATCCAATTTTGAGTCCTTCAACATTGTTCTACCCATTTCCTATACAGTTCTATTCTTTCTTTCAACAACTCCATTTTGCTGAGGTGTTCCTGCTATTGAAAATTTCCTTTTTATTCCATTTTCGTCACAATATTGCTGAAATAATTTGGAAGTGAATTCTCCACCATTATCTAATCTTAAACACTTTATTTTAAAATCAGTTTCATTTTCAACCAACTCCTTGCAGATCTGAAAGCACTCAAATGCTTCAGATTTTCTCTTTAGGAAACTGACGGCTGTCATCCTGGTATAGTCATCTATCATTAACATGAAATATAATTCTCCGTCTAAGCATTTTGTTCTCATAGGACCACATAGACCAGTATGTATCAATTCCAATGGATGTGATGAAAAGTGTTCTTTTTTTTTAAATTGGACTTTTGTCTGCTTGCCATGCCAACATGCCTCACATAGTGTGTTGGAAGGTTTTGAGATTTTCGGCATTTCTCGTACTGCTTCCTTTTTGCTTATCCTGACAAGATTTTCAAAGTTTATGTGACCCATTCGTTTGTGCCATAACCAAATTTCATATTCTTTAGCTAGTAGACATGCTTTAGTTGCTTCATCCAAAACATATATGTCGTTCAGAGCTCGACTTGTTGTAGCCACAACTTTACCATACCTGCCTTCCTGATTTCACATTTTTTGGAGTTTAATAGCATTGTGTGTCCTTTATCACACATTTGTCCAACACTGAGCAGATTTTGATTCATGTTTTCAACCAATAGAACATTCTTGGCTATAACATCTTTGCTTTCGAGAGTGACGGTACCTGATCCTATAACATTTGAAGATCCATCATTTCCAAAGGATATGGTTCCATCCTTCTTCTCTTTCAGAGATACAAATTTCCTTCTATCTCCAGTCATATGCGTTGAGCAACCACTGTCAACATACCACACATCTTTCCTTTTTTGAGCCTTGAGAGCGAGAGCACAATTATCAGTCTTCTTCTTCTTCCATGTTCGTTCATTCTATGGCTTCAAAGATTCTTCTGGAGGATTTTCAAGTCTGCAGTCTCTCGCTATGTGTCCAAAGTTCTGAAATTTGTAACATTCCATATTATTTCTTAAATTTTCAAATCTATTGATGTTTCGTTGAGCCCTGGGAGGTTCATATTTGAAGAATCTCTTGGAATTTTATTGGTTCATAGGGTACGTGCAACATTCTACAGCTTTATGACCAAATTTTCCACATGAATAACAATAGCCATGAAAAATATGTTGGTACCTCGATGAAAATATTCATCGAGGAATCATCTTCCAAGGATGTTCTTGTGAATCTTGTCCAATAAAGTCTTCATGTATGTCAGATCTCATAGGTTCATTGTATTTAGTTGTAGAAGGTCCTGCTTCTTCTTCTTTGTAACCGAGGCCAGTTCTCTTGTTGTAAGATTGTTGATTGTTGATGAGTTCTCCCAATGCCCTTGAGCTGTTGGCATAGTTTTGGACAGTTTTTCCTTTCTTCACTTCCTTATGTAGTGAGACTACTTCGGCTTCTAATGCTTCCCTTTCTTGGTTGCTTTCTTCGAACTTCTTTTGAAGTGACTCTTCAATACATTTGTGTTCTTCAACCTCAATTTTGAGACCTTGAACTTGTTCTTCAAGAGTGTTGGAACGGATCTTCTCAGCATTGAGCTCTTTTATAAGCTTGATTGCCTCCTCATAAAATTATACTATGGTCAACCCTTCTTCTTCATTGTTTGATACTTCTTGTTTATTGTGCTTGGCCATAAACAATACTTTCTCATTGGCTTCTTCTTTGCTGTCACTTTCTTCATCGGATGAAGAGCTATCTTCTTTAGAGAGAAAGTTACTTTTGGATCCTTTATTTTTGCCTTGCTTGTTGAATTTCTTAAAGCCTTTCTTTCCTTTTGAGTTACCATCACTTTTGTTTGGAAATTTTGCTACAAAATGCCCAACCTCACCACAGCTGAAACATATCAATGGAAGTTTACCTTTGAATTTTCCCTTACCAGGTTTTAGTTTTCTCGTAAAGTAAGCATATTCTTCATCTGAATGACCTTCTCCATCATCTCCCTTTTCTTCACACTTGCAGGTGCATGTCATTTCAATTGAAGGTTGTTTTTCCTTATTGGTTTTCTTAGATGCAACGAACGCAATTTCTAGATTTGAAGTACCCTTTTCTTCATCAAGTCTCATTTCATATGCTATGAGAACTCCATGTAATTCTTCCTTGTTGAGTTTGTCCAGATTTGCACTGTATTCTAAGACCGATACCTTTGGGTTGAATCTCCCTGGTAATGTTCTAAGAATCTTCCATATAATAGTCTTCTCGTCAATTGGCTCTCCCAATCCTTCCATAGTATTGGTTATTTCATCAACGTATTGGAAGTATGCAGCAATGTTGCAATCTTCTTTCATTCTGAGTTGCTCAAATTTTTCTCTATAGATTTGAAGCTTTGCTTCTTTGACATTTGAGTCACTTGCATATATATTCTCAAGCTTGTCCCATACATTTTTGGCAGTTTTACAACCCAACACCTTATGATAAGCAGATTCAATAAGTCCACCGATAATAATATTCTTTTCTTTTGCATCATTTACCAAATTCTTCTTACCTTGTTCATCCGTAGTTGATGTAAATCCATTTTGAACAGTGTCCCATACTTCGTAACCTTGCGCCAAGAGATAAAACTCCATTCTTCCTTTCCAGAGTGCATAATTATTTTCATTGAATAGAGGTACACCATTCTTGGTATGCTCCATGACCTCCTTCCAGCTGTTAAACTGCTATTGAAGGAACCAAGCTCTGATACCAATTGTTGGAAATACTTAGAGGGGGGGTGAATCAGTATTCCTTTCAATTAAAGCATTAGTTAATCTTCAATTATTATCAGTGTTTGTACAATGATAGAAGTAAAAAAGAGGAACACAAATGCACACAGTTTTAAGGTGGAAACCCACTTCGGGACAAAAACCACCTAATGCTTTTCTAATAATTCTTTAATATTCAACTCCAATTGAAAATAAAGCTCCAACTTCCTAGAATATAGAAAAGCATTCTTCTCCAGCTCCCACCGGATGGACGCTCCAACGCCCAAGAGTCTTCAGTAGTCAACTGAATGGATGCCCCAACACCCAATGAGCTACAACTCACCCTAGCACCACCCTACCACCCTATAGAAGAATAAAAGAAGAATGGACTCCCATACCAGGGAAAATGGTCCACTTTACAATGATATAGAATGATGTAGAAGAATAAGATATACTAGACCATAAATCCAACTTTGATACAACCACCTAATGATGATCCTAGACCTCCCAACACTGCCTCTTCAACCCTTGGCAGATAGACACTAGTACAATTTGTACAATAATGTATTTACAATGACTAAGTACAATGATACCTTTACAATGATTTTATGCAGTGCTGCCCACTTGAAGACTTCATATGATGAAATTATTGTAGTTTTTATGCACCTTGGTTTCTGATCTTGTCATGCTACCATCTGCTGCACCTTTCTTTGCTTTTCTTCCATAGAAAGTCTGGTCCTTTGCAACCCTTGACAACACATGATCCAGATTTTTCTTGGCTTCTAGGAGATCGATATTGAATCTGGTGTGTCTCTGTCATTTCAGATCCTCAATATCTAATTTTTGGTCCTATAGTATTCCTCTGAGTCATCTTTCCAATGCCATGGGTCTGACCCAATTTGGATTCTTGAAGAGATATTTATACCCAATCTCTCACAATGCCCTATTTATGGACTGTTTCAGCATAGCGCACTTGTACGGAATGCCACATGTCACTGTTTCTTCATTCTTTTATGAAATTGATAGAGAAAAAATTAAAAACTGTACACTATCCATCACCTTTTACAGAATTCCAATCTGATACTCAGTGAGAGATTTATGATTAATTTACCAAGGTCACTTTTTTGAGATGAATTTCAGGAGCCTGCAAAAACCCTGACTTACACAGATCATATCTCCACAAATATTGCACACCTTGATCTGAAATTATTACTTCAGCTTCCTTAGGATTTCTGCTTCACCTCATAAATATTTCAGCTTCTGAACCTTCGTAGAAAAAAATTTATAGCGAAAATTCCAAGATGACCTGTTTCAGATGGCCGAATCCCTTGCATAAGGAGGAAATGAAGATCACAATTTATATGAATGTTTAAGTTGAGCGGGGCTTCAACAAGTGAATGTGGGAGGGATTTTAGGAGAATTAAAAATATTAATTATGACTTTTCAATGACCTATGCCCCAACCCCATGGGGTTTTAGCCCACTAACATGGGGTACAAACTTCAAACATGAATATCTCTCAAACTGTGAATAATTACATGGCGTGCCATATATCAATGGAAACATCTCGACAAGTAGAAACCATCAAAATAATTATTGAACCATAATATATTAATTTGGTAAGTCAAAATTCCCATGCAATATTGGGTTAGCCCCTGATGATGCTTGGGTTGACATCAATGACAATCGCTGATCAACAATCACCAAGGGTTTGATGTCAAAATTTTGATACTTATACATTAGGAATTTACTTTAGAAGGAGAAAAGCAGATCACTATGTATATTTAAAATTAGTTGGTATTATTATTTAGTATTGTATGTGAATGACATGTTCTTGATTGGAAATGATAAGGAATTCATCTAGGATGTGAAAACTTAGTTGTCCTATAAAGTTTACATAAAGGATCTTAGTGATGCAAATTTCATTATTGACATGGAAATTAAAACAAGAAATTAAAGTTAAGTAAGAGGAAATATGTCAAGACAATATTGTAGATATTCGATATGTAGGAATGTAAACAAGTATAGGTCCCTCTGCTTTCATATCTAATTTTATTTGTAGATTAATGTTCGAATCCATAAGAAGAGTAACATGGTTGGCGATCTATTATGTGAAATTATCTATACTAGACCAAACATTGCACATGCCATGTGAGGTTTGAGGAGGTATATGTCAAAACCAGAGAAGGATAAATGGGAAATACTAAAGATTTTTTTGAGGTATTCGTGTGGTAGTACTAGCTATGGATTTTGCTACCAAGGCAGAATAATATTTGACATAGTCTTGGACATACATTTGTTTGTTAATGTAGATTGTGCTAGATATCTGGAGTGAAAAATATCGACAAGTGGGTGTGTGTTTAACATATATGGCTGAGAAATCAACTGGATGAGCATGAGACTATTTGCAGTAGCATTGTCAACTGTAGTATCCTATTTTTCCTAGTATATTTTTGTCACTCCTATTAAGGGTGATTTTTTATGAGTTATATATATGGCATATTGATCACTAGATTGGGTAACAATGTTTTATATACATAGTTATATATTTCCTCTTATGTTTATGTATGGAATATTGATCACTCATTTGGAAAAAATGTTTTATATAGTTTTATTTTCCCTTATGCATGGTATATTTGATTATGTGTTTTATATGGTGTTATGCATATGTTTCTCTTTTTGCATCTAAATTATGTATTAGGTGTATGACATGGATGGTAATCTTGGATTGAGACACATAGACCCATGGATGCTCATGGTTATGTGGAACAGATGGTTAAATTATTGTTCATTGGATGATACATGACTTGTATGATTATATATATGTCTAACATTGTACTAAGTAGGATGTGGTAGGGGACCTGGTAATTTTCCGACAAGGATGTTCAATTATGAATGACTGTGGAAGTCATTTCTTCAAAACCTAAATGACTATGGAATTCATGCACCATTCTTAGTAAAATTTGATTAATTTAATTTCATTATGAAATTTGTATGATTCCTTTGATCTATGAGATTTTGATGTGTGCAGGTCTTCCAGCAAGGCCTTACCAATGAACCATCAAATGGGTAAAAGCTCACAATTGGTACCTTAAGGAGAAACATGGAGTTTCAAAGCACAGTAGATGAGAAATCATGGAAATTAGGGCATGGAGTCCTAAATCCAAGAAATATAAAGACGTGGAGTCTTGTATATTTAATGCGTGGAGTCTTGAATATTTAAAAATATCAAGTTGTGGAATCTTGGATCTTTAGATTAAATTAGGGCGTGGAGTCCTCAATCTACTAAGGCACGGAGATGCATGAAATAAGGGTGCGGAATCGCTATTCTCTGAAAGAAAAATACCACTCATGGATACATTTCCTTAAATAAAATCTCAATTTGACAAATCTGGAATGAATTTCTAAAAATAGAAAGTCTGTTCTAGCATCTCAAGCATGACTTTCCAAAAATAGTAAATCTCCTTGCATAAATTGGTAATTAAGCATAGTTTAAGGAAATTCAATTAATTTATCATTAATCAATCCCAGTAGTTCAATTTTGACTTAATCCTCAATATTATTAATATTATCATTATCTTTTATGATACTATGATATTTTATTAAAAGGGAATTACAAATTAACTTCATCTCTTAAATCACTTCACACCTCTCTCCTTCATGTGTCAGGTCCCCATATTACTAGTGTACTCCCTTATTTTTATTAGTGTAGCCTCCTTATTGTTATTTTTGTGCCCTTGTAACCCCCATATTGTTATTATTGTTCCCTTACATAATTATTGTTATGTCAGCTAGGATTATATTGTGACCCCATGGACCTCTATATATAGAAGGAGGTTTTGTCATTTTTATCATGCAAGAATTGTTCATTTATGTAATGTATTGGAGGTTTCCCCCTCGAAGTGGCTGATTTATAAGGTGTTTATCTCTCTTCTCTTCTATTTTTGGAGTTGGTTTCATAACATTTGGTATCAGAGCTTTGGATTCTAGGGTTTCACTTCTCCAAACAACTCATCATGGAATTTTCACTATAACTATTTTTATACGAAGGTTCAGAAGATGAAATTTTTACAGTGGGAATTCGAAATCCTAAGGAATGTCATCGAAAAGTTTGAAATATTGGTTGACAACATTTTCAGAGATATGATCTATGGAATTTAGGGCTTTTTGTAGGCTCCTTAATTTAACCTAAACAGATCATCAGGGAAATTTCGCAATAAATTTTTTTCTACGAGGGTTCAGAAGCTAAACTTTTTATAGAGCAAATTCAAAATCCCTCGAAACGTCTTGGAAAATTTTTAGAGCTTTATTATAAATATTTTTGGAGATATGATATGTGGAAGTTAGTGTTGTTTCAAGCTTCCGGATTTCATATCAAAGAGGTGACCCTGGAAAAATCGTCATAACTCTCACTCTGATCATCGGATTGAAACAATGTAAAAATTGGCTGCAAGTACACAGACTTTAGTTTCCTTTGTATCAATTTTAGAGTTGAAGGAGGAAACAATGACATGTGGCATGCTGTACAAGTTCGTTCTACTGAACTAGTCCATAATTAGGTCATTGTGGGAGATTGAGCATAACTTTGCCTTGAAGAATCCAAATCAGGTGAGACCTATGGCAATTGAAAGAAGCTTCATAGGGATACTACAGGGCCAAATTTCAGATATTTAAGATCTGAAATCACAGAGATAATTCAGTTTCAATTTTGAGCTCCTCAAAATCAATAAAAAAATGTGTATTTGTTTTTCGAATTGCATAAGTATTGTGTGAAAAATCAGTTTGAATTGATTCTAAGGGAATATTGTAGAGTAGATATCATTATTCGGTTATAAAATGCCTCCTAAAAATAATTAAACAACCACTAAGAATTTATAAGGCTTTACTATGACTCATGAAGATGAAGAATTTCAACATGACATATCAAAATTACAAGAGCAAGTGCACCAAATTTCGCTCTCGCAAAGAGAAAGAAAAAATGAAATGGAAGCTTTGAAGAAAGGCGTGGAAGCTAAGATGGATGAAATGAAAGAAAACATGGAGAACATGAAAGACAACATGGAAAACATGAAGAATTATCTAAATTCACACTTGGAAGGTTTGACAAAGTTGATACAAGAAATGTTTCCTAATGCCGAAAAGATAGTTGAGGAAACTCATGATGAGAACAAAATAAATTTTAATCACGATTTCATAAACTCTAATGTTGGATGGAAGAACCACCATATTCAAAAGATGGATATGAGGAAGTTTGATGGCAAGGACCCCGTAACATGGATACTACATATGGAGCAATATTTTAATCTCAATAATGTGAAAAACACACAAAAGGTACGCATTGCAACTTTACATTTACAACAAAATACATTTGTATGGTATCGATGGCTTTACTCCCATAAAAAAATTGTCACTTGGTCAATTTTTATGGAGGAAATGATAAGACATTATGAGGATACAAAGAGCAACACCTTCTCTAGCCAATTGATAAATCTTAAACAAAAGGGTTCAGTTGTGGAGCACGTTGAGGAATTCCAAAAATTGAATATAAGGGTAAATGATATTCCAGAGGAACACAAGATTAATGTATTCATAGGTACTTTAAAGGATAACATCCAACATGAAGTTCACGTTTGGGAACCTGATTCATTAAAGAAGGCATTCAGGTTGGAAAGAAAAATTGAATGTAAAATTATGGCGACAAGGAAGCCTACCACTCACATCTATAAAATGGAAGTATTGCTATTCCTAGACTTCCACAACCTACAAGGTTGACACCACAACAATTGGAAGAAAAAAGAGCAAAAGGGCTTTGAAACAGTTGTGATAGAAAATACACTGAAGGTCATAAGTGTGCTAAGAAGAAATTATTTTACATAGATTGTGAAGAGGAGGAAGAAAATGAACAAGAAACTTCAATAGAAGAGGATATACACCAGGAACCAACCTTAGAAGAAGAAAAAATGAGTCCAACCATATCGTGTAATGCATTGGTAGGAATTACCACTCCTCAAACTCTCAGTATAGAAGGACATATTAAGAAGAAAAAGGTAATAATGTCGATTGATTCAGGTAGCACCCATAATTTTATTCATTGTAAGGTAGCCAGGGAATTGAATTGTTTCCTATACCCAACACCAGAATGCCAAGTGATGGTTGCAAATGGAGAAACTATAAATTTCTCTAGAAAATGCCATAATATCAAGCTAACCATGGGGGAATATGTATTGAATAGTCCAATGCTTTCCATTCCAATGGGAGGTGTTGATGTTGTACGAGGAGTACAATGGTTACAATCTTTGCGGATGGTAGCTTTTAATTTTCAAGAACTTTTCTTGAAATTTTTTTCGAAAGGAAAGGAAATAGAATTATGGGGTATTGCAGGGAAGCCAAGAAAAATAATAAGCTCTAATTTCAATACAAAGCTTCTCAATAAATAACAATGAGGGGTAATTGCACAATTATACTCACTAGAAGTTCCAACATCAAAATCATCTATTTCTCTAGATCTCCAAAAATTATTGGACAATCATTCCAAGGTGTTTGATAATCCCAAATGACTCCCACCTATTTGTGATCATGATCATGCTATTCATTTAATTCCAGGAAGTGTTCCTCCAAACATCAGGCCTTATAGATATCCTTATGTCCAAAAGAGAGAAATTGAACATATGATTGCAGAAATGTTAGTAGTCAAAGTTCATTCTCTGCTCCAGTAGTATTGGTGCACAAGAATGATGGATCATGGCGCATGTGTCCGGATAATAGGGAGCTCAATAAGCTCACTATTAAAGATAAATTTCCCATTACTGTGATTGATTAATTATTGGATGAATTACATGGCACTATTTATTTTACTAGCTTGGATCTTCGTTCAAGATATCATCAAATTAGAATGAAGATTGAAGATATTCTGAAAACAACATTTCGAACTCCTGAGGGTCATTATGAATTTTTGGTCATGCTTTTTGGCCTTACAAATGCACCTTCTACATTTCAAGGGTTGATGAATTCCATTTTCAAACCCTTCCTTAGAAAATTTGTGCTAGTATTTTTTGATAACATACTAATCTACAGTAGGTCTTGGAAGGATCATGTTCAACATGTTGACATGGTGCTCAAACTATTGGAGGAGAAAAATTATATGAAAAAACATCCAAATGTTTCTTTGGAGTACAAGAGGTGGAATATCTAGGTCATATTGTATCTCACGAGGGTGTTAAGGTAGACCCTAACAAAATTCAATCCATTAAGGAAAGGAAATTCCCCACAACCATAAAGAATTTGTGAGGATTTATTGGGTTAACAGGGTATTATCCCATGTTTTTTAATAATTATGGGAGAATAGCAGCACCTCTAACAACATTATTGAAGAAAAATGCATTTTCATAGACTCCTAGAGCAACTAAGGCCTTTAAACATATTAAAGAGGAAATGTGCCAAGCACCAGTCTTAGCTACGCTAGACTTCACAAAAACCTCTATTGTGGAATGTGATGTTGCAGGAAATGGAATTGGTGTTGTGTTAATGCAAGAAGGAAGAACCATTGCTTTTTAAAGTTGTTCAATCAAAGGAAAGTATTTACATAAAGCTATTTATGAGAAGGAAATTTTGGAAATACTACATTCACTAAATAAATGGCGACCTTACCAAATGGGAAGGCACTTCAAGGTAAAAAATGATCATGATAGTCTTAAACACTTTTTGGAACAAAGACTATCTTCAGAAGAGCAGCAAAAATGGGTCACAAAGATGTTGGGTTATGACTTTGAAATCATCTACAAAAAGGGAAGCTAAATGTTGTTGCAGATGCACTCTCAAGAAAGGATGAAGAGGTGGAAGCATTGCTTTATGCCATTTCTATTATCCAACCAGATTGGATAACTGAAGCAAGGGATGAATGGAAGAAGGACGAAGAAGTTTGGACACTCATTCAAAAGTTGCAACAAGATCCTAGTACATCTGATACATTTAGTTGGAAAAATGATTCCCTATGGTACAAATATCGCTTATATATTTGCAAGAATTCCCAACTAAAACAAAAAATTCTTCTGGAATTGCACACTTCTCCTTTAGGAGGACACTCGGGATTTTTAAAAACTTACCACAGGGTGAAGAAAGAATTTTTTTTGGGATGGCCTTTTAACCGATATTCAAAATTTTGTGTAATGTTTGGTTTTCCAGCAAAATAAATTTGAGACAATTAAAACCCCAGGTCTTCTACAACCTTTATCCATTCCAAGTAAATGTTGGGAGGATATTTCAATGGATTTTATCACAGGTTTACCTAAATCTTAAGGAAAGAGTGTCATCATGGTGGTAGTTGATAGACTTACCAAGTATGCACAATTTTGTGCATTATCTCATCCATTTAAAGCAAGTATAGTTGCTACTGCATTTATGGAAACAATTCAAAAGCTACATGGAAACCCAAATATTATGGTAAGCAACAAAGATCCTATTTTTACTGGAATCTTTTGGACGGAATTATTTTCTTGTTTGGGTACTCAACTATCTCATAGCTCATCTTATCATCCTCAATCTGATGGTAAAACAAAGATAGTGAACAAATGTTTGTAAGGATATCTTCGTTTTTTTGTATCTAATAAACAAACACAATGGATCAAGTGGTTACCTCTGGCAGAATGGTGGTATAACACTTCCTTCCATACTGCAGCAATAATGACCCCATTTATGGCACTTTATGGATATCATCCACTGTCCATCAGATCATCTTTAAGAGAAAATTCTAAGGTGAAAGATGTGGAAGATCACATTGAGCATCAACAGCAAGTTCTCCAACTCTTAAGGGATAACCTCAATTTGGCACAAATTGAATGAAACAACATGCAGATCAACATCGTAGCGATAGAAGTTTTGATGTAGGAGACTGGGTATTTTTATGGCTACAACCATACAAACAAATGTCCTCAAGCAAGCTAAGAAGAATAATAAATTATCACCAAAATACTATGGTCCTTACAAGGTGTTGCAAAAGATTGGTACTATGGCATACAAATTGGAGCTTCCTTCTTCTTCGCAAGTGCATCCAATTTTCCATGTTTCATGCTTAAAGAAGGTTATAGGTGACAAAACCTACCAAACAATATTTTAACTTGATGAGGAAGGAAAAATCATATCGGAACATGAAACAGTGACAAAAACAAGAACTCTACAACTACTAAATCGATCAATTTCAAAGTATCTCATCAAGTGGAAGAACTTACGCATTGAAGATTCTACATGGGGATATTTATAACTTTATACGTACATCCAGAGCTACTCAAGCGTTGATGACAACACTTTTTTGAAGGAGAGGGGCATTTTAGGTCCCTATATTACTAGTGTAGTCCCTTATTGTTGTTAGTGTAGCCCCCTTATTGTTATTGTTGTACCCCTGTAACCCCCATATTGTTATTATTGTGCCCTTACATTATTATTGTTAGGTCGTCTAGGATTATATTGTGACCCCATGGACCCCTATATATAGAAGGAGGTTTTTTCATTTCTATAATCCAATAATTGTTCATTTATTAATGTACTGGAGGTTTCCCCATCGAAGTGGCTGATTTATAAGTCGTTGATCTCTCATCTCTTCTAATTTTGGAGTTGGTTTCATAGCATCATGACTATCATGGCTCTATGTAACTTTCTCTATTTTAAATATTACATTACAATCTCTTTTATGCACTCATAAAAGAATGGCATATTCCTCTTACACTCATTAAAGATATGTCATAAAATATTCCTCTTACACTCATTAATTATATGTCATAAAATATTCCTCTTAAACTCTCTTTAATGCATATGTTACACTCTCCTTAAATAAGGCATGCATACCTCTCCTTAGTGGCATAAATTACACTCCTCTAAATGGAATACAATGCATGCATATTACTCCTCCTTTATGATAAGAATTTGTTGCTCCTCCTGTATATGAGTCTCATGTATTCTCACTTGGGGGAGGAGGGTGATGCCAATAGTGGAAGAGACTTGAGGAAGATTGTGAGAGGGAGAGATATGGAGAGTATCCAATTTCTTCCAAAACAAATCTGAAATCCTTACTAATCTACTAAGTATCTATTGAGGTTGAACATGAGTGGTATTTAGAGGAATTGAAAACTATCTTCCTTAGTTTTCCTTGCATCTCTATCTACTCTTGTATTTTGGTACTGCTTGTGAGATTTTGCAGCTCGGGGGTTCCAGGGGGAGAACTTCTTCCTCGATAGGATTGGGAGGAAAACCGGGTGGTTCATGATGCATTGGTAAGGATATTGGCATTGGAGCTTACTCTTATTGGAGTTGGAGCATACATCCATCCTTTTGGAGTTGTACAAATTCACTATCAGGTATGTGGACCAAATTATATTATGTATTTTTGTTGTTTATTTCATATTTTTTTCTTGTTTGGTTGTTTGCTGAAACTTACATGTATATGAAGTGTTGCAAACCAATGTGAGGAAATTTTGTAATGGTTGTAGAAGTATTTTCTTGTATATTATTGAATCGATTGACAACAAGTCCTAATGGATGAAGCATGTATGCTACCATTGACTAGATGACAAATTTTTAATGGCTTAAATTATGTTTTCCTCCTCTTTGTACAACTCTAGATAAATTTGCATATTATGTGTTTGACAAAAGTCATAAATGAGATTGTAGTTTTTGTTGTTGTTGTTGTTTTGAAGAATCGCATTTCTGGGCATCCTTGTTGTGATTCAGCTTAACTTCAGGTAGTATCTGTACCAATAGACCATTTCACCCCAAATTTGATTTCAAAAATAATTTTTCAGACTCTGATTCCCAACTATGCTCTGTTTTGCAGATTTGTTGCTGCATGTAGGAACCGCATGTTGTTTTGTTTTGCTGTTTAGTTATTTTTATATTGTATTTGCTTGATAATTTATACTGATGAATCTAGTATATTATAACCACTTTGAAATTGTGTTTAAAGTCTAAAATGGTTAAATCTTTGAAAATTTAAATAAATTTATGGTAACTTGTTTTATCACTGCCAACTGTTTGTCAAAATTCCCCAATGGATGCACCTTACAACATTGTGAGCTATGTGAAAAATTCCTATATATTTATATTCATTTATTGGAATAGATTCAACAATTAATATGGCTGATATTATACTTATATCTTGAGTTTATTTATTGGCATTACTCACAAAAAAATGAATTCATGTAATTTTGGATTCCTGTTAGCTAATTATTGTGAAAACACCTTAAAGAGATAATGGTTGTAAGTGTTTGAAAAAATGTCTCAATGGTTGTACATTTCATGCTTGTAAATTGTTTGTCACAATGTATCAATGGTTTCATCTAATTAATTTTACAAATTGTCCATAAAAAAGGCTTAAGTTAAATTAGGGTTTGCAACCAAGGTGTTTCCAACGTAATAACTCCATTGAGTTAAAGGGTCCTGCTGAAAATTCACAATTGGGGTAAGTAATTTGTTGTAATATTAGCTCACATATGAATTACTAAGTATTGGATACCAGCCCTATACATTTTTAATTATCCTTTTAAGAAAATATTTCATAAGCATTTTATTTAAAACAAAATGGAAGTAGTCACTCTTGAACACATTTAATTACAACAGAAATAACAATTAGCTTATTGTAAATTGTGGTTCATAAAGGTTGAAATTTATTCATCCCACTAAATAATTTATATTTTAAAGGTGATTTTATTCTTAAGAAGCAAGTATTATGGTTGTGTGTTTTGGATCTTGATAAACCTTGGACCTTGTAGCTTTGAGGATGAGTTAGTAGAATTTAGGGTGTAGTGTAAAGGACACCAATAACTTTTATGTCCTACAAAAAAAAGAAATATCACATTTTGATTCAATATAATATTTATCTATAATAATTATGTTAGGTAAGGTGGGACCTTACATATGGTATCAGAGTGAGTTACAACACTAGGGCCTAATGGGTCAACATGCTTACTTGTAGGTTGATGTTGTATGAATGTTAATTTTGCATGCATGTTGAGTTGTTGTACATCTTGACTTGGAAGCATATTAGTTGCATAGAGGAAATTATTATTACTATGTCATTTAGAAACTCGGTAAAGAAAAAGAAAAAAATTATTTCTTATTTTCCTTTATATTTTTGTTAAGACATATTATTAGAAATATGTTAAATTGCTTAAAGAAATGCTGGGAAAATATGTGCTTGATAAATTTCGGGTTAAACCCAAGTATGTGAATTCCTTGATTTTCAATCGATGAGTGAGATAGGTGGAGTGCATGCATGGTTGCATATATGTTTAATGCATAATTTTCAATGTGATATGGGCTTAGTAGCCATCTTTACTAGATGAAATCGTATCTACCAAGAAAAATATTGGCTTAATCTGGACTATGGTATGATGATCTTGGTGTGGATGCTTTGGGAATGAGTAACAAGTGTAAGGTTGAGATTCAATTAACGTGATTATTGAGTTCATCATGTTAATTTGACTATTTTCATACCTACACTAATGGAATCTTAACAAAAAATGACCTTGAAGGATGTCACTTTTAACTGTGAATGTAGATTCAAGAGTAATGTATGTGCATTAATTGGATGTGTTAAAATATGATTTGGGAATACATTATTAATGAGTAATAATGAAATTCCTCTGATTACTTTGACATGATTTTGTGTATTTTGTTTTGATATTATGCATCAAATAACTTGAAATGACTCAAATACTAGGTTGAGGTATGACCTTCCTAATAAACAAGAGGCTTAAATGATTGGTTCATGAAGGGTTGTGGAATCCATTTTATGGAGCATTTTACGGTTATGTTTTACTTAAGCTAATGTATGGATGTGGAATCGATACTAGCATATATCTATGAGCAAATTTATGGGTGTGTAATCCATACTAACATATATCTATGAGCTGATATATGGGTGTGGAATCCATAGTAGCATATATCTATGAGAAAATGTATGGGTGTGGAATCCATATTATTATATATCTATGAGATAAGTAATGAGGTAAGGTATGGGTGTGGAATCCATACTAAAATATATCTATGAGCTAAGTATTTTTTCTGGTTAGAATATTTTGAGGGAATCTCATAGACATGATTAAGGCATGATTATGCATAATTAAAGTTAAATGGATAGATATTTGTAACATGAATTTGCTTGAGCTTTAAATCCATTATTTTATTTTTATTACAAATGAAGATACTAACATTGGTATACTGAACACCATTAGGTAGTTTAGAATGTTTGGAATAATTGATTTTGATATATGGAGTTAAGTGTGAACTAGATATCTATGCTCTAGTATTGTAATCCTTTTGTATGTGTTGAATTTAGGTAGAATTAAAAATATTTTCAAATTATTGAAATGTAGAAAATATTATTGTGATAATTTGATGAAATAACTTTTCTATTGGCTTAAGAAAAATTAGGTCTAGGAAAGCCATAATAGTCTCTTTAATGATTTTATCAGTTGAATATCGGTTGAATTCTATTTAACCAAATTAATTAGAGAAACTACGAGGATTGAACTCATGGATTTCTCTAAACTATTGTTAGTTAGGCAATCGAGTCAAAATTCATATTTTTTATAAATTGTTAAGAGAATAACATGTTTAGAAGGTAAACATTTTATGTGCTGACAAATTGTTTTATTTGAACTTAAAAAAAAGGCATGTGATTAATGAAAAGCTTAGTTGAGTTCTTGTTTTAAAAGAATATGTGATTGTGATATTCTTTTAAGGGAGTAATTGGAGAGTGAGATCACATTTTGATGAATTGGAATTATTGCATGATGATTGTATTGTATGTGGAATAGAAGAGATTGTTAGATTTAGGAATTTCGTGTTGTGATGTATAGTTGTATGAGTATTTATCAGTCCTAAAAATGTTGTAATAATCTGAGAGGGTGGTAATTTTCCTATAAAAAAAAAAACTTTAGGCTAGAAATTCCCTTGTGATAGTTTAAATCTTATTTAAATTTAACAAGATTCATCACATTTTGAGAAATGTATGGTTTTCATAGCTTGTTGTTGCATACGTATTAATAGTAAGGAATAAGACATGAAATCAAATGAATTGATTAATTACTAAATAGAAATAATGAGTGATTTCATAGTTGGAAAACAAATTGAGTTAGAGTTATCAAGGTAGATTCAATAATATAAATACCATATTTGCATAATTGTGAGAATTGTTCCAGATTACAAGCCTCTTTCAAAAACATATCATTAATCTGCTTTCAGAATGAATATCTTCTAATAGATTCATTCATAATTGATTCTCAAGTTAGAGAAGTGAATAATAATGAATATTATGGAAACTAAAGGGATTATATATAATACATAAGTGGGACAATGAGGACTATATTTAAGCTTGGATTGTTAGTTAAAAATAAAAATGGTGCCTTGAACCTCAAATTGTGATTTTTGGTAAGGAGTAAACATTTAATAAAAACTAAATATAGATTCTAAATATTTTGATTGCAAGGACATCTTATGGAATGAAAAGGGGAAAATTGGATTGAGAAGACATAAATCAAGTGGAATGTAACAATGGGTTTTTATATATACCATCGTTTTTTGTTGCGTAATTTCATTGAAAATTGTATGTGGATGATTTTATGTGTATTGTATGAAAATTTGATTGTGATATGGGATCCTAACATCATTGTGGTGTATACAACCAATGTTTGATCTATTTATTGTTCGGCAACCTCAACGTACTACAAAACCAAGAAGATGACACATGTAGGGTTCATATAGACTATGAGAAAGAAAAACATGTATAATATCAAATTATTATAGATAAATTAAGTAGATGTCATATCAATTACATAAAACAGTATTTTGATATGGTACTATAAATTGTATGACTGGTTTTGATATAGAAATATTTGGTATTTTCTATCAAAACATGCCTAATATGGCATGGATATATTTTCTACTTGATTAAGAATGGTATGTTTAGTTTTCAAGGAGTTGCTTCCAATTTAGAAAACATTAAGCTATGGATTGGCATGAATATATATATATCAAATACATATATATATATATATATATATATATATATATATATATATATATATATATATATATACATATATATATCAAATACATAAGGTTAACAACTTATTGATAGGAGAATCGAAAAGAACTAAGTATGTTACGATTGTAGGAAACACTTCGTGCCAAGTTTAGCCCAAGAGGGGGAGTATGTAGTGTCCTATTTTTCCTAGTATAGTTTTGTCACTCCTATTAAGGGTGATTTTTGATAATTTATATATATGGCATATTGATCATTGGATTGGGTAACAATGTTTTATATACATATTTATATATTTCCTCTTATGTTTATGTATGGAAGACTGATCACTTGTTTGGAAAAAAATGCTTTATATAGCTGTATTTTACCTTATGTATGGTATATTTGATTATGTGTTGTATATGGTGTTATGCATATCTTTCTCTTTTTGCATCTGACTTATGTATTAGGTGTATGACATGGATGGTGGTATTTGATTGAGACACATAGACCCATGGATGATTACGGTTATGTGGAACAAATGGTTAAATTAAGATTTATGGATGATATATGACTTTTATGATTATATATATGTCTAACATTGTACTAAGTAGGATGTGGTAGGGGACCTGCTAATTTTCCAACAAGAATGTTCAATTATGAATGACCGCGGAAGTCATTTCTTCAAACCTAAATGACTGTGGAAGTCATGCACCATTCTTAGTAAAATTTGATTAAGATAATTTCATTATGAAATTCATTTGATTCCTTTGATCTATGAGATTTTGATGTGTGAAAATATTATAACAATGCCTTACCAACGAACCATCAAATGGGTAAAATCTCACAATCAATACCTTAAGGAGAAACATGGAGTTTCAAAGCACAGTGGATGAGAAAGCATTGAAATTAGGGCGTGGAGTCCTAAATCAAAGCAATATAAATACATGGAGTCTTGTATATTTAGGGCACAAAGTCCTGAATATTTAAAAATATCAAGTTGTGGAATCTTGGATCTTTGGATTAGATCAGGGCATGAAGTCCTCAATCTACTAAGGCACGGAGATGCATGAAATAGGGGTGTGGAATCCCTATTCTCCGAAAGAAAAATACCACTCATTGATACATTTCCTTAAATAAAATCTCAATTTGGAAAATATGGAATGAATTTCTAAAAATAGAAAGTCTAGTCTAGCATCTCAAGCATGAATTTCCAAAAAAAGTAAATCTCCTGGCATAAATTGGTAATTAAGCATATTTGAAATAAATTCAGTTAACTTATCATTAATCAATCCTAATAGTTCAATATTGACTTAATCCTCAATATTATTAATATTATCATTATCTTTTATGAGACTATGGTATTTTATTAAAATGGAATTACAAATTAACTTCATTTATTCAATCACTTCACACCTCTCTCCTTCATGACTCTCATGGCTCTATGTAACTCTCTCTATTTTAAATATTACATTACAATATATTTTATGCACTCATAAAATAATGGCATATTCCTCTTACACTCATTAAATATATTTCATAAAATATTCCTCTTACACTCTCTTTAAAGCATATCTTACACTCTCCTTAAATACAACATGCATACCTCTCCTTAATGGTATAAGTTACACTCCTCTAAATGGAATATTATGCAGGCATATTACTCCTCCTTAATGACAATTTTTCGTTTCTCCTCCTATATATGAGTCTCATGTATTCTCACTTGGGGGAGGAGGGTGATTCCAAGAGTGGAAGAGACTTGAGGAAGATCGTTAGAGGGAGAGATATGGAGACTATCCAATTTCCTCCAAAACAAATCAGAAATACTTACTAATTTACTAAGTATATATTGAGGTTGAACATGAGTGGTATTTATAGGAAGTGAAAACTAACTTCCTTAGTTTGCCTTGCATCTGTCTCTACTATTGTATTTTGGTACTTCTTGTGAGCTTTTGCAGCTTGGGGGTTCGAGGGGGATAACTTCTTCCCGGATAGGGTTGGGAGGAAAAACTGGTGGTTCATGATGAGTTGGTAAGGATATTGGCATTGGAGCATACTCTTATTGGAGTTGGAGCATACATCCATCCTTTTGGAGTTGTAAAATTTCACTGTCAGGTATGTGGATCAAATTATATTATGTATTTTTGTAGTTTATTTCATAGTTTTTTCTTTTTTGGTTGTTTGCTAAAACTTACATGTATATGAAGTGTTGCTCACCAAATGTGAGGAAATTTTGTAACGGTTTTAGAAGTATTTTCTTGTATAGTGTTGAATTGATTGACAACAAGTCCTAATTGGTGAAGCATGTATGCTACCATCGATTAGATGAAAAAAATTTAATGGCTTAAATTATGTTTTCCTCCTCTTTGTACAACTCTAGATAAATTTTCATACTATGTGTTTGACAGAAGTCATAAATGAGATTGTAGTTTTTTTTTTATTGTTTTGAAGAATCACATGTCTGGGCATCCCAGTGTTGTGATTCAGCTCACGTTCAGGGGGTATCCGTACCAATAGAACATTTCACCCCAACTTTTATTTCGAAAATCAAGTTTTCAGACTTTGATTCCCAACTCTGCTCTGTTTTGTAGATTTGTTGCTTTATGTAGGAACTGCTTGTTATTTTGTTTTGCTGCTTGGTTCTTTTTATATTGGATTTTCCTGATAATTTATACTGATGAATCTATTATATTCTAACCACTTGGAAATTTTGTTTAAATTCTAAAATGGTTAAATCTTTGAAAATTTAAATAACTTTATGGCAACTTGTTTTATGACTGCCGGTTGTTTGTCATAATTCCCCAATGGACGTACCTTACAACGTTGTGAGCTATGTACAAAATTCCTAAATATTTATATTCATTTATTGGCATAGATTCAACAATGAAGATGGCTAATAGTCTACTTTTATCTTGAGTTCAATTATTGGCATTACTCATGAAAAAATGAAGTCAGGTAATTTTGGATTCATGCTAACTAATTATTGTGAAAACACCTTAAAGAGATAATGGTTATAAGTGTTTGACAAAATGTCTCAATGGCTATACATTTCATTCTTTTAAATTGTTTGTCTTAATGTTTCAATGGTTGCATTTAATTACATTTATGAATTTTCCATAAAAAAGGCTTAAGTTAAATTAGGATTTTCAACCAAGGTGTTTCTAGCATAATAACTCCACTGAGTTAAAGGGTCCTTTTGAAAAGTCACAATTGGGGTAAGTAATCTGTTGTAATATTATCTCACATATGAATTCCCAATTATTAGATACCAACCCTATATAATTTTAAATATATTTTTAAGCAAATAATTCATAAGCATGTTATTTAAAACAAAATCAAATTAGTCACTCTTGAACACATTTAATTACAACAAAATTAACAATTAGCTTATTGTAAATTGTGGTTCATAAAGGTTGACATTTATTCTGTTAGGGTCCCGTGATTTGGCAGATTGGTAGACCAAATGCACAGGGTAACATGAAACCAGTCTTTGGAGTCCTAGGACCTAGCCTTCCTGGACTCAGAGATGACTCTCTATATTGTATGCAAAGTATCTGAACTTTTTGCTATTTAGGGTTTGATTTTAGGCTAGTTGTTAAGTGTAGGGTTTGTTGTTTGTTTTGGTTGGGTAACATAAAATAGGTAGAATAGGTGGAGTGAGAGATCGTCAAATCATTGGGCTATGGAGTATATAAAAGTCATGGGTATCTCAATAATGAATCAAAGTGCATTACAGGGCCAATCTAGCAAGGTTAACGGATCCTTAAAGTTATGTGTGAAGTGCGATGGACATCAAGTTGGTGAATAAGGTAGGGAAAAGGGAAATCAAGAATCCTTTGTCAAATACCTATAACAAGGAGGTATTAAACACTGATAAGAAAAATATATAACTCATTAGGTAGGGAAAACCAT
Organism: Pinus albicaulis; assembly: GCA_034641835.2. Taxonomy (NCBI): domain Eukaryota; kingdom Viridiplantae; phylum Streptophyta; class Pinopsida; order Pinales; family Pinaceae; genus Pinus; species Pinus albicaulis. The sequence continues at coordinate 968,220,594 of CM076572.1, forward strand.
TAAGATCAATGAAAATACTTAAACCAATAACCATTCAAGACAAACAATTTCAATAAAATATAGAAGGCGAGAAACTCATTTAACTTCTATTGATTTCAAATTAAAGTTTTAGAAAACATTTAAGATAACAAATAACTTTAATTAATGAAGAGGGAACTCCTAAACATCATAAATCAAGCTATAAATAACTTTGAGGCAAACTGATAGGCATGGAAAAAGGGCAAGATCAAAACAAAACCTCTTTGACTTAACCTAGCAAGCAGTACTTCAAAGAGAGGTTTCAAGACAGAGTTTGGATAGCATCAAATAAGTGGGGATTACCATGAAACATATTTGTAAACTAGCATACTAATCCATTAATGAAACAATCAAGTTTAGGTGGGCCTAAGGAGCAGTTAAGAATTCCTTAAGCTGACCCAATGGAGGAAAACATCAAGGCAATAGAAGGCAGGAGGACTAAGGTGCTTCAAAGAGCATTTCTCAACCTATACTTTTATGTTCTACTGCAACAAAGAAGGATTAAACTTAATGATAACAAGAAAACATTAAAAAATTAAGAATACATCACCATTAACCAAGCTCAAGGATCCTGCAAACAAGCTTCTCCATCATCAATCCAAGCAAGCCATTCATAAACTCCACAAAACCAATTTCTTCTCCAAGCTCATATAAACCATGTATTTCTCTCAAATCTCATCAAATGCAAAAATTTACAATGAAGCCCTCATGCTCTATTGAACTCAAAAAAGGAGGGAAAAAACCCTAGATAGGGTTGGAAAAAGTCAAATTCACCCATAAATGTCATTTATGCCTAAGGGACCATGCAAGGCCCAAGACACAAAATATCTCATGAAATAAATGCTAAAATAACTTCTTGCCCCTAATTCTAGAGTGATTTTCCTCAAAAAACACTAAAATATGGTTTTGCAATTAATGAGTGTGTTTTGTTGACTTTTGCTCAAAAACACACTAAACATTTCATTTGAGGAGCGCCACTTTTAGCATAAAATAGGCTCTTTTGCAAACAAGTTTTGGACCCCTTCCCGATGTCGGATTTGGCTCCGTAATGGCTCGTTGGAAAGCCTGATGAGTCTACTTTCCAAATTCTTGTATTTTCTTGATCCAGCTCATATAGCCTAGAAAAATTTTCAAAATCCTAAGACTGCCATTAGCACAACGCCAGGTCTGAAATAGTGGCAGAATGGTGAAACAAGAGGGTTGTTTTGATCATTTGAGGGGTCAAACCTACTCCAAATCATATGAAACTTGGTGAGAAAAGTGTACTAGGGATGAGAAGCCCAAAAGTGCAGAGTTTTACTCCTGAGGATGCTCCATGGATTAGCGTAGCGCTAATGGCATTATGCTAATGAGCCTTTAAAATCACAAAAAAATAAAAAGTGTTCCAAATTTTCTCAAAATTGGTGGAGGCCTCCCTCAAGGGGTCTTGGAGATCCGTTGAGAAGATGAAGCCAAAAATCTGAGTTTATCATGCTCTTTTTCCTCCTTTATGGTTTGGAATTCAATGAGGGCTTGCTTAAGTTTGGTACAAGCAAGTTTGTTTTTCTTTGCATAATGCTTGGTCATCTTTCTTTGTAGCTCTAAGCCTTCATTTGCATTCTTCAGCTTGGCCTCTAGGTGTATGTTTTCCCTCTCAAGCCATGACTCTCGATCATGTTCAATTTCTATGGCAAGGAGTTCAGTGAGGGAAATTTTCTCTGCTAGGGATGATTTCTCTTCCTTCTGTTTTGCCAATGTTTTCCTTAACCCTATCGTTTTTGGCCTCTTCCTAGGTTATTCCTTTTCACCTTCACTTTCTTCATATGGGCCTATGTATTCTTATAGTTTCGCTTGTGCTCTTTGGGCTTCTTTCAGGGCTTTGAGTGCTCTAGCCTCATATATGGCTTGCTAGGCACTCATTTTCTTGTTTTCCATATGATAGAAGTGGATGGCATCCTTTCCCCTCTCCAACTCAGCTTCTAGGTCTTTTATTTGTGCATTCTTGTCTTGGAAGAGAGAGTTTGGAATTCTTGTTTCATTTTCTTCATCACTGTCTATATGGATAAGTTCAAACTCCCTTTCTATTTCAGGATCCTCCTCTTCTACCTTTACCTATTGCTTTCCTTTTTCCATCTTTTCTTTTCCCTGGTCAAGTCTTTGGGCTGATGTAGGTGGCAATGTCCCTTGCCTTTTGGAAGTAGAAAACACTTGCCTTGGCACTCTTTGGTATGTGCATGCAAGAGGTGTGATGGTGGTTTTGGTATTGTATTCATCATGGTTGTGACCTTTGGTGTTGTCATCAGCTTCTTCACCTTTACTAGGATCTTCAACAGTCATTACTTGCTCTGTTTCATCACTACTATTTTGATCCTCAACACTATTATCACCCTCACCTTCTTCACTATTGTTTGTACTGTCACCTTGGTCTTCATTTGGAATATTAGCCTCTGCAATTTCTTCACTTTGGTTTTGTTCATCATTAGGACTCATTTCCTCTTCATCATCCCCTACACTGTTATTATTTTCTTGTTGACTAGGAGGCTGATTGGTGTCATGAATGTCATGACAGTTGTTATGACTGTCATGAATATATCCTTTATTGTCTTGTTTCTCACTACCTATCCCATCAGTGTCATCCTCTTTTTATCTGTTCCCTTCTTCAAATTCTCTTTCTTCCTCTTCATTTCCCTCTTCTATATAACCACAGTTATCCTCATGACTTTGCTCGCTATTTTTGTGGTTATGCACATTTTCCCCTTGACTGTCATGTTCAATGTCCCTTTGATTGTCCACCTCCTCATCTTGATCACACCATGTTCACTGCCCTATTCTTCACCATAATTTACCTCTTGCTCTTCCTCATTCATTTATGTCTCAGCCTCAACATGATCCTCTTGGTTTCCAACATTATCATCAAACTCATATTCATTGTGGACTGATTTATCATCACCTTCATATTTATCTTCATGTGATTCTTCTTTCCCACTTCCTGCTTCCCCTTATGCGTCAAGAGAAGGAGAGGAAGGGACGTTTTCCTATGGTGAGGGTACTTGTGCAGAAGAGGAGGGCAGATTTGGTTAATGAGGAGGCTGTGGGCTTGTGAAAACTTCATGGGCTATGAACACATCCCAAGGTATACCTTTCTGCTCCAACTGATGTAGTACCACCATATTGATCAAGGAATGGTGGAACAAGCTATGCATTTGCTGGGAATGATTCCTTCTTCGGACAATAGAAGACATATTCTCCATGATTCTATAGAGATAGTAGGGCAAGTTGAGCATATTAACCCTTTTGAAATGCATGAGGAGTCTGACATGGTTGGAATAGAGCCTGGAGTATCTCCCCTCACAAGTGAATTACTTCATGATAACCAATTTCAAGGGTGTGAATCTGTGTTTATGTGAGAAATGGAAAACTATCTTGATGCCTTCTCTATACCTTGTTTTGATGAATGGCTCAAAAAACTCTTTGTCCAATTTTCCCTTCTTAAACCAATTCTCACCTACAGCAGGGATACTTGTGGCCTCGAAGATGGCACCTACTGAGATCTCAAAATCCACTCCTGCAAGGCTTGAGTGCCTTTTGTGTAAGTTGAGAATGAGGAGCCTTGTAAGATCTGGGTGGCTCTTCACTTGTTTGACCTTCTCACAAAATTGAAAACATCTTGCACTCTGAAAACATGATGGGATCCTAGGAGAGGAGGTGATGGCCACTGTGCTTTGAGGTTCCAATCTATTCACTTTCCCTCCCTTATGTTTTGGTCTTAAAGGCCTTTGACCACTTTCACTACTACTGTTGTTTTCAACTCCTAACATAATGATAGGAGATGTTGGTTGACAATCTAGGGTTTGATGAAGAAAAATGAGGATGGTGATTGTTACACAGCATTTTGTCATCGTCCCTGCAATCCCCCGTCCCGTACATTGGAAGACTATTCCCATGACCTGTAAACAGTAAAATGTCTTGAAAGCACCTTGATGGAATCCGTCTGCATAAGGGCAAGAATTCTCCTGGAGAACATTTCCTCAGAAAATTACTGGAAACATATGTTTGGGCATTGGCCCGAGCAGCCAGTTCATCACTCGCGCCGACCTAGGAAATTTACACTAAGCCCATGCCACCTGGAGCTCTGTCCCTGTGTATTTCTCGCGCCAAGCCTTTTTGGGAATGTTTTTTAAAAATAAGGTGGAAGTTTGATTCTAACAACTTCAGAATGAATCATCAAGAAGAGGTTGGGTTGTTTGGCTCTGGATCTCCCTGTTTAGAAAGTGGTTTTCCACCTCTCATGGAACCTTCCTAAGGGATAGGACTCTCCCCCATGATTATAGGGATCCTAACCTCTCCTTCTCCCTCTATAAAAGCCTACCCTCTCTATTTGCAAGCTAGCTGAAACAAAGCTAAACATTTGGGAACAAAACTATAGCTGAGTGACTATTAAGATCAGATCCAAGGACAACCCCGTAAGAGAGAGAGCCTTTTCTAAATTCCCGACAAGATTTGTGACACATGCTCTGCTGGAAGCCCTGCCAAAGGAAGAACGCAACGTCAGAACTTGGTTGTAATCCTTCTTTCATATTTTAATATATGCTCGACTATGTTATTGGTTCCATCGTTGTATTGCTTATTTGTGTAATGAAATTTTATTCAATCTTTTCTGACTAATTGATAGTTACATGTTTGAATTATTATGTTGTATGTCATCATTTTTCTCTACATATGTATAGGTGTCCAGACGCGGTGAGCGAAAGGATTGTGATCTGTCAAGCTAGGAAAGGGAAGAAAAACTTCTTCTTCGACAATAGCAGTGTAGGACTTGAGGTAAGCTATCCATCGTAGCTTTGTCTTTTGTAACTAGGAATCGATATTGTAGCATGTTTTGTTTGTTGCTAGACCCACTCTAGGGCTAGTGGGATCGCCTCTGTCCACAGAGGGGATTAACCTCCACAAAAAATTGGCGACTCCACTAGGGATCAGTGTGAGTTTGTATTTTGTCCTATAGGTTGCATTCTTGGTCTTTTATTTCTTAGCTTTCTTTTCTGATTATCTTTGTTGAGCCTAAGACCCCTGTTCAGCCCCAGAGGATCAATTTGACCTCTGTTTTTCCAAAATTTCCATCTTTCCAAGGTTGCCTTGATAGGTGCGCATTCCAGCCTGACAGTCATGCCAGCTGGCGCTAGTTGCCAGTTTATCACTCGCACCATCCCTTGTCTAGCGTGGATTACAGCCAGACAGTCGCGCCAATTCCTGTAGGTGCTAGGGTTTTCCCTGTTTTGGAATTTTTGGTCCATCTTGGTGTCTCTGGGTGTTTTCTTAACTTGATTTGAATGATTTGGGTTTTCTTTTTACTGAGATTAGCCCTTATCCTTTGGTTGTTTTCCCTTTTCTGTCAGTTTTTATTTTCAGCGCTAGGTTTTCTAGGTGCTTCAACATGCTGAGCCTCCCATGGGAGTTTTGGGTCCTTGATGTCCCAGTCAACTTCATTTCCACTTATTTTCATTTAGCTTCTTGGATCCATTTGAGTGATTGCGTTAATTGAGTGATTTTCCTCTCTTTTGTTCAGTTTTACTCTCGTCACTCCAAGCCTAGATTACACAGCTTGTTTGGGTCTCTTTTGGGATCTTTATTTGATTTGAGGGATTTCGTCATTGGTTTGAGTCATGTTGGGCTTGTTTTGAGTTGAGTGAAATTGTTTTGTTTCAGCTCTCGCTTCACCATTCTCAAATTTGTGTTTTGATTTATTTTTCATATCATTTAGTGCACTTGCTCTGATATATTGAAAAATACAAAAAAAAAAAAATCTTTTTCATTTGTGATTAGCATAGTGAAAATTGGAAAATCTTTCGCATTTCTAACATTATATAATTTTAGGGAAGAGATTTTCAGTTTCATTAGCTTGCATCAGATTCAATAGTGGATTTTTTCATATGTTCATATTATTGCTATCACTTGGAAGCTCTCAACTCTCTCGTAGATAGCCTTTCATTGAACGAAATGGTGTTGCTTTGGAATGTAGCTTGCATTCAGGGTTTTTGAGATCCAACATTTGATAGGGCCATGGAATTGAAACGTAAATTGAAGATCAACTTTAAAATTTACTCAATTAACCTAAGGCAATGTTGAAACCTAATGGAATATTTAGTGGTCTAAGTTAGAGACGTGTTCCGACGTCTTTTAACCTAGCAGTTGTCGCTCACTATCTAGCTTCAAACAACACTAGTACGGACTTGTGCTCCCCATACCGTTGAGTATATAAAGGGAGACCCCTCTAGGTTGCAATCCTTTTATCCGTAGGAAGCCGAGTCTGCTACCTTGTAACCGTGATACACCAAACACAACATTCAGGGAGACTACCTGCACGTACGTCAAGTCCTTGGTTGATTTCTCTTTCATTTTATAACTAAGGTGTATATGGAAGTTCACAGGAACCTGGTACACCCTTCTACCTAGACTACCTGAGCAGTCATTTTCAATCTTCACTGACTCCATAAATTTGAAAATATCATCGAGCACTTGTCCTTTCATGCTCGTTTCCAACCTAAAAGTGATAGAGTCAGCTTTTTCTAGTTTCTTAACTCTTAAAATATGAAACGGTAGAATTTCGTTTCAATGTCTTAAAAATTAACTACCCACGAAATATTCCTGGTTAAAGTTAGTTTCCTTAGGGTGTTGTTTTGAAATTTGTTTCTAATGGCAACGTCTTCAGAGTTCACTAACCTAGGAATCCCTTCTGAAGGGAATCCTGGTCCTTTTCCTGCCTTTGCGAATGTTGGTGCTCCTTATATGGCAACGTTGTCCTTACCTGGTTTAACTGTTGGATTTCCTGTATGGTTATTTTCAACCTCAATGATCCCGAGTGTTCTATCCATCGTACAGCCATCTCCTCCACCTGAACAACATCATGTTGCTTCTAAGGTGGACCTCTCCCCTTATTCGCCTATTTCTTCGTCCTCCTCTTCTACTTTTCCCGGTGAAAGCTTGGATTCTAGTAACCAGGTGGCTAAGAAGAAGAAGAAGAAGAAAAAGAAGAAGAAGTCAGATAAGCGAGAGGCTAATACTGCAGCTATTTCGCCTAAGAATCTTTCCCTTGCAGAACCATCCATGCTTCCATGGAAGGTCAAATTCCCTTGCATGCTCTGCAATGGTAACCATTTGCTTTAAGACTACCCTGGTATTCCAAAGGTACTTGAAGCATGGTCCGATGCCCGCCCGCTGTTGCTTTTGGCTTCTGGAAGTCATATTGGTAGCACATATTCTACTAGCTGTGATAAGGCTCATAAAAAATAGGGCAAGATTACCAATCCCTGTACGTTCTGTGAAGGGCATCATCCCATTCACCATTGTCCGTATATGGATGAAGCCAAGAGAGTGTTGGACAACTCCATTGTTTCTGCACCCTGTCTTTCGGCTGGTTACCAGAAGCTTTCCTTGAGTCCTTTGCTAGTTGATTCCACGATCGGTCAAGTGTCATCCTTTCTTGATCCTGCTCCCCCAGAAATTCAAGTTCAGGAATCTATTCCTAACCAACCATTGGCCAAGGAATCAGTCGATCTAACCCCATCTGTGGTTCATCGGGTCTTTTCCATTAAGATTCGGTCTCATCACCCCCATGTTCTTCTTGTTTCTTCAGATTCTTCGGAATTGGAGAAAGATTCTTCCATCCCTGTAGTCCAAGAAATTTCTCCTCCTAATCCCATGATGGACGTCTCGTAGGATGCTCCTCTTGCTCCAGTAACACCGGGTGACAACCATCTTAGTTCGATGATATCCCCCCCAAAGTATTTTGGTCGCTTCCTTTGATTGGAGTCAATTTGTCGGATACCGCCTTCCATCTTATGTGCCTTTCGAGATAACAGTACAAACCTTTGAGCTGGTCGTACCCAACACTATTATATATGAAGGTGCATCTGTTAGTATTCTGTCTTCCACTACTTGGAAAGCTTTTGGTTCTCCACCGCTTATGCCTGTTACCCATAATTTGTTGGCTTTTAACAGAGGAACTAGTCAACCGTTAGGGATCCTTCCGAAGTTGCTTGTTACTTTGGGAGCGAAAACCATCCATATAAACGTGATGGTTGTTCTAGCCCCTTAGATTTCAATTTACTCTTGGGGCGTGACTATACTTATGACATGGGGGTAGTTGTCTCTTCGTGTGATCTACTTTCCACACAAAGGTTGGATCATGACCATTGATCAGCTTTCATTCTTTGGTCCTGGTATGACATCTGGTCCACCATCATCCCCTCCGAGTCTTTATCCATCAGTTGTATACTCCCCGCCGCAGGTTAATTATGTGGCTACCTGTCCCGTGCCCACATTCAGTGATAGTGCCATTGTGCATCGTGTGCTGGGGGAATTGGGTCCTGATGTTTGAGATGTTTTTCTCCCATCCAGTGCGGAACTCTTGGAAGCCATGAATTCTTATTCATCATGGTGACTTGTCTTCAAAGCAAGGTTCTTTTTTGTGTCAAGCTCCTTAAAAAATGAAACAAGGTGTCATGAGGATAGTTCTTTTACTATGTCAACGTCGTTAAAAAATGAATTAGGTCTTGAGGATGGTTCATCTTCTATGTCAAACTCATTAAAAAATGAATTAGCTCAGGAGGATAGGTCTTTTAATGTGTCAACCTCGTTAAAACAATGAAACACTTTCCTATTCAATTCGAGTCTTGGATTAGATCTCGTAAAATCCCAGTCGAGTCTTTCTCTTGGTCTCATATTTGAACCTTCATTCCATTCATCTATCAGAAACTAGCTTTCTACTCTGGTGAATGCCCTAAATCTTGGGGGGAATGTACCTCGAATTGTGTCACCATGCTGGGGGCATGCGAACATTTCAAGCATAGTTTGTTTCCATTTCAAGCTTGTGTAAAAATGAAACTGGTTTCAAGCATAGTTTATCTTTGTTTCAAGCTTGTGTAAAAATTAAACGAACTTCAAGCAGAGTTTCCTTATTTCAATCTTGTGTAAAAATGAAACCATTACCTTTTTACCTCTCGTGATTTCCATTTTATCAGCCTGTTTTGTTAGATTAACCTTGGTTTTCTCATTCCATCATTACCATCTACTTAGCTGATCATATGCCTTCACTTGATTTTTTTACCCATTCCTGAGGAACTGCTACGATGAGTGGTATTGTTAGCCAGCCTCTTGACCTTTACTTGTTTTGAGTAGTTTCACCATTACCGGAACCAGTTGCTACCCTTTATACCACTCATTCCTCTAGGAGGAGTCAACTTTCAGCTCTTTTTTGACTCTCTAAAAATAAAAATATTTTCGAGTCGCTTGTCGTTTTGAGCCCATTAAATTGGTTGCGAAGCGATATCTACCCAGTATACGTTTACCCCTTTTTCGGGCTGGGATAGATTATTTACGAAAAAGGAATACCCTAGCCTATCATGACTAGGAGGTTCTCTCGGACACAGTTTTCTACCTTTTTGGGTCTGAGGGACTATTTACGAAAAGGGCCTTGCTAGAGTTTTCTTTTCCACTATCTTTTCAAACTCTCTAAACATGAAAAGATGTTGAATTCTTCCTGTGTCAGACTCGTTAAAAAATTATGACATCGGACTCCATCATCATGACGTTGCTCGAGTTCCTCCTTCCTAGTGCTCGTTAAATGTACTAGGTTGGATTTTTCCGAAGGAAAAACTTACATCACAAGCATATGCTATCCCCTTCAATCTTGTTTTAAAAAATAATTGGGGTACTCGCTAGAAATGGTGGGGGAAAATAGAACCAAGATTGTAGTCGTATTGGCAGTATGTCGCTCTTGAACATGGCACTTGTCTGCATACGTGTCGGGTTGGGGACATCTCATCTCATTATCTTCTTGCCTCCATGCGTTTGGGTAATCTCTTTTGACTGCTCATTTGCTCTTTCCCACGTCACCATGAGCTCAGATCCCTTGATGTCAAATACTGCCAAATCCAGTGTCGTGTTGCCGATATGTTCAAGAGAAGTTTTCCTCTGCATTTTTCAACCTCCCTCTGATTCTCTGTTGGTCTTGATTCACAAACATCATGTTCCTCTGTCTCGCATCGATGATGTGGGAAGAATTATGGCCCACCTTTGATCGAGGTCACTTCTTGTCGACTTCAGCTCATTATCCAAGAAGTTGATCTAGAGACGCCCTTCAGGTACCTTGGGGTCTGCATGCCTTAATGGTGGGTTCTCTCCACTCGACGTAAGGTCCACATCATTGGCCTTCGATCGATTGATTCTGTGGGTGTTCGATGCCAGATCACTATTCACATTCCGTGGATTGTACCTCTTGTACCTTGAGAGCCATTGTCATTATTTGTGGTTTCTCTCCTGTCTGTTAACAGTTCACTTTATTGGATGGTAATCATACTATGTTCTTGCATGTTCGAATTCAACTCATTTATTCGCATGCTCGAACTTGTACTTTTTTTGGGTCGAGATGGAGCGCAAGACCCTGGATTTTTTCTGATGAAATCTAGGCTGCAGATTCTTTGTGGATTATTATGACTTATTACATGACTCCTTTGATTGGATGGTTGTGACCATACCTGAGTCTACTTGTTGATCCTTATTTCGCTGGATGGCTGCACCCATACCACATATCATGTATCAGAGATATCAGTTGTATTTGTACTCACAGGTCTTTCGACAGAAGTGTTTTCAGTTGAACGCATTCTCATAAATCATTTCACCCCTCCCTCTCTCTTGGACCTCATGCTTTAGGGGGCATCTGTTACACAACATTTTGTCACCGTCCCTACAATCCCTCGTCCCGTACATTGGAGGACTATTCCCGTGACCTATGAACAGTAAAATTTTCTGAAAACACCTTGATGGCATCCCTCTGGATAAGGGAAATAATTCTCCCGAAGAAAATTTCCTCAGAAAATAACTAGAAACATATGTTTGGCCATTGACACGAGCAGCCAGTTCATCACTCGCGCCGACCTAGGAAATTTACACTAAGCCCGCTCCACTTGGCACTCTGTCCCTATGTATTTCCCGCACCAAGCCTTTTTGGGAATGTTTAAAAAAAATAAAAGGCAGAAGTTTGATTCTAACAACTTCAGAATGAATCATCAAAAAGAGGTTGGGCTATTTGGCTCCGGATCTCCCTATTTAGGAAGTGGTTTTCCACCTCTCATGGAACCTTCCTAAGAGATAGGACTCACCCCCATCATTATAGGGATCCTAACCTCTCCTTCTCTCTCTATAAAAACCAGCCCTCTCTATTTGCAAGCTAGCTAAAAAAAAGCTGAACATTTGGGAACAAAACTATAGTTGAGTGACTATTGAGAGCAGATCCAAGGAGAACCCTATAAGAGAGAGAGCCTTGTCTAAATTACTGACAAGATTTGTGAGACACGCTTCGCTGGAAGCCCTGCTGAAGGAAGAACGCAACGTTGGAACTCGGTTGTAATCTTTATTTCATATTTTAATATATGCTAGACTATGCTATTGGTTCCATCATTGTATTTCTTATTTGTGTAATGCAATTTGATTCAATATTTTCTGAATGATTGATAGTTACATGTTTGAATTATTATGTTGTATGTTGTATTTTTTCTCTGCATATGTACAGGTGTCAGGATGCGGTGAGAAAAAGGATTGTGATCTGTCAAGCTAGGAACGGGAAGCAGCACTTCTTCTTCGAAAATAGTAGCGTAGGACTTGACGTAAGCTATCCATCGTAGCTTTGTATTTTGTAACTAGGAATCGATATCATAACATGTTTTGTTTGTTTCTAGACCCACTCTAGGGCTAGTGGTATCACCTCTGTCCGCAGAGGGGATTAACCTCCACAACAGTGATGAAGTAGGTTTGTAGTGAATGAGTGATGTGGAGGTTAGGGTTTTTAGGATTAAGTTGCCTTGGACGTTAAGGGGGCCTTTCTGAAAAGAGTATTGCAGCCCCCTTGACTCACTTACCCTTACCTGACATCAAACTGGTTTCAAGGAAGTTTAAAAACAAAGGCTTGTTTTGTATGAAGGTCCTAGGGTTTGAACTTCAAAGCCTTAAAGAGAGTAATAATAAATTTAAAAACTGCTTGGGGACAAGGAGAGAATGCCACTTACCAGCTCTTGGCTCTTTTTAAACCTTCAGAGATCAAATGGAAGATGAAATTTGTGACCAGGGGTAGAGAAAATGTGGTTTGGAGGCTTTCTCCATTTTCACAGTGCCTTGCCCGAGCTGCCCGATTTAGCCTATTAGTGCAATGCCGTCAGGCCTACGCATGGGTTACCACAGCGTCGGGCCCTTGCAACAACGGTCAGTCTTCGGGCAAGTCGGGGGCGCGTTTGTGCAACACCCAGGATTAGCGCAGTGCCGGGAAAAATTTGTGCAACACTGTGTTGTTCTAAACGGGTGGAGGATGGATTAGCATAGCACCAACCTTTTTTTGCGTAATGCCACTGATTTGCATAGCGCCACAAAATAATTTCCCAGAAACAGTCAAAAAAATATGTTTTCTCTCCTAAAGCCTATTTTTTCTTCACCAAGTGCTAAATGAGTTTGAAATGAAACTGAAACACCTTTATACCTCTTGAGAAGAAATAAATCAAACTTATAAACCCACTTTACTATGTTTTCAACCTTTTTTTCATTTGACTGATACCCTTTATATATTTTGCAGGGTTTTTTTGAACGCTTTCTCAAGGCATTTTTTCTTCTTTTGTGGTGATGGCTAGCTGAGGGGATGTAGATGTCATTTTCATCCCTTTTTATCTTTGAAAGTTTGGGCACTGGTCAGACTATTTTTGGCATGCATTTGACAAACTAAAAACATTGTTCTTATTCCTTTTGTTATTTTGATTATAGGAGACATGAAACATGTATTTTTACCTCCTTACTGATTTTTTAGTTAGTAATATATTTATTTTGACAAATAGTTTAAGAAAATCATACCATGCCATGAGTTCCCTTGACCACTTCTGATTTTCTGCAGGCACCTACAACACATTTGCCTTTGGTATTCTTAGTCCCTTTTGGAGTTTGACACCTCATTTTCTCAACAGTGAACTTATGCTCAACATGATTTTCTCCTTTGGCACTTTACCTCATTCTTGCCTGCCTTTGATCATTTTTAAGACATTTGACTGCATTAGGAAGCCTAGGCTCCATCACACTAATATTATTTACCATTTCTCTCTTTGGTGTGGGTGAAGCAGTGTTTCTTTAACAAACCCTAGAGAACACCTTGGACATCCTTTGAATGCCTTCTATTATTATGAAGCAGGACTTATCATTTTTATTTGACCTGTTTTCTCTATCTTTCCAAACTCTTAGGTCTTAGGGATCTTAGACAAGAATAAGAAGTGTTGTCTTGTAAGTTCTCTATAGCCCTTTCAAGTTCATTCATTTCTATTCATTTAACCTCACCTTTTTCCCTTATTCATTCATGATTTCTAAAAATCTTCAATGTGTCCTTGGTTGTGTTTCTTTGCCTTCTGTCTTGGTGGTATTTGTGATGGTTCCTTGCTTGGCAACACTGTTTTTTCAACCAATCCCAAAAACCCTGAATCTCATTGCACATAGGTCTGCTGCCTTTTCCTTGCCTTGGATGTATTCTTGTGATGATTCACCTTATTAACTTACCTTTTCTTATGCTGATTTCCATCTTGATCATTTTTTGCAGAAATGTGAACAGGGGCAGCTGTCCCTTGCAGAATTTTTGCTTTGGCCAAGGAGGCCTTCCTTGAAGGGTTTTTGATCAGTTTTGGAAAAAGTTACTTAACCTTCTTCTTCTTTTAATGCAACCTCTTCACACAGGAAAAACATATATTTTTAGAACACCAAATTAACCCTATGACCTATGAAACCCTAGGTGACCTAGTGAAAGGCTCTTTGGACTTGGCCTTTGCTTGAAAACTTGATTTGGGATCCTTAGGTGTAAAACAGAGTTTTGTTCAAAATGATGTATTGAAGATCCAAAATCCAATGTACTTGATTTATCTAAAGAGCCTACAGAGATAGTTTTGATACCATCAATGATTGAGGTATTTTTGGAGATATAAGAGAGTTGGTTGATTGGTGGTCTTAGGTAGCAGTGGAGGGGTTAGGAAAAATAAAACAGAGGATTGAGGCCAAAAGTGACAAAACATAGGCAAAATGAGTGACATGAGTGCATGATGGGTTTTCTGGAATTGGTGAGCTGAGCTTGACATGATGAGATGATTAAATAGTGAAAAATTTATCCTAAGGATAACGAAGGCAGTGAGATTTCTAGAACTCACAATGTTCATGAACTTTGTTTCTAGAAATATAGGATAAGTATTTAGTCATCCATGAGAAACAACTATTACTGATGACTAACATATTCATCCCACTAAATACTTTATATTTTAAAGGTGATTTTAGTCTTGAGAAGCAAGTATTATGGTTGTATGTTTTGGATCCTGATAAACCTTGAACCTTGTAGCTTTGAGGATAAGTTGGTAGAATTTCTGGTGTAGTATAAAGGACACCAATAACATTTATGTCCTACAAAAAAAAAAAAATATCGCATTTTGATTCAATATAATATTTCTCTATAATAATTATGGTAGGTAAGGTGGGACCTTACATATGGTATCAGAGTGAGTTACAACACTAGGGCCTAATGGGCCAACATGCTTACTTGTAGGTTCATGATGTATGAATGTTAATTTTGCATGCATGTTGAGTTGTTGTATATCTTGAATTGGAAGCATATTAGTTGCATAGAGGATATTATTATTAGTATGTCATTTAGAAACTTGGTAAAGAAAAAGAAAAAAACACCTTCTTAGTTTCGTTTATATTTTTGTTAAGATGTATTACTAGAAATATGTTAAAATGCTTAAAGACATGCTGGGAAATGATGTGCTTGAGAAAGTTCGGGTTAAACCCAAGTATGTGAATGCCTTGATTTTCAATCGATGAGTGATATAGGTGGAGCGCATGCATGGTTGCATATATGTTTAATGCATAATTTTCAATGTGATATGGGCTTAGTAGCCATCTTTACTAGCTGAAATTGTATCTACCAAGAAAAATATTGGCTTAATTTGAACTATGGTTTGATGACCTTGGTGTGTATTCTTTGGGAATGAGTAAAAAGTGTAAGGTTGAGATTCAATTAATGTGATGATTGATTTAATCATGTTAATTTGACTATTTTCGTACCTACACTAATGGAATCTTAACAAAAAGCTACCTTGAAGGATGTCACTTTTAACCGTGAATGTATATTCAAGATTAATGTATGTGCATTAATTGGATGTTTTAAAATATTATTTTGGAATACATTATTAATGTGTAAGAATTAAATTCCTCTTATTACATTGACATGATTTTGTGTATTTTTTTTTTTGACATTATGCATCAAATAATTTGAAATGACTCAAATACTGGGTTGAGTTATGAGCTTCCTAGTAAACAAGAGGCTTAAATGACTAGTGCATGAAAGGTTGTGGAATCCATTTTAAGGAACATTTGAAGGTTATTTTTTACTTAAGATAATGTATGGGTTTGGAATCGATACTAGCATATATCTATGAGAAAATTTATGTGTGTGGAATCCATACTAACATATATCTATGAGCTAATATATGGGTGTGGAATCCATACTAGCATATATCTATGAGAAAATGTATGGGTGTGGAAAATTTATGTGTGTGGAATCCATACTAACATATATCTATGAGCTAATATATGGGTGTGGAATCCATACTAGTATATATCTATGAGATAAGTAATGAGGTAAGGTATGGGTGTGGAATCCCTACTAAAATATATCTATGAGCTAAGTAATTTTTCTGGTTAGAATATTTTGAGGGAATCTCATAGACATGATTAAGGCATGATTATGCATAATTAAAGTTAAATGAATAGAGATTTGTAACATGAATTTGCTTGAGCTTTAAATCCATTATTTTATTTCTACTACAAATGAAGATACTAAGATTGGTATACTGAACACCATTAAGTGTTTTAGAATGTTTGGAATAATTGATTTTTATATATGGAGTCAAGTGTGAACTAGATATCTATCCTCTAGTATTGTAATCCTTTTGTATGTGTTGAATTTAGGTAGAATTAAAATGATTTTCAAATTCTTGAAATGTAGAAAAATATTATCGTAATAAGTTGATGAAATAACTTTTCTATTGGCTTAAGACAAATTAGGTCTAGGAAAGCCATAATCGTCTCATTAATGATTTTATCAATTGAATATTGGTTGAATTCTATTTAACCAAATTAATTAGAGAAACTATGAGGATTGAACTCATGTATTTCTCTAAACTATTGTTAGTTAGACGATTGATTCAAACTTCATATTGTTTATAAATTTTTAAGAGAATAACATGTTTAGAAGGTAAACATTTTATGTGATGAGAATTTTTTTTATTTGAACTTAAAGAAAAATGCATGTGATTAATGAAAAGCTTAGTTGAGTTCTTGTTTTAAAAGGATATGTGATTGTGATATTTTTTTAGGGAGAAATTGGAGAGTGAGATCACATTTTGATGAATTGGAATTCTTGCATGATGATTGTATTGTATGTGGAATGGAAAATATTATTGGATTTAGGAATTTTGTGTTGGGATGTATAGTTGTATGAGTATTTATTAGTCTTACAAATGTTGTAATAATCTGAGAGGGTGGTACTTTTCCTTAAAAAAATTTCAACTTTAGGCGAGAAATTCCCTTGTAATAGTCTAAATCTTATTTAAATTTAACAAGATTCATCACATTTTGTGAAATGTATCGTTTTCAAATCTTTTTGTTGTGTACGTATTAATAGTAAGGAATAAGACGTGAAATCAAATGAACTGATTAATTACTATATAGAAATCATGAGTGATTTCATAGTTGGAAAACAAATTGACGTAGAGTTATCAAGGTACATTCAATAATATATATATACCATATTTGCATAATTGTGAGAATTTTTCTTGATTACATGTCACTTTCAAAAACATATCATTAATCTTCTTTCAGAATGAAGATGTTCTAATAGAGTCATTCATAATTGATTCTCAAGTTAGAGAAGTGAATAATAATGAAGATTATGGAAACTAAAGGAATGATCTATAATACATAAGTGGGTCAATGAGGACTATATTTAACCTTAGATTTTTAGTTAAAAAAAAATGGTGCCTTGAACCTAAAATTGTGATTTTTGCTAAAGAGTAAACGTTTAGTAAAAACTAAATGTAGATCCTAAAGACTTTGATTGCAAGTATGTCTTATGGAATTAAAAGGGGAAAATTGGATTGAGAAGACATAAATCAAGTGGAATGTAAGATTGGGTTTTATATATAACATCATGTTTTGCTTCGTAATTTCACTGACAATTGTATGTGGATGATTTTATGTGTATTGTATGAAAATTTGATTGTGATATGGGATGGAACATCATTGTGGTGTATACAACTAATCTGTGATCTATTTATTGCTCGGCAAGCTCAACATACTACAAAACCAAGAAGATGACACATGCAGGGTTCATATAGACTATGAGAAAGAAAAACATGTATAATATCAAATTGTTATAGATAAATTTAGTAGATGTCATATCAATTACATAAAATAGTATTTTGATATGGTACTATAAATTGTATGACTAGTTTTGATATAGAAATATTTGGTATTTTGTATCAAAACATGCCTAATATGGCATGGATATATTTTCTACTTGATTAAGAATGGTATGTTTAGTTTTCAAGGAGTTTCTTCCAACTTAGAAAAAATTAAACTATGGAACGGCATGAAAAACAATATATATATATATATATATATATATATATATATATATATATATATATATATATATATATATATGTACAGAGAGAGAGAGAGAGAGAGAGAGAGAGAGAGAGAGATAAGGTTAACAACTTATTGATAGGAGAATCGAAAAGAACTAAGTATCTTATGATTGTAGGAAAAACTTCCGGTCAATTTTAGCCCAAGAGGGGGAGTATGTAGTGTCCTATGTTTCCTAGTATAGTTTTGTCACTCGCATTAAGGTTGATTTTTTACGAGTTATATATATGGCATATTGATGACTCGATTGGGTAATAATGTTTTATATACATAGTTATATATTTCCTCTTATGTTTATGTATGGAAGATTGATCACTAGTTTGGGAAAAATGTTCTATATAGTTGTAATTTCCCTCATGTATGGTATATTTGATTATGTGTTTTATATTGTGTTATGAATATGTTCCTCTTTTTGCATCTGACTTATGTATCAAGTGTATCACATGGATGGTGATCTTGAATTGAGACACATAGACCCATGGATGCTCATGGTTATGTGGAACAAATGGTTAAATTATGATTTATGGATGATACATGACTTGTATGATTATATATATGTCTTACATTGTACTAAGCAAGATGTAGTAGGGGACCTGGTAATTTTCCAACAAGGATGTTAAATTACGAATGATTGTGGAAGTCATTTCTTCAAAACCTAAATGACTGTGGAAGTCATGCACCATTCTTGGTAAAATTTGATTAAGTTAGTTTCATTATGAAATTAATATGATTTCTTTGATCTATGAGATTGTGATGTGTGCAGGTCTTTAAACAAGGCCTTACCAATGAACCATCAAATGGGTAAAAGCTCACAATCAGTACCATAAGGAGAAACGTGGAGTTTCAAAGCACAATAGATGAGAAAGCATGGAAATTGGGGCATGGAGTCCTAAATTAAATATATATAAAGACATGGAGTCTTGCATATTTAGGGCAAAGAGTCCTGGATATTTAAAAAGATCAAGTTGTGGAATCTTGGATCTTTGGAGTAGATCAGGGCGCGGAGTCCTCAATCTTCTAAAGCACAGAGATGCATGAAATAGTGGTGTGGAATCCCTATTCTCCGAAAGAAAAATACCACTCATGGATACATTTCCTTAAATAAAATCTCATTCTGACAAATCTGGAATGACTTTCTAAAAATAGAAAGTCATGTCTAGCATCTCAAGCATTACTTTCCAAAAATAGTAAATCTCCTTGCATAAATTGGTAATCAAGCATAGTCGAAGGAAATTAAATTCACTTATCATTAATCAATCCTAATAGTTCAATATTGACTTAATCCTCCATATTATTAATATTATCATTATCTTTTATGAGACTGATATTTTATTAAAAGGGAATTGCAAATTAACTTCATATATTCAATCACTTCACACCTCTCTCCTTCATGAGTCTCATGGATGTATGTAACTCTCTCTATTTTAAATATTACATTACACTCTCTTTTATGAAATCATCAAAGAATGGCATATTCCTCTTACACTCATTAAACATATGTCATAAAATATTCCTCTTACACTCATTAAAGATATGTCATAAAATATTTCTCTTACACTCTCTTTAATGCATATGTTACACTCCTTAAATAAGGCATGAATACCTCTCCTTAATGGCATAAGTTATACTCTTCTAAATATAATACAATTCATGCATATTACTCCTCCTCTATGACAAGAATTTGTTGCTCCTCCTATATACGAGTCTCTTGTATTCTCACTTGGGAGAGGAGGGGTGATGCCAAGAGTGGAAGAGACTTGAGGAAGATTGTGAGAGGGAGAGATATGCAGAGTATCCAATTGCTTCCAAAACAAATCTGAAATCTTTACTAATATACTAAGCATCTATTTAGGTTGAACATGGGTGGTATTTAGAGGAAGTGAAAATTATCTTACTTAGTTTGCCTTGCATCTTTCTCTGCTGTTGTATTTTGGTACTGCTTGTGAGCTTTTGCAGCTCGGGGGTTCCAACAGAAGAATTTCTTCCTGGATATGGTTGGGAGTAAAACCGGGTGGTTCATGATGAGTTGGTAAGGATATTGGCATTGGAGCATACTCTTATTGGAGTTGGAGCATACGTCCATCCTTTTGGAGTTGTAAAAATTCATTGTCAGGTATGTGGGTCAAATTATATTATGTATTTTTGTAGTTTATTTCATATTTTTTTCTTGTTTGGCTGTTTTATGAAACTTACATGTATATGAAGTGTTGCACACCAAATGTGAGGAAACTTTGTAATGGTTGTAGAAGTATTTTCTTGTATAGTGTTGAATCGATTGACAACAAGTCGTAATGGATGAAGCATGTAGGCTACCATGAATTAGATGAAAACATTTTAATGGCATAAATTATGCTTTCCTCCTCTTTGTAAAGCTCTAGATAAGTTTTCATGCTATGTGTTTGACAGAAGTCATAAATGAGATTGTAGTTTTTTTGTTTTTGTTGTTGTTGTTTTGAATAATCACATTTTTGGGCATCCCTGATGTGATTCGGCTCAACTTCAAGGTGTGTTCGTACTAATTGGCCATTTCACCCCGACTTTGATTTCAAAAATCAATTTTTCAGACTCTGATTCCAAAATCTGCTCTCTTTTGTACATTTGTTACTGCATGTAGTAACCGCTTGTTGTTTTGTTTTTTTGTTTGGTTCTTTTTATATTGGATTTTCCAGATAATTTATACTAATGAATCTAGTATAGTCTAACCACTTGGAAATTTTGTTTAAAGTCTAAAATAGTTAAAACTTTGAAAATTTAAATAACTTTATGGAAACTTGTTTTATGACTGCCAACTGTTTGTCAAAATTCCCGAATGGCTGTACCTTACAACGTTATGAGCTATGTGCAAAATTCATAAATATTTATGTTCATTTATTAGAATAGACTCATAAATGAATATGGTTGATAGTCTACTTAAATCTTGAGTTCAATTATTGGCGTTACTCACAAAAAATGAAGTCATGTAATTTTGAATTCATGTTAACTAATTATTGGGAAAACACCTTAAGGAGATAATGGTTGTAAGTGTTTGAAAAAATGTCTCAATGGTTGTATACTTCATGCTTGTAAAATGTTTGTCATAATTTTTCAATGGTTTCACCTAATTATGTTTATGAACTGTCCATAAACAAGGCTTAAGTTAATTTAGGATTTGCAACAAAGGTGTTTCTAGCGTAATAACTCCATTGAGTTAAAGGGTCTTGCTGAAAAGTCACAATTGGGGTAAGTAACTTGTTGTAATATTAGCTCACATATGAATTCCTAATTATTGGATACCAACCCTATAATTATCCTTTTAAGAAAATAATTCATAAGCATGTTATTTATAACAGAATCAAATTAGTCACTCTTGAACACATTTAATTACAATAGAATTAACAATTAGCTTATTGTAAATTGTGGTTCATAAAAGTTGACATTTATTCATCCAACTAAATACTTTATATTTTAAAGGTGATTTTAGTCTTGAGAAGCAAGTATTATGGTTGTATGTTTTGGATCTTGATAAACCTTGAACCTTGTAGTTTTGAGGATAAGTTAGTAGAATTTAGGGTGTAGTGTAAAGGACACCAATAACTTTGATGTCCTACCGAAAAAAAAAAAATTATCACATTTTGATTCAATATAATATTTCTCTATAATAATTATCGTAGGTAAGGTGGGACCTTACAGATAAATGGGAAATACTAAAGATTTTTTTGAGGTATTTGTGTAGTAGTATTAGTTATGGGTTTTGCTACCAAGGCAGACCAAGATTGGCATAAATTTGTTTGTTAATGTGGATTGTGCTAGATATCTGGAGTGAAAAATATCGACAAGTGGGCATATGTTTAACATATTTGGCTAAGAAATCAATTGGATGAGCATGAGACTATTTGTAGTAGCATTGTCAACTGTAAAAGATAAATACATGGTAGTAACTCAATCAAGAAAGGAAGCAATATGATTACAAAGATTATGTTCAGGTATTGAGTTAGTACAATGTTGTCTTTTAAATTTTTCTAGTGACACAAAAAAATATCAAAAGAAATTCACTAAGGATAAGTATCTTGCTGCTTCAAGTTGAGGAAATGAACTTCCTTAACCTCAATGGGTATTCCTTCTATTACTTATATAAAGATATTGTGGAGTAAGTTATAAATTTAGTCATATTATTAATAAGTGTTGAAAAACAATAAATGGTTAAGCTTTATATGGAAAAACACTTATACAAATTATATTATTAATGACTCATATGTAAACTTTAAATATGTGATGGTAAACAATGAATAATATGAAACATCAACAACTACATGAAAAAGGAAAACAAGAGACACAAAAAAATAATAAAAGTTAAAGAAATAATAAAACACATATTACTGATATATAGCTATATTTTTCACGAAAAAAAGCAACAGAACAATCCAACAACGTGTATTGGTATACTTAGGCTTGCAACTAGTCAATGAAATATCCTGACTCGAATAGTTTGGATATTGTATATCCAAAAGAAACTAATCAAGTAATAATATAACATTTTGTCAACTGATGGTGCCAATTGCATAAATCATTAACTTAAACCAACATATGACGAAATGAAATTAACAAAAATTATATAACACAAAAGCACTATAGATCATAAAGTCACAAATCATCATGATCTAGTTAACACAATGCCTACATTTAAACTATTCAATCATAACTTTAAGATCTCCAAAAATTCAGTCCCATCAAAATAAATTTCAGAACCTTATATACAATAAAACTTAATAATTTCCTTTTAAATATAAAATTAGATTACATAATTTAAAAATAAAAACTATTTTTGAAAAAAAATTGAGGTTTTCAAATATTGTTTAATAAAATTTAGCCTTTCCCTTCGGTGTGGAATCAAATTTATAGAGCTGGGGAATTAAGACACTTTTATCTTTTAGCTTGGGAAAATCTCTGATATTTTCCTCTTCATCCTCTAGATATTCAATCTCTTCGATCATTGATTGTAAAGGCATAATGGCTTCAGTAACTGATATAACAGGGGAGAGGGTAGCATGTTGAGCGGGGAACCTTTTTAATTTCAAAAACTTTTCCTACACAATTTGAGATAAGCATTATATCTTCTTATATTTCATATAATTCATGCCAAGTTCAGATAGAAGTTAATACAATGAAGAAGGAAGTTACATTATCATCCTATCCAGGAGAGCCAAGACATTAAAGTCTCTGAAGAGAGAGTTTATTACTACTTATCCAGAAACAAGTTCATCATCAATCATAGGAAGATATATATGGTATTCCTTAGATTTTATGATAGTATCCTCAAACTATTCCTTTGCTACCAACAAAGAAAAATTCACCCAAAAGGATGGTATTCCAAATCTTTGGATGTAACCCCAGTCTTCTTTAAACTCAACAATGACCATTTTAGCTTTGGTGATCATGTTATTCATTTATTCTATAGCCATTTGATTTTATTTGATTGATAATACTAGGATTATACAGTCATATTTGTTGGGTAGTTGAAGGACCTTAATGTTTTTTTTTATCATATTTAGAAAATTGATTATTTGATCCACCTCCTATAATATTTTCTCCATTAAGGGATTTATGTTTTTTATTTCAATATTGACATTTTCCATGATTACTATATAAAAATGAAGCAGGAGGTTCACATAAGGTATTATACTGAGGAATTTATCATTTATCATTTCCCATACATGGCTATTAACCTTAATAAGGGTTCCCCTTCCTAGAGTGGTGCTTTCTATGTATTCTGCAGAGATTATATTTCTCCATCCTCTTCCTTTAACACTGAATACACACCTTCAATAACTTAATATTTGTGATTTATTACATTTTTCAACTTCTACTCCAGTTCATTTCTTTCCTGCTACTCATTTTGTAATTTTCCCTTCAGTTCAATAACTTTAATCTCATAGAACTTGACTTTGTCTGGATCGACATTCCCTATTGCATCTTGTTGGACAGTGTTATCAACAATAGCTTTATATTCTTCTAGTCTTCTCAGATATTTCCTTTCCTTTTATTTAAATCTTTCAACTTGTTTTTTAAACCGTTATTTTAATTCTTTTAACTCAACATCTTTCATACTTAATCTTCTTTGAAATTCCTAGATATTTATTTCGCCTTACATTGAAAATTCTCAACTAAATTTGTCACATCATAATAATGAGTTTTCCAAGCCAAATTAAAATATTTTATTTCCTTATATTTGGTTTCCAGTGGTTTTTTGGTAACCATCCCATCCTTGGGAAAACCTGACAAACTCATTATTTCTCTCCTCGATATTTAGTCCTATTTGCTTTGGTTTTAACTGCAACTTTGCAATTGTTTGGTTGTGCCTCAAATCTAGCCAAAATGGTTTGTAACTTCTTATTTATAGCAATTGACTCCAATAATATTTTTCTATGTACTTCCACATACTACTTGTGCCACTCAACCATATCTATATCAGTGACCGAGTTCAAATCAAGGTTGGTAGAAGTATACCTTGAACCTATCAATTATACTTAAGCATTGGTTTTTGGCTAGATAATAATCAAACTAAAACTATTTTGTTTGAAATCAGTTGTAGATAAAATATGAGACTTGTGCTTGAAGCCATTTTTTCACCTATAAACTCTTTTGTAATTTCAGCTTCCTTAGGAATTGTTATTTGTTAATTTACTATTGTTTTATATTATTAAAATCACTTTAGCCCAATTCTTATCTTTAATTAATAATATTTCAAAATAATAGTCTAATAATCAATAGTAGTTGTATATACAACAATAAATGAAATAAAAAATAAGATACAAATAAGAGACACCAGGTTTGGCCAAAGATCACGAAAAAACCCCATAAGGGGAAAAACCAAAATTCTTCTTATTATATTTTCATAAAATTTTCAACAAAGAGAGAGTAAAATATTCCACTTCTTAAATCACAAGAGTACCCAACATAACCAACTAAACAATATCCAAGAGATGAGGCCAACAACAATACTTATCAAAGTTAACATTTTGATCCTGTGGTCAAGTGTCAAGACCTGTGGTTAGTTGTCAATAGAAACACTAGGTACCAATCACATGGATCTAGAAATGATGCGGGTGGATGAAACGCTCCAGCCATAGGGAGTACCCTATATGGGTGTGAATAAAGTCAAAATTTTCTTATTTTTCAACACTATGGCTAGAGACCAAAACCATAATTCACACATGCGAGTTCAGACCCTGCAATTTATGACCTAGACCAATGAAATTTAGGCCTTTGTGATAAAAACCAAAGAAGACAAAAGAAGAAGATGATTGATGATGATGGAAAAATGAGGTTCTCTTGACTTGTATTTATATCCATCTAAGGGTTTCCAATTTCTCTTAAGGGTTGACCTGACCTTTTTTGCAGATGTGAGTTTTCACTTTAAAAACATACTTTTCCTTAACCAAATCAAATTTTTCCAAGGGCTAGGAGGGGTATTTCTTGATTAGGAATATTTTCCAAGGGATGGAATTTGTCCCTAAGCTTCCAAATTAATATCATCATCTCTTTACCTTTCGATTTTAAAATTTTCTCTGCACTTACAATAGTAGAAATTATTACTTCTTTACTTTTAGACTTCTTAGGTTGCTTTCCTTGAGCATATTATACACCTACTCATATAGAGTTTCACTGGGCTTCTGGAAGGAAGTGCTTTCATCATCATCACCTTTTTCTTTCACAACACACTCTATCTCATTAGAATTCACTTCACTTACCTTTCATTTTGATGAACTCAATTGAGGTTTGCTATCCACATTCTTTGTCATTTTCTCAATAATTTGTCTTTCTTCTTGAACTGCATGAGCTAGATTTTTTCAATTAAGCTCACTTCCATTTTCATTGGCTCAGTGATAGCTTCCTTGGATACTTTTACATTGATTATATTTTCATTACGTTGAAGTGGAGTCAATATTATCTAGTTTTTCCATGTCAAGGTTTGGCACATGTGTATATATTGACGAATATGTGTGTTTTCTTAAATAAGATATAATGTGTAATGGGTCATATTTACAAGGAAATTCCTTTTCTAATCCATATGAAATCAAGTATTTTTCAATAATCTTCATTACAAACTTTTGCTTAATTATCAAGGATAATATTTTAAAAGGCATCACAATCAATGTTTTTTTAACTTTTTTCATAGAAAACGAAGATCATTTTTATGCAGCCTTTCTCCTTAAACTTCTTAGGAAAATATCTGAGATGTAATAAATTTAGGGATATGATAAGGCTCTCCTTCAAAATAATATATCCTAAAAAAAATTAGTATTCGAATAGATACCATTCACTAATTCTTGTCTCCCTAGTTGAATTTAAGATCTTCCTGAAGTCCTCTAATATTCTCTTAGGGTTTTTTTCACAATTTAACTTGAAGGTAAAATGAAAAATGATCTATATACTTTGCAAACATCTTGGAATTTTTCCTGAGAATAATATCTTAACCCACCTATCAATTTCCTTTTCCTTCCATTTTGTATCCTTACCCCTTCTAATAGTATATAATATCTTAACCCACCTATCAATTTTCTTTTCCTTTCCTTTTGTATCCTTTACCCCTTCTAATATTATTTCACTAGAAAAGTACTCACAATAATTGAATAAGATTAAATGTATTAGATACATGCGATATCTACAGAAATGAAAGGCCAAAATTGTACTGAACTCTAACTAAATACTTTGAGCCAAGTAACATGGGAAGTCAATCCTAATCTCTTTCGGGTTTACCATTATTTCTCCCAAAACACATAAATATGATGTCATCCATCTTGTAATCATTAGGGCATCCCAAAATAAAATCTATAAGTTTAGGTCATATATCGATATATAGGTTTAATCATTTTAGTTGATACATATAACTCTACTTTTGATTCCTCATTGCGGTCTTCAAAGAAGCCTCGAAGAAATTTTGATTTCTCATCTTCAGCCCACAAAATGAATTCCTTACGTAATTCCTTATCAATAATAATTTTTCTAGGGAGGGGCAATTTAAAATTTTTAGCTATAGCTTCTTCAGATATTTCTAAGACTTGGCCATTTTTACGACAAATAATATTTCCAGTAGACTAGTCATAATGTTCCTACAAAAATAGGATGGTGTCTATGTCGAATTGTACAGTTGGTAAAGTTGCTCAGAGTAATCCAATTTTTAAAAGGTGTTTGTATAGGCTAAATGTTTAGTTCAATAATCTAACCTTTTCCTCAATGATTGTATATCAATATTCTCTATGTGGGTATCTCAAATTTGAGCAAGTACATTAAAAAAAACATCATATGAACTTTCAACGACCATTTTAGTTCTGAAATATTTGTAATAGTGTTAAATTTTTTTATTTGAGTGCAATAATAAGGTTTGAAGACTTACTGGGTTTTTTTAGGCATTTCTCAATTTATCTTTACTCCAGAGCTGAAATTGTGTGAGGTTTGAGTGGCGATTTCAACATAATAATCAATTATAAATCTAAGAAACAAAGGTTTAAAAACACAAATAATTTAGTCTATAAAAGCTGGCTTACTACATATCACATTTATAATGCACTAAATATTCCAGTAATTTTTATGTTAGGTAATAAATTAATATGAAATATGTTTATTTAAATACTAGTGTAGACTGAACTTGAATGGAGTGGATTTGAGATTGTTGGGATAGTTTTGGCCATCGCACTACAAGAAAAAATCACATTGGTGAGGGTCATGCTTGTGACGGACCTTTAAGGTCCGTCACCAATGTCACATATGGTGACAGTCATTAAAAAACCGTCACTGTAAGTGTATATAGTGATGGTCCTTTATGGTCTGTCACCAAAGAAATTTTCAATGACACTTTTGGTGACAGTCGTTAAAGGCCCGTCACTAATTCTCTCTTTGGTGACACTTCTAGTGATGAACTTTTAATGACCCTCACCGATGCGCTTTTTGTTACTTTTGGTGACGATCAAAAAATGTCCGTCATCATTGATCACTAAAAATCGTCACTATAAGTGTATATAGTGATGGTTCTTTATGGTTCGTCACTAAAGACATTTCACTTTTGGTGAGGGTCGTTAAAGGCCCATCACTAAGTCTCTCTTTGGTGACACTTCTAGTGACGAACTTTTAATGACCCTCACCAATGCTATTTTTGTTACTTTTGGTGACGATCAAAAAATGTCCATCATCATTAATCATTCCAATGAGTTTTTGATGATGCTATGTGCCTGTTAATATATTTTTTGTCAAAAGATAACAATTTAGTACCATTGTTGTTGAGTATTTTTTATAATATGTCCAAGGCCATAGTGGTTAGGTTCAGTCAATTTTTTAAGAAGTAATAAGCGTGTATCATTTCCCTCAAGTAATGACTAGTCGAAAAGAGATTTCCTATGAGTCAACACATGATTCATATCTATTAAGTTTATTATCTAGAAAATTCCATTTAGATAAATTTCCACTATTGTGTGTAGGAAATATATTATTTAATACATAATCGGGCTCTGAAAATTCTATTAATGAGAAAGTCCTAACAATCCTCAACAATCTGGGCACACCTTAAATTGCTTCTTTGGCACACACTGACATTTCTTATTACCCCACATGTCTTGGAACATCTTTGTACCTAGAAAATCTTTTGATGACATTGACGCCCAAGCACATGGTGGCATGCGCTAACACAACATGGAACTCTCCTAACATGTGTTGGCATGCTGCATATAGTCCCTAGCATGCCCTAGAACACCTTGGTTGAATGCATCGACATACATTAGAACTTGGCACACAATGCCACTTGGCATGTATTGGGACCTATTATTAGTGTGCCTAGCATGCCCCTTCTCAAAAAGATAAAGTCCTGACTTATTAACCCTCTTATTGGTTCTTCCTTTTGTTGCCTTGACACATATTGATATACCCTGGCACACTGTGCCACATCCTTAGCACCTAGCATGTATTGGCATATCTTGGCACTATTAATCGGCACATGATATAATTAGCACACCCTGGAACTCCCAAGCACACTTTGGGAATTATTTACATGCCTTGATATTCCCTAGCATGTGATGCAGGAGCATCAACGGCATTTTTTTATTTGTAAATATGTTAGAAAAGGGGGTGTGACAATTTTTAATATTTTATTAATTAATTTGTTATTTTAAATAAAATAGGAGAAAGTGATAATTATGTAAATATTCTTTTATTAAAAGGATATGAGAGAATTTGGTTAGTTAAGGATATAAAGGGATAAGATTCTAGATAAGAGGATTTGTTGAGATATTTTAGTGGTATTGAGATATTAAGGGGATTGAGCATTAAATTAAATCATTTTTAAAATTGTATAAATTCATCAAGCCTCAAAGGCATGAGGGGGAGATTGTGAGTGAGAGTGTGAGCAGTGAAAGAGTTTCTGTTTGGAAGCCTTCGGCAATTGTAAAGGGCCAAATAAGTGGGAATCAGGCCAAGGAAAGAATTGTATTGTAAGTGTTTTGTGTGTCAATACAGCCTTTGATTTTTTTACTGTATGTCCAGTATTGAGTTTGTGTGAGCTTGGATTTATGTGAGGAAATTTGATCCTTTTTAAACTCTAGAAATATGTATGAAAATCATTGCATAAAGGGTTATTGAAATTCTGAAATTCGATTTGAGGAAATCAATGCTGAATCTGGTTTTTATAAGAATTACTGATGTCTGAGGAACGCAGTAATCTAATCTCTGAACTTTGAAGATGTATTAATTATATTGAAAGGCGCTTTAAACTTGTGAATCAACGAAGATTGGTCTTCTCAACGAGAGCGCAAGTGGCATTAACACACAGTTATCGAATCTGGTAAGTTTGCATTAAACCTTTGGTGTTTAAATTGGTAACGCTGAGATCATGCCGTAGCGTTACAACAGAGAAGGCAGTGATTAAAGTTCAATAGCAAGTAATGAATGAACCGAAGGTTAAACCTCTGGTTGCTGAAGTGATGGAATTGAAAGTAATTGTTTTATTGTTAAATGGCAATGTCTAGCACGGAATTGAGTTTACAATCTCTGCGTAGAGGTGAATTCTATTAATACTGTGTGACTGGCATGAATGAAAGGGTGCATTATGCATATGGTGTTGTTTAAATCCAATGCAGAGTTTGGTTTGTTTAAATCCAACGCAGAGTGTACCTATATCTTGTACAAAGCAGATTGAAGAGCGGTCTAAAACGCAGAACTCGGTTTTAAACTCTGATTATTAATCGATTGTAATTGCAGGAAAGGGTTGTTGCGTTGAATGGTAAAAGAGAATATATATATATATATATATATATATATATATATATATATATATATATATATATATATATATATATATATATATATATATATATTGAAAAGTGAAAGTGTTTGAATTGAATTGAGTATAAGGTGCGTGGGCTGCTAGATTTAACTCGGCATATATATAATAAGACTGAGTTCGATAGTTACAAAGTATGAATTTTAATGTCAACTCCAGAATGTATACAGTGTGAAGGGCTGTATGCTCAACGTGTGAAACGTGCATGATGAATGCGTTCACAACAATGAAAATCGATAGATGGGTTGAAGATCTGAACAAATCGAGTGCCAGAGTACAGAATTAATATTTGAAACCAGTCAATAAGAATTATCTTTTTAAAGTACAGCCACAGTGATTAATTAAATGTGTTGAGGAATTGTATTGTTGAAACACTGGTTTAACATGAAATGGAAGGTAGCTACAGTAAGAAACAGAAATGGGTAAAGTCGAAGATTGGCAGTGTCAAATACTGAATGAGGAATGCGTTGAAGAAATTCAGGTGGATGAAGAGGCAAGTTCTTTCATTCGGATGGAAGGTATGTAATTGCCTGAGCAAATTATTTGATTTTGATTTTCTTTTCATCTAAATAAGATATGGTTTTTGTGAGCGCGACATTTTGGTTAAGTCTGAGTTATGTAATCGTGAAGCTCGAACTAAGAATTGAAACATTCTCACATTATTGGCAAAATCGACTATGGCTAAAGTCAATAGTTATGGTCGAATGTTGTGACTTTTGCTTTTAATCAAACTTTGCGCGGGTTTATAATGGTGAAGAAATGAATAGGGTGAAGGCGCACTTGAGTTGCGTAGACATTCAAAGATAAACTCATTTGTAATTACCGTGTCAGATCTACTATCATGTTGAATGGGATGGGTGAAATTGTATCCATTGTGTATGGTAGATTTAGGGGTAAATTTCACAATATTGAAATGCCTTCATGGCATGATAAGTGTTGGGCTTGAATGGTTAAATTCTTTTATAAGAATTTTGAAAGGGTGTTCACAAAGCTTCAGGGTTTTATGAAGCATATGTTGAAAGGGAAGTGATGAATGTAGTTTCTAAATTGGGAAATGTAAAAATTGTCGTGTTACGGAATGTTAATTAAGCGGTGATTACTGATGCATTCTTAAGTCGCAAACCAGATGAAGATTACGGGGTTTGCGGGCTTTCACTGCATCAATTTTGGTATCGAGCTTGGAATGCTTTGTTGAAGATATTTGTTTTCGAATAAGAATGAAGGTTTTGTTGAAGAACTGAAATGAATTTTTGAATATATGATGAATGATTAAAAGTAAAATCAGATTTCTAAATCTAATATGCAAACTACACAAGTGAACAGGATTGCAGGGAGGAAAAGATCATGCAATATCTTAAGAGGTGAGTTGATTTTTCTGATTTGAAATTTGTAAATGCAGTTTATGGTTGCAGAGAAGATGATGGCAGTGAACCTGGCATTCAGCTAAAGGCTGGATAGTGGATAAGAAGGACACTTGTAGTGTCCGAAGAAGAAGGTGAGTTGAAGAGATAGCCTAGAGAGTGAAGAGCGAGAGAGTGCTCAAGGGTTACGAGCGATGAACCAAGTACTTACCAGGTGAGTTAGGAGAGATTGGTGAGGTAAGTGGTAGCGAGAGAGTATTATTTGTCGTAGAGGCTAGTACAACTCATGGTGAGTGAGAAACTCATGGAGAAGATGATCATGGAGGATCGAGAGAGAAGAGGTTCGAGAGGAATGCCACGAGATGAGATGAGCGCAAAAGTTCGAGAAAGAAGTTACGTGTGAAGACCTGATTGCAGGTACTAGAAGAATGGCTGCAAGAGCGGGAAAACCAGAATAGAGGATGGATCTTTCCACTAAAGGGAAAGAGAGTGATTTGGCGACAATTGCAGAGGAGGTTGAGGAAAATTGTGATTTCCTTGTTGAAAAATGAACTTAGAGTTCTTGAGCCAGAGTTGGAATTTGAATATTCCACATGCAGATTTGTTCAGAAGGAAGTATTGGAGGAAGCAATCAAGACTGAAAAGTCTTGTGGTTTTAAAACTAATGAGTTGTGTATGTTTGCAGGTACAGCACAGGAAGATGAGCAAGCTTTACAGTTTGTTCAGGAGAGAGAATTGAATCTGAAGGCTGTTCAGATCGATGCTGAGATGGAAAGATCTCAGGAGGCAATGAAGACAAAGGAGTCTAATCAGAATGTTGATGCAGGGAGAGAAGTACCAGCTGTTGATTGGTCAAGAACTAGTGAAGGTATGGAAAGTTGTGTGAAGTTTCCAAGTTCTACTCCTAATAAAGTTGTTGAATTGTATAGGAAACTAGATCTCCAGAGAAGATAATTGGAGAGACAAAGGACTTATGTACAGGATAATTTGCTGAGGAAACAAGGCAGGAAAGTTTCCATGAATGACAATTCTGGAGCAGAGGATGGTAAGAAGGCGAGACTGGATGACAGTCTCATGGTGAATGCGAATCAGCATACTGATGTGCTGATAGAGGAGTTGGAAAGAAACTCAGAGCAGCTTACTGAAGTGTTGCTAGAGGAAGTTGAGGAGAAAGCCAGTGAAGGTTTTCTGAGTCCTGAAAAAGACTTGGAACTGCAGAGAGAAAACTTGATGACTGAATCAACAAGTAAGACCATTGGGTCTTGTGATTTTGAAGCTGAAAATTTGATTGTGTTTACAGGTGAGGAAGAAGACAGTCCATCATTTGGAATTGTCTTGGAAAAAGAAGAACTGTTGCAGAAAGGAAATGAGACAATCATGTCTCATATGCAGAGGCTTGTTGCCATGGGTGACAAGAAATATTTGGCTTGTTTGTATAGCCAAGAGAAGACTAGTGGACAAAATTTTGGAGCTGCTACAGTGTTAGAAGATGAGGCTACAGTTTTGGAAGAACTTGATTTGATTGCCAGAATCAATCAAGATGATGCTGGACAATTACTGAAGATTGTCGAAGAGGAAGATGGAGATTATGCTAGAGTTAATTTGCAGCATGTTGATGAAATGCTTGAGGAGAAAGGGCTGAAATGTTTGCTAGAACCAGAGAAAGAAATTGCAGATGAAATTGCAGATGATGAGCAAAGGAATGTTGCAGAGGGACAGGAAGTCTGGGAAGCAGCAACATCCATAGTGACAGCTAGAGCAACATGTTTTATTGAAGATGCTGGAAACAATCAGTAGACAGAGGATATACTAGACAGAGAAATTGAGTTGATAAGGAGGTTAACGATGAAAATGTCTCAGAGAAAGACAGTAGCAAGAAAGAAAAGGAGTGACAACAAGAGGAAGACAGTAGCAGATCTTGAAGGCAAAGCAAGTGGAGAATTACAGCACAAAATATGGAAACCTGGAGGACAACAATAGATAACAACAGCAGTAAAGCAATTGACAAGCAAGGAAAGATTACAAAATAAAATTTGGGATCCAGGAGGAAATATCTAGACTTATGACCAGGTGGTCATGAATTTTCTTACATGGGGAGTCTGATGCAGGAGCATCAAGGGCATTTTTTTATTTGTAAATATGTTAGAAAAGGGGGTGTGACAATTTTTAAATATTTTATTAATTAATTTGTTATTTTAAATAAAATAGGAGAAAGTGAGGATTTTGTAAATATCCTTTTATTAATTAAAAGGATATGAGAGAATTTGGTTAGTTAGGGATATAAAGGGATAAGATTCTAGATAATAGGATTGTTGAGATATTTTAGTGGTGTTGAGATATTTTAGTGGTATTGAGATATTAAGGGGATTGAGCATTTAATTGGATCATTTTTAAAATTGTATAAATTCATCAAGCCTCAAAGGCATGGGGGGATATAGTGAGAGTGAGAGTGTGAGCAGTGAAGGATTTTCTGTTTGGAAGCCTTCGGAAATTGTAAAGGGCCAAATAATTGGGAATCAGGCCAAGGAAAGAATTGTATTGTAAGTGTTTTGTGTGTCAATACAGCGTTTGATTTTTTTTATTGTATGTCCAGTATTGAGTTTGTGTGAGATTGGATTTATGTGAGGAAATTCGATCCTTTTTAAATTCTGGAAATATATATGAAAATCATTGCATAAAGGGTTATTGAAATTCTGAAATTCGATTTGAGGAAATTAATGCTGAATCTGGTTTTTATAAGAATTACTGATGTCTGAGGAACGCAGTAATCTTATCTCTGAACTTTAAAAATGTATTAATTATATTGAAAGGCACTTTAAACTTGTGAATCAATGAAGATTGGTCTTCTCAACGAGAGCGCAAGTGGCATTAACACCCAGTTATCGAATCTAGTAAGTTTGCATTAAACCTTTGGTGTTTAAATTGGTAACGCTGAGATCATACCATAGTGTTATAGTAGAGAAGGCGGTGATTAAAGTTCAGTAGCAAGTAATGAATGAATCGAAGGTTAAACCTCTGTTTGCTGAAGTGATGGAATTTAAAGTAATTGTTTTATTGTTAAATGGCAATGTCCAGCACAGAATTGAGTTTATAATCTCTGCGTAGAGGTGAAATCTATTAATACTGTGTGACTGGCATGTACGAAAGGGCGCATTATGCATATGGTGTTGTTTAAATCCAATGCAGAGTTTGTTTTGTTTAAATCCAATGCAGAGTGTACATATATCTTGTACAAAGTAGATTGAAGAGCGGTCTAAAACGCAGAACTCGGTTTGAAACTCTGTTTATTAATCAATTGTAATTGCAGGAAAGGGTTGTTGCGTTGAATGGTAAAAGAGCATATATATATTTATATATATATATATATTGAAAAGTGAAAGGGTTCGAATTGAATTGAGTATGAGGTGCGCGGACTGTTAAATTTAACTTGGCGTATATATAATAAAACTGAGTTCGATAGTTACAAAGTATGTGAGTTTGAATTTTAATGTCAACTCCAGAATGTATACAGTTTGAAGGGCTGCATGCTCAACGTGTGAAACGTGCATGATGAATGAGTTCACAACAATGAAAATCGATAGATGGGCTGAAGATCTGAACAAATCGTTGTCCAGAGTACAGAATTAATATTTGAAACCAGTCGATAAGAATTATATTTTTAAAGGACAGCCACAGTGATTAATTGTATTGCTGAAACATTGGTTTAACATGAAATGGAAGGTAGCTACAGTAAGAAACAGAAATGGGTAAAGTCGAAGATTGGCAGTGTCAAATGCTGAATGAGGAATGCGTTGAAGAAATTCAGGTGGATGAAGAGGAAAATTCTTTCATTCGGATGGAAGGTATGTAATTGCCTCAGCAAATTATTTGATTTTGATTTTCTTTTAATCAAAATAAGATATGGTTTTTGTGAGCGCGGCATTTTGGTTAAGTCTGAGTTATGTAATCGTGAAGCTCGAACTAAGAATTGAAACATTCTCACATTATTGGCAGAATCGACTATGGCTAAAGTCAATAGTTATAGTCGAATGTTGTGACCTTTGGTTTTAATCAAACTTTTCACGGGTTTATAATGGTGCAGAAATGAATAGGGTGAAGGCACACTTGAGTTGCGTAGACATAAACTCATTTGTAATTACCGTGTCAGGTCTACTATCATGTTGAATGGGATGGGTGAATTTGTATCCATTGTGTATGGTAGATTTAGGGGTAAATTTCATAGTATTGAAATGCCTTCATGTCATGATAAGTGTTGGGCTTGAATGGTTAAATTCTTTTATAAGACTTTTGAAAGGGTGTTCACAAAGCTTGAGGGTTTTATGAAGCATATGTTGAAAGGGAAGTGATGAATGTAGTTTCTAAATTGGGAAATGTAAGAAATTGTCTGTCCTGGAATGTTAATTAAGCGATGATTGCGATGCATTCTTAAATGCATAGAGCAGATGAAGATTCGGGGTTTGCGGGCTTTTTCACCGCATCGAGAAAGCCTTACCAATGCTTAGCATACCTTGTCACTCCCTCCTTGGCATGACAACAAACACTGGCCATTAACACTAGTCTCTGGCAGTACACATTCCTCATATTCATTAACTTCCATGAATTTTTTCCTAGTGCATGCTCCCTTAATTTTTTTTCCTAGTACTCCTTAACACTCATCAACATGAATTATCACTCTCTAGCACACCTTAATTAGCACTCTTAAACATTCCCTTCCACTTCATAACATGCATAACACTAGTCCCTGACACATATTGGTGCTTGGCACGTGTTGGCGCTTGGAAAGTCTTAGCATGTATGGAATACGTTGAGATGCCTTTGTATGATTTAGCATGGTTTAATATTAAATTTATTTTTGATGATCAATTGTTGGAAAGTAGATGAGAAGAAACAAAGGAATAATTGGCACTTAGAATGCACTAAGACTTTGCACTTGGCACCTATTTCCGCCTATTGTTGGTGTGCTTAGCATGCCCCTCTTGGAAAAGGTAAATTGATGACTTATTAACCCTCTTATGCGTTCAGTTCCTTGTAGTTTTTTTTTTCTCCTTTTTGTTGTCTTGACAGTCCCTGACACGCATTCACACAACCTTAGCTTGCACATCATGGCATGCCTTATCACTTGGCACATCTTAGCATGTTTGACATGTATTCCCACTATCTGGCACATCAAGGGGGTGAAGAGAGATGTAGTCCTAAAGTAGGTCAAGTACGAGGGTCGAGTAAGGGTTTCTAAAGGGAGGTCATGATCATCCTCCAAGAGCAAGATCATCATGTGAGGGTTCAGAAGAATGTTGCATACCTTAATGGTCAGTTTGCGCTAGGAAGTAGGATGGCATATTGTTGGTTCTCTTCTAGTATATCGAGCTTAAGAGAGGTTTCTCATGAGAATATGAGCATGTGATTTCAATAGTGTCTTTGTGTGAAGGCCGCATCAAATTCTGAAATGTTGAAATTTGCAACCAGAAATAGTGAGATTGGAAACCAGAAAGGACAAAAAAAAATGCACGCACCTTTGGTGAGGAATTTTGATGCACCGGGAGTGAGGAATGTGGGGCGTCTAATTTATTTTTCCCTTGATAAATTGGACAATAAATTGTAATTTCATCTCATAACAACTTGTGTCGAGTTAATTAAGTCATGATGGCCAGAGTTAGCTCGAAATTCGAGTCGAGGGTCTAATATGAGGCATCTAGAGGGATTCTAATATTTTTGGGGTCCAGTTGAAGTTGATGCATTAGTGGAGTGCAAGTGTAATTAACTCAATTAAATGAGTTAAAATCAGTTTAACTAGTTCTAACTGAGTGATGAGCTAGTGAGAGGTCCAGTGAATTAAATTAGATTTAATTCACAATGAGTGATCAATCAAATAACTGATAATTCACTATTAATAGTTGCATGCATGTCAGTTTCGAGAAATACCCAGTTGAGACAGAGGTTAAAGGGAACATAACTATCAATTTTATTTAGAGAAAGTTTCCCATGTGCAATTATAAAGTCATTGGGTTGCCATGATAGATTGCACAATCTAGGAAAAATGATTTTCCTAATTAATAAGGAGTTAATTCCCTAGGAATTGCATGAGCAAGGCAGGTTGAAGTAAGGATGAGAATTGGCCAAATACTAGACCGAGTTTTCCTAGATCAACGGGAGACAATTGACAGAGTGTTGGAGAATCTCATGAGAGATTAAGCATTGTATTGTTTCATGATTCCTTGAATTAATATACAATAGAGATAGAGGGGTTTTGATTAGTTGCTTTCCCCAAATACATCATGTTGTTGTGTGATTGATAATTTATTTCTCTTACTTATATATGATTGTGCGATCATGTTTTGTTTCTGTAAATTGTAGGAAGGATTCATTATCTTGTTTTAGTAGATTACAAGATCAGATTGAATCTCGTTGGTTAGATTTTCTACATGGTATTAGAGCAGGAATTTTTTGGGTGGCGATTTTGTAGATAATATTTGAATATTTGGGTGTAAAATGTTTGAAAACAAATAGAATATTTGGATTCCTTGTGAAAATCTACCCAAATGGAAAAAAAAAATGGGTCAAATCGGAGCTCGGATGAGGGAGATATCATCGATTTAAAATCAACTCTTTTTTAGAAAGTTTTTGTAACTTCGGGACAATTACACTGTGCGTGAGTCAAGAACCTATATGCACTTGAGGTACCAGATGCATGCAAAGCTTTGAGGAGAAAGGCAGAAGTTAGAGACTTGGTGGTTTAGAGGGACCATAAATTACCTCTCAACATGCATCCTCATGAGAAGCAGTCTCAAAAGGCTGTGGAGTAGCTGCCACAATTGGAGAAGCAGAGAGGAGATCGAGTGGAAGCATCCACTCAAGAAGAGACCTCCATGAGGGGGAAATTTCAAGCTAGATGGGAAGAGGGAGCAGCCATACCTCGAGGTGTAAGGTGGGTTTATGTGTAGACATAATCCCAAGATAAGAAATTTGGGCAAGGTACATTGAGATGGCGTGTCTCACGGATCGAACACGAGTACACGAGAGCCTGATACAAAATGTAGTAAGAAGGATCGGTTAGATAGTGTTAGTGTCCGTGTTTAGCGGTGCTTATTGGAAATGACGGGGAAACATCGAAACCAACTTTGGAGTCGAGGACCTAGCCTTCCTAGACTCAGAGAGGGCTCTCTCTATTATGTTCAAGGATGTGTGCTTGTTTGCTTAGTTTGTTTTTAGATGTTAGGCTACTTATGAAGTATGTTTTTGGTTTGTTTTGGTTGTTGAGGGAAAACTGACTGAAAGTATAAATAGATACGGAGATGTCAAAACAATTGGGCTATGGGGTCAAATGAGATCAAGATAGTTTTAATGACGGATAATGTATGATTGCAAGGCCGATTTGGTTGAGATGAATAGATTCTTTTGGCGAAAATGAAATGGGATGAACAATAAGTTTGTGAATAACAAAGAGGTTCTAAACATGAATAGTTAATCAGCAAGCATTCATAAGTTAGGGCTAACCATGGTACTCT
Organism: Pinus albicaulis; assembly: GCA_034641835.2. Classification (NCBI taxonomy): domain Eukaryota; kingdom Viridiplantae; phylum Streptophyta; class Pinopsida; order Pinales; family Pinaceae; genus Pinus; species Pinus albicaulis. Next base: position 968,259,527 of record CM076572.1, read on the forward strand.
ATGAACGAAACAATAACTAATCAATGCATAAAATAAACATTCAGGTGATGCATAGAAGTATAAGACCCTATAAATTTGGGAAATCACCTTCAGACTTTCGAAAAAAAAAAAAGATGGACAAACAACTCAATCTATGAAGAGGGAACTCCTAGACATCATATTTTTAGCTATTGGGAACTCTGAAAGCAAGAATGCAAAGTTTTAGGCAAAGGGCAAGATCGAAACAAGACCTCCTTGGTTCAACTAACACAATCAACCATTCAAAGAGAGATTTCAAAGACAAAGCTTTGACTAGCCATGCGTAAGCAGGGCATATCGTGAATCATACTTAGCATGCATAACAACCATTAATGAAATAAATAAACAAGTTCTTAGTGATCAAAGAGCAGTTAAGAATTTTTTGATATGACTAAGAAGGAAGAAAACATAGAAGCTGCAAATGAATCAGGAAACTTGAGGTGCCTCCATGGGCATGTCTCAAACTTATCTTTACTAAACTACAACAAGAAAGAAGCATGGAAACATATGTGAAATAGAGGAAACATAAACAAAATAAGAACACTATACCATTCACCAAGCCATGGAATCCTACATACAATCCTTCTCCACCATCCAAGTCAAGAAAGAGATCATCAACATCACAAGACAAGTGTTTCTTCAAAGCTCATAGTGCTATTGTATTTCTCTCTAACATCAAGTTCTGCCTGTTATTACAATGAATCCTCTTGGAATATATAGGCCAAAGAGGAGGAAAACCAACCAAGGCAACTAGCTATCCATTAGCTCCAAAACAAATATCTTATCTTGTCCTTGAGTCTTTGCAAAGCACAAGGCACAAAATATCCAATAAAATATCTCAAAATGCTAAAAAATGGAATAAATTTGACTTTTTATGACTGACAATGTCCCAAAATAGCTTAACGCACATTTGGAGAGGCCACTTCAGAAAACTGCCTTTGGTCAAAATGCCACAAGGGCACATCAGCAGAAAATTTCTTGTATTTAGGAAGACTTTTGAAGGTCTTCCCGATGTCGAAATGAAGCTCGTGATAGCTCGTTGGAAATCCCTGGATGTCTAATTTCTGGAACAATCTGAATTTCCTCAAACTAATGCCTGGAAGTCTGTCAAATACTGAACTGAGTAAAAAAAACCCCAAAAAATAGGCCTTGCTGATATGTGGGTAGAGTGTCGAAAAAGTGAGTGTTTTTTGCCTCTTTGGGGGACCAAAACATCTTCAATTGATCTAAAAAATTTTGGGTGTCGGGCTGTTCAAGAGCAACACCAGGCGCCAAGCACTGGGCCGTTCAGACATGGCCTGGGCCATTCAAAGTTGGGCGTTGCAGAGGCTTAAACCTGTTTTTGAAATGGATGCTAACAAAATACCATGAGCATATGAACCTAAGACGTGTGTAGGGATAGCTTACCAATGTTTAAATTCTTGGATAAAGTGTTTGAGACCTCGGGCGCCATGTTCAGAGGCAACACCGGGCCATTCAGACTTAACACTGGGTGACGAGCGCGGGGCCATTTAGACATGGCCCGGGCCGTTCAAAATTTGGTGGTGCAACGGTGTTTAAATGTCAAACAAATGGTGGATATGGAAAATTGAAGATGTTAAAAACATTTGGCATGTGGTAGATGTTAAAAAAATTGAAGATGTTAAAAAAATTTGGCATATTGTAACACAGTTCAGAGGAACATAACTATCAGTTGTATTTATAGAAAATTTCCCATGTGCAATTATAAAGTCATTGGGATGCCATGATGGATTGCACAATCAAGGAAGGTTGATTTTCCTAATTAATATGGAGATAATTCCATAGGAATTGCATGTGCAAGGCAGGTTGAAGGAAGACTCCTTGCCCTTCACGGACTTTCACTGATGGGTGGAGTCCCGGTAGTTTAGGAAGTCACTTGTAGAGTATAGGTTAATGAATACGTGGGAAGTGACCCTCGAAACCATTTCCCTAAGATAAAATAAAGAGTGGGACTTGCTTTCCTTTTAAGCAAGGGAATTATCTTCCAGGGAGAGAGGAGGGGGATCGAAGCGTTGAGGGAGAAGAATAAGACTTATGAAGGAAGTTCTCAATCCCTAAAATCTTGTTGAAAATGCAACAAGATGATGGAGCTTAGTGAAAAGAAGTCGCCTTCACTAAGTGGGCCCGCAGGATATTTTTGGCGCAAAGTCTATTTTTAGACTATGTCTATTTTTAGACATATGGATCATGGTCTATGAGTTGCAGGATGTTATTTATGGATGATTGGTCGAGTTGGTAAAAATAGATGGACCTCTATTTTTAGACATTGGGCGGTTTCTATTTTTAGACTGCCGGGCTAAAAATAGAACAGTCAAATATTATTAACCCTTAATAATATTTATACTATAAACATTATCTTATCCTCTTGGAGCACTTCAGTTTGATGCTTGGATGTGGCACATGCAGCTGACAGAAGGAAATACGCTTTTCCTAGGGGTTAGTTGAGCTATTGCATGGTTGACTTCAGTTAGAACTCATGTGGCAGAGTTTGGTGGAGTTGATGAGGCAGTTGGTGGAGTTGTGTTCGGTTTAACTTAGTTGAACTAGTTGTATTTAGTCTAACTGAAAAATACACTAGTGATGAGTGGTGTGAATTAATTATTAATTAATTCACTAATTATTCACTCATAAATCAACTAAAGAACACATCAGTTAACTGCAATGCATGGACAGTTCAGTGGAGACCAGTGTTAGAGGTGGGTGAAAGGGTGAGTCTACTATCAGTTGTGACTATAGCTGTGCATGAGATTGGCACACACATTGATTGAGATTGCCAATGAGGATTGCGCAGTACAAGCCAGTGGGATTCGAACTTGGATCTCATCATTACTCATCTTGGATTGTGCAGTAGAGGCAGGTAGATTTGTGGAGGAGATTTGAACCTGTGACTTGTTTATTTTCTGTGCTAGTTTATGTGTAGCATGTGAGATAGTGCTGAGAGCTGTGAGAGCTTTGTGCTATGTATTGTTACATTTTCTCTATCATTATAATATACAGATATTTGGGGGTTTTTAGCTGTATGCTTTCCCCATTACATACTGTGTTATATGTGTGCTTAATTATTATTTAATGTGCGCATGCGACTTCTTCCATTTCCGCAAATTGATGATCAATTGTAGAAGAGGTTATGTATTATGCATAAAGCTTAAATAGTGTGTAATCAGGATAATCTCGGTGAATAACTCATCTATTATTCAGAATTTCTACAAATCCTTTGGGAACTTGGATTCCCAAATGGTCCTTGATGAAAGGCCTTTGACACCAAATAGGACCACATGGGGCCAAGTGGACCCAACCTAGGTTCGGGGATGGAATTTAGCAACCAATGATGTTCCTATCCTGGATAAGGTGATGGGAAAGGATCAAACACGTGTTTTTACTTCGATAGGTCAAATTGATCCTACTAGGTTCTATCCTTGGGAACACCTAGGCAAAACTTGATCCTAGAGCTAGGGCTTGAGGTATCCGAAGATTCCATTGTTGGAATTGGCCCATGTTTTGAGGAGATTGAGGGCACCCAGCAACGCAGCTACCTCTAGGAGATAGAAGTTTTCCTCTAGCTGGATTCTTGGGAAATTGTTGCCCTAGGTGACCTAATGGGGCTAGACCTAGGGAATGTGAAAATTTCTTAATTTAAGAAACCCTATTGCAGTATCTTGATTTTCTTCTCCTACTTGAATTAAGTTACAAGTTAATTTCTGAAATATTCAATAAATTAACGAAGTAAATAGTAAATATAACTAGCAACCTACACATACAAATCAAATACTGAATAACATGCTCATAGAAAAAGTGACACACAGATTTTCTAGACAACAATCCCCAGAAAAAACCCAATGTGGGAAAATCAGTGCAGCCAGCTCTGGAGAGTTTTCATTATTATGCAAAATCCAAGTACAACAATCCTAGGCACCAAAACTGGTTCACCCAACAGAAAAATAAAAACAGTATTAATACGCCGCTCTGAATCCCTCTACGTCAGCCTAACTGGCCTGCGTCGGCCTCTGCGCTGCTCAGTAAGGGCCTACGTCACACCTGAAGGGCTTACACTGCCCCTGCGCTGCCCTGACTGGGCCTGCGTCAGCCCTGCGTGGCTCCTGCTGCCTCTGCGCTGCCCCTGCTGGGCTCTGGCTGGACTGTGTGGCTCCTGCTACCCCTGTTGCTCTGGCTGGCTGGAATGCTTAAGCAGAAAAAGCATAGGTAAGAAAGAAGGCACTAGCCAAAGGCAATGCATAACAGTTAGAAAAATTGAAGAAATGAAATGAAAATAGATCAATGTCCACAAATAACTGAAACAAATCAATGGGTCTAGAGAGTAAAATCTTTGACAACAACAATAAGTGCTTATAGAATCAGCTAAGACAACAGAGGAGACTAATTCATGAGGTTAAAATGTTGTATAATTGTTGGCACAAGAAAACTATAGAATTGTTAGAGTAAATCTCTGCAGGTACCATTAGTTGGTGATCATCGATAATCATTTCATTTCATCAAATACCCCGATGAATGGACCTTACAAGCTATTTGCGTAGACAAACCCCATAGAAGCTGTGTGATGGAAAAATATTCACACTTACCAAATAAGGATGACATTTCGAATGGGGAAAGAAACAATAGAGAGATAGAAATCGAAAAAGTTAAAATGCTAGGGAAACATGAAAGCAACTAGGTAGCATGGTAGAAAGCACAACAAAGAAAATTATAAAAATGGAAAACCCTACAAATTAGCACCCATCCAAACATCAACACAATTTTTTCTTCAACTCTAAATCTCCAAATTCATCAAATTATATCATGTATTCAAACCTGATCCTCTCTGTTAGCCATTCTAAAGATAAGGCTAAGAACTTACTACAGAACCATCACCTACATGTAGTCATGATCTTATTATGTGACCGGACAACCTACTTTCGTGAAGACACGGAAAGGTAAACACTCTCAGCCAAGATTTTCCATACAACCCAGGTTGAGAAACCACATATACATCACCAGTTTTTTCTCTTCAGATTTGTAACTTAGAAGAGCTTTGTCTGACTCTCTTCAACTTTGTCTCTTGAAATAACCTCAAATTAGCCATGGGTAGTGAGCCAAAGGGTGAATGTGGCGCACTATTAAAGTTACATCATGTTTAAATTCCTTTTACATTGTGAGGTTGTTCTCCAATAGGGTTGAAGCATCATCACAAGGAAGCATGGCACAGTTTTGTTGGGGAGCGATTAAATTTGTAACACAATTCAAGTGATTTACACCTCAAATGTAAATGACATCATTATATGTTTGTGTCAGGTTGTTAGAGAGGTTATTTATAGACAATACATTCAATGTACTTGGACTTCATCTTTTTAGGGCCTCGACTGTAACATGGATTTGTATCAGGAACACTTCATGCAAATGAAAGGGGGTCGTTTTGTTTAACCACATACACTCAAGAGTATCAGATGTTGCCCTTCATATCTCCCTTGGTGTGTTCAAAGTGGGTTTACATTTGCGTTGAGTTGAAATGAATCATAATGACCTTCCTCTTCTTAATAACATCTACTAGCGTTTCCATTTGTAGATGCCCCTATTTATTATGAGATTCAAGGGATGTTCTATTTTCTTTATCAACATTTGGACGAGTCGTTATCTACATTCTTTAAATACATGTCTAGAACTTTTTATGAGGGAGGTACTTGGATTTAGATCTTTATACAAGGCCTTATGTGCCCTTCCCCTTTAGAACTCTTCCAAGGGGGTCACCTCATTCTATATTGCCCTGCCTACTTAGGGCCAAATTGACAAACCAAGATTTAAACTTCTTCAACTACCAAATTAGTGAGGCATTGTACCTCTTCTTGACCTAGACCTCAACAAAACATCTTTCTTGAGATATACTTTAAGGTTTTCCCACCATACATCACAAGTTGGATGTCATAGGATATGTTACCCCATTTTCTATATGGGATTTTAGAGGATATTTTAAAATTTGATTGTCATCTCAACCCCTACGATTCTTGTCACATTGATCATTTTTCATCTAAGGTATGTGGATCTATATGTAATTCATGAATGTATCATTCGTTTGATGACACCTTGCCTTAGCCGTCTAGGACACTATGTGTAGGAAGAAGTTCCTTTAGCTACCACATTTAGTTGGATATGTATGATCCATGTGTATATGATATTATGTCCAATGTGTACTATTTTTATTGTGTTCACTTAAACAGTATGTTCTAACTATTGATTTATTGATTATAAGTTTTAATCTGAGTTATTCCATGGTGTTTCATAATTTTGCTCAGAGAAGTGTGTCATCTTGATGGTTTGGATATACTCTTGGTGATTTGAGTAGGTGCTATACATTGATCTTATTGTACCCCTTAATTCCTTTAATCAAAATTTATCCCATGTCGCTCTTAACAACACATGTGAAGGCCTTCTAATTGGGTATTTTTAAGCTCTAAATGAACTTCCTCAAAAATAAGAACTAACTATACCTACTTAAATTTATTGATAACATTATTCATAGATTTAAAGATAATTTTCACTACCTTAAAGGTTGATAGATATTTCGAGCTCATGTTCATTTTCCCTTTTTATATGAACATTCTTACTTATATTAAAGAGATATAATATAATTTTGATTAATTATGATTCTTACTTATATTAGAGAAGTATAATATAATTTTTATTAATACTCTAATTAGTTTAACATTATTTTTACTCACATACAAATAAAACTTGATGAAAACCTAACCGACCATAGAAATTTATTTGACTACCTATTAAAATCTAATTTGGTGGCTACTATAAAATTTAAATCGACCTATTAAAATTTATTTTCCCGCCCATATTTTCCTTGCCAGGTCTGGGATAGAGTTCGGTGCTCCTTCTCTGTTCATAATTTTTATGATTTCACCGCAGATTCCATACCCTTTTTTGACATTCAATTCTTTTATCCACTTCACTAGATTTTTAACCCAAACTTATTATATCAGATCTGGGTTCACTCTTTTTTTATATTTATTTGAAATCTTCTTCTCCTGATTTGGGGCTTTCGCTGCAATTTGGAGCAGAAAACATGTTCAAGAACTCCGAAACTATATTAATTTGTCATTGTCCTTCAGCATTTACATGCTCGCCTTCATCCAAGAGGCTCGATTGATATTGCCACTATGGTGAAAATCCCGCTAGTCAAGTAGCAAAATAGACAGGTCTTCATGGGGTGGATGGCTGGGATCGCTGGCTTCACCAATGAATGAGGTAAGGATTGATGGATTGAGGAATGAATAGATAAAGAGGATGTTCTAATGTGGTCTGATTAGTAGTATTATTAAGTAGTCGAGCTTCACCTATTTTATTTGTGTTTTTGGTGGTTATAGCTTCTTTCAATGAGGTTGATACATGGCTTCAAGATGAATTTCAAAAAATGATTTCCGTGTCTGAAACTTTCCTCTCTTTTTTTTCAACATAACCAAACATTCACTGATGTGAATTTCCTAGGGTTTTGGTATAAACTTATTTAATTACAATATTGCAACTGTAAATCAAAATTCTCCACAGGCTCAAGTAGATCAGATTCATGTGTATGTATATATAAATATATATGTGCGTTGAAGTCATTGTTCTTATTTCAGTGAGACTCATACTATCTCCAAAAGTCAGCAAATACTCTTCTTACTGTAGGAGACTGAGAGCAAGGTCATGAGCTTTTTGTTGTGAGATGATAAACCTTATTTCATAGATCTGAGTTGGCATAAAACAAGACAAGGGTGATATCCTTTACTGTTGATTCCATTGAAATATTTTGAAATGTTAGGGTCAGATTTACCACAGAATTTTCATGTAGACAAATCTTTGCACATCAGATGAGGAGTTCAATTCTTCAAGAGGGTAGAATGACTTCTTCAGGACAGAATCTCAAACGAGTGTTGTCTGCTTCATGCCTCTATACATTCAGAGCCGCAATGTTTCAAGCATGCTTTCATAGTAAATGTGTTGTAGAAATTGACAGATACTGCCATATAAGTGGACTCGTTTTTTTTATTAATTGATTGGATCGATCAAATTTACTACATGATAGTCGACATATTCTTGCTAGCTGTGTTGATGAGTAAATAATATTTTCAAAGTTCTTTATTAACGCTATCTCATTCAGGTTCAAGAGCATAAATATTTATTTAATCCCATTTCTTTGGGTTTTCTGGGCACAAATTCAATGCAAACATGCCCACATTGTTACGCCGGAGGCGTTTTCCATTGCGGGCTTGGGGTGAGAAAACACAGTTCACCCCAACGAATTAGAAGGTTTTTTTTATGCGCATGGAACCAATTAAAATTGGACACGTGTTTATTTATAATTGGTCTGGTTTATAGGTCTTCGCCTCCTTCGTTCATTTGCAACGCATCGTGTGCTGTGCTACATCTGCCTCTCCCTCCAACTACGGTTATTCCCTCCGAGGGCTCATCCACCGTATGAACGAAGAGCACCTCAGTCGCCGACTATCCTTAATGGACATCATCGAATACCCAATTGTTGTACAGGGTGGTTTCTAATCGCTCATTCAATCTTTGGTTCTGAGGTAGGGTTTTAATCGCCCCCAAAAAAGAAATCCTACAACGAAGACATTATTTCCAAATCCTGTGGATTTTAATCTCTTCAGAACCGTCATCACTACAATTAGAAATTTTCTGCTCGTATTACACATTGGGTGAGGTAGTGGTTCATTCCTGTGAATCAACAGTAATATCCAAGAGGGGAATCGGCATCATGAGTTCTGCAGGTGGTGGCCGAGGGAAAGCGAATTCTTCAAAGTCTGTTTCGAGTTCTCAGAAGGCTGGTCTGCAATTTCCGGTTGGAAGGATTGCTCGTTTCCTAAAGTCGGGCAAGTATGCAGAGCGCGTTGGTGCAGGGGCTCCTGTTTACATGGCTGCGGTTTTAGAGTATCTAGAAGCAGAGGTGAGTTATATGTCTTTGAAACCATGATTTAGGGTTTTTGTTATTCTTTTCTTGATATTCCTTTTCCTGTGTGAAACGTGGGCGATTATTCTTTCTTGATGATTAAGAACTTGGTTCTGACCTCCGTTGATAGGGTTTTTGCAATTTCAGTTTTTTGTAGAGTCACTTCTGCGTCTGCATTGTTTGTTTAATCGGTTGAAACCGTAGCTGGCAGAATAAAGATAAATGCAATATTTATGGTATCACTTTAAAATGTTCTGCATATATATGTTTTAGCAGATAGCCTTTTGCCTCAATTTGGGCATGCATAACAATCAAAATAACGAATGAATTTTTGTTTACTGTATCACTTTAAAATGTTATGCATATATATGTTTTAGCAGATAGCCTTTTGCCTCAATTCGGGCATGCATAACAATCAAAATAACGAATGAATTGCTGTTACAAGAGAGACTCTGTTTTTGCTGCTGGATGCTTTTCAAATTTCTACAATTTTTTATTTTTTCTCGGCAAATAGCGCTTTTCCTTGACATTGAATGCAATATTGTCAGAGGACCTGGGTTTACGGTTACAATGGATGTGCATTTCCACTATAATTTTTCATTTTCTAACAACGCTTTGCTTTGAGTTGGCCTTGAGTTGGGCATTTTTCGTTTTAAATTAACAGTCATTTTAAATTATATTGGAGTGCCTTGTATGCTTTTCCCTTGCAATGTTCTAAAGGGCACTGACTTCCTTTGCATCTAAAGGTTGCCTCAATTTTGGCCTACATAACAATCAAACTAACAAATGAATTGCTGTAAAACAATAGAGGCTCTGTTTTTGCTGCTTTTCAAATAGTGCTTTTCCTTGACATAGGAAGACAAACGAATGAAACCTTGTTAGAGGAGGACCTGGGTTTACTGTTGCCATGAATGTGGCCTCTCCACTATAATTTTTCGTTGGCCAGTAACGCTTTTCCTTGAGTTGGGCATTTTTGGTTTTATATCAAAAGTCATTCGAAACTATACTGGATTGCCCTGTATGCTTTTCTACTGCAATATATCTTAAAGGGCATTGACTTCCTATGTATCTAAAGGGCAGACTTCTTGGGCAATGACTTCCTTCAACACGCATATATGCCATCTACAATCGCCTAGGGGTATTTCAAATTTGCTTCCTACAATATGCATATATGCTATGTATAAAATTGATAAATTTGAGCTTGGTTTGGTTGGACTATTCCGTGCAAACAAATGCGTTTAATAGCAAAAAATGAAATTTTTATTTATTGATGGGCTACAATTAAATCTCCCTATTGAGAGAAACTGTATTTTAGTTCTTAAAATTTTTTGATTTTATTCGGCAAGTGGGATTTTTCAAAAAGGAAAATGGTAGAATATTGAACTTTTTTATGACAAAATTCCAAAACAATTATATTCTCTGTTGAGAGAAATTACATTTTAGTTCTTGCTCAACCCGGTGATATATAGAGGCAATGTCCATTTTTCTTTTTAAATCTTGTTTTGGATCTTATTCGGCAGGCGTGCCTTTAAAAAAATGGTAGAATATTAAAACTTTCTAAATATTTTTTTGGATCTTATTCGGCATGTGGTCCCTTTGAAAGAAAAAAATGCAGAATATTGAAATCTTAGCCCTTGCTCAGCCCAATGATATATTGAGTCTATGTCCTTTCTTTTTAAATCTTCTTTGGATCTTATTCGGCAGGGGAGAGCTTTCATGACCCCCTCTTTTTATTTTTATTTTTTTGGTTCTTTTCATATTGGTTTCTTAATATTTTATTTCTAAATAATTTTATATAAATTATTATTATTATTTTAAAGCCGCCTGTAAATAATTAATCTTCATGGGCATTTTATTAGTGCCTCTGGTATGCTACTGTCACGCTTTAGTCAAGGCTTTCCCACAATGTGATATTGGTTTACTTTATTACTATGTTGGATGCGCAAAAACTTGAATTGGGTTCAAAATTTTGTCGATTGCAAACCAATCCACCATGGTCTTGTATTCCTTTATCATCTTTTGTGAATCAAACTTGTTTGGTTCAAAATTTTGTCGATTACAAACCAATCCATCATTGTCTTGTATTCCTTTATCATCTTTTGTGAATCAAACTTGTTTGGTTCAAAATTTTTCCGATTACAAACCAATCCATCATTGTCTTGTATTTCTTCATCATCTTTTGTGAATCACACAAGTTCTGGTGTAATATGATCTTCTTTCTGGAAAGCATCCCATTGGACATCAGGTTTTCCTTGCCAAACATCTAGGTTTTTGGTTGCTAAGTAGTTTAGTTACGTCTGAGGCGTTTTCCATTGTGAGCCATTGTGGGCTTGGGGTGAGCAAACACTGTTCACCCCAGCCAATGAAAACACTTCTCCTATCGTGCATGGAACCTATTAAATTTCGCCACGTGTACCAGGTTTTTTCACTGAAGACAGCTATCTCAACCGCGCGCTGGCAGTCTCCAGGGCACTCGGGGGCTTGTGACTTGTGGCTCAAGGCCTCCAGTCCTCTGTTGGCGGAGGCGAATGTGCAGCAGGTGGAACTGAGCGAAGAGGACGAATTCCTGGTCATTTCCTGCGACGGTGTTTGGGATGTGATGAGCAGCGAGGAAGCCGTAGCCATAGTGAGGAGAGAGTTCATCTGAAGCAACGATCCCCAGCGTTCTTCCAAAGTGTTGGTCGACGAGGCTCTCCATTGGGATTCTCCATCTTGTCTTGATGATGAACTACACGGGCAGGGTTTACCACCTTAGATAAACTTAAAGATTCTATGGGCAAACAACGTATGATAATGGGTTCGCTCATCCTATTCGGCCTTCTGCAAATCAAAATGAGCACACTCAATTCGACCACCTAGACATAACATCAAGGACAGACAGAGAAAATACGAGAATTTCACATCAAGGTGTCAATGCCTTCTTCATATATGAGGATTCCATCAGTCTCGAGGATGTGCAGGCCATTTGAATGGCCAATTTGTGACATGTCGTTAGGTTGCTTATTTAGTATACAGTATAGATTGTTTGAACATGAAAATAATCGAGACATTAATAGCTATAGGCTTTCAACCTTAGGTGATCATAGTTCTACTTACCATTTATGATTATCTTTTCAGCTTTGAATTCTCTTCTGTTAAATCATGATTCAGGTTTTACCCCTCATATAGCAAAAAACGATTCACATCTCCTCCATCCGGCGTTCCCTTGCACCCCGGTGCAATTGCCTATCTTTTACTCTTAAAATGTGGGAACAAAAGATTATAACTTAACGGGGAGGTAGCACCTTCATTAAGAACTGATTATTTTATTAAACCTATCATTAAGGAGTGGAAAGATGGAACCTTAAAAAGTTTTCTTTAGATGTTTCTTCCCACGTCAGTCTTGTTGTCGAGTATGAACTTCATCCATGCTTTTTGTTGAAGTTTTATCAAATTTTATCTCTTTATGATCATGTTTTATCCATGTCGGTTGACATCAGAACAATTTTTAGCATGCAAGTAAACTTTGACAAAGCAACCCCTGAGTCATCTTGAAGTCAAAGTATTTATGCATATACATCAAAAAATGTTACGACATGCTAGTGAAAAGTTGGAAACTACTAATTAACTATTGTCTGTTTTCTTTTCGTTTCTTTTTTTAATCACGAGAATCGATAATTAACTACTGTCATTTTTTTGTTTGTTTGTTTTCAGTATTAGGAGAATTTCTTTCTTTTTCCTTTATTTTTTATTTTTTGGGTATTAGGAGAATTCCTAAACTTACTTCCTGTCTCTGAGGAGGCCCAGGGTCATGTCTGAGGGACTGACCCTATACTCCTAAACCTAATGCATTATGCAACTGCCCACAGACACACCGGGTGTGTTAACTGAGTTTCAAACCTAGGTGGGGCCTCAATATTGCTCAGCAAAAACTTTCTTCCTTGGACTAATCTGGGGGAGGTCTAGGATCAACCTTTGTGGCTGCCTTATAACACCAAGAGTATATCCAACAACTTGTAAGCCAGATATAAGCCAGATATACCAGATATTATGATTTAGCAAGAGCCTTATAACACTAAGAGTATATCCAGCAACCTGTAAGCCAGATATAAGCTAGATATACCAGATCTTATGATTTAGCAAGAGCGGAGACTCTAGGAAATGGGGAGTCTATTCCTTGAGGCGAGATCATAGTAGGCCATATACTCAA